>OZ005659.1:39999071-40561527 GCA_963930645.1 Salticus scenicus
TTTATGACAATAGTTCATGTTCTGCTTATATCTTTAACCCTTTGTATCCCACCGGGACTTTAAAAACCCATAAAAAAAAATTCCTCAATATAGCCTAAATTTACTACAGGATTTTATTGGAACTTCAAAGTCCCTACAGTTTAAGTTTTCTCTGTAGTTACGCTATAGTTTAAGCTAAATTTAATATGAGATGTTTCTCATGCAGCAAAGAAATATAATAAAAAAGTTTCAAACTATTTTTCCAAAAATAAGGTAATTTGGGATATAAAGAGTAAAGTAAAATAGTAAAGTAAATTAAGGGGTTAAATTAAATAGTAAAGTAATTAAAGGGTAAAATAAATTAACTGTTTGAAATATTTTTTTATTTTATTTTTTAATGTTTATAATTTGTATTTTAATTAATTACAATATGTATTTCTTCCAAGATTTAAATATTTTCATTTATTGACAAGTTATGATTTTTAATGGCATCAGTATTTATATTAAACATAAATAAACACCTCTCAGTTGCTTTGATAGCTATTTTAATTCGTACTCTGCTATTACTCCTATTTAAAAAAAAAAATATTTATATATATTACCTTTGAAATAAATTTATGACTACATGTAAGATTTATTGTTTTATGGAGGGAAAAATTTGGGAATGAAAGGGTTAAAGTATTGCTAGGTTTAAAATGACGCTTGCAAAAACAGTAAAGATACAAATTTTAAAAATACATTTTTCAATAAAATAATCTTATCAGACAAATGTCATTTTCCAGTTTAGACCAGTAACTGTGTGCTTAAATATTGTATATGTATAAATAATAATATTATTATTTATATTCGCTTATTTTATTAATTATGTCACTACCGTATCGTTTTGACAAAATTTAATCATAACTGGTCCCCGTTAGAGAAACATTTATATAGATTTTGTCTCTCGAATAAATTTCATTATTATAATAATAAAAACAATCTTTTTTTTCTACACACATAAGAAAAAAAGCATTGGAAGTATTGGACTGAAAAAATTCAGGCTCTTGTTTTCCATGGATTTACACGCTTTGAGATGTCCTGAAATTTTTTAAAATCGTTTTTAGAAAATGTCTGTCTGTATCTTAACCAAAATTTTGTGGATGCTGTATCTGACGAGCTAATGGACAGAATTCAATATGGATTTATATTTGGTTGGGCCTTGACTTAAGTTGGTGCTGATAGGCTTTTGATAGCTATCTCTCAGCCGGTTGTGCTGTCGTCAAGTTTTCTCAAACTATTTAATACGACAACATACGGCACAATTTCGTATAAACGTCAAAAGGAAGATTGTTTTTAACCAATCATTATGACATTAGAAAATATGTATAGTCAGTAATAGTCAAACGTGATAAAATTTTTGTATAAGAGCATCGCTACCTTTCCCCACCCCCCGAAGTACCTCACCATCGGGTGTTTTTTTTTTTTTTTTTCGTCAGTCCATAAATCTGTGATAACTTGAAAAAAATTTTTTTTTTTTTCAATTTTTGCAGAGGAATATATATATATATATATAATGCATTTTTTACATGTTGACTGTAGCGAACAAAATAAGCCTTCTTTGGCCATTTAGCGTTATATTTCTCTGAGATGAAAATGGTCTATATTCATCATGAAAAATAACTTTGATAAACAATCATAATACATACACATATATATATATTTGCTTTGAATTTGCATAGGAAAATATAGTAGAAAGTACTACCACAACATACTAGTTTCGATCGTTTTGACTTTTTGCAAACTTTTGGGTCGAATTTTCGAAATTTAGATATTGATATATTTACGGTCTCCTGAATCCGAAAAATCATGTTTTTAGGTTAAAAGATAAATGAAAATGAAATTAAAAATAACAAATAAAAATCAATAATTTAAAAAAAAGAAAGAAAAGAAAGGATAAAAATCGACTTAAATGAGACTTTTGAATAAAGAGAAAATAACTCATTCATGAATATTTAGAATGTTATCATAAGCTGAAAAATAATCATAAAATTAGCATAATTCTTTTCTTAGAAACGATAATAAAATTTGAAGACGAGCAAATAAAACCCAGAATTTTACGCTGCCAAATGCTTTTGGTAGCTGTTGCATAAAAAGTAAAGCTTCGTGAATATAAATAAGAGCATTTTCTCCAAAATTCCGGGATATTAGAAACGAAAGCAGTGTACCTCATTAGAGTTAAAAACGATATTAAATTGCGCACGAACTAGAGATAAATTAAGGTTTTTATGAAAGCGCTGAAGAAATTTTAATTCTAAGCAACTATTATGTTTATGATTTTTTTGTTGCCAGCATATTTAGGTAAATACCTTATTAAGCATTTGAGAGTTTTTACGCTTATTTTAATTTGAAATAACAATTAAAATAAGTTTCTTCTTCTTCTTTTTATAATTTTTTTCCCCCAGACAAACTATACCAAATAAAAACATTTTTTCCATTGGCATCGAGTTTAAATATTGGTTAAAATAAACAATAGTCTACTAGTTACTAAAAGAAAAACTTACACAATGTGCTTGATTTTTTTTTTTTTTTTTTTTTTAAATCAAAAATTAAATTTTGTTTGAGATAGAATGTTAATTAAAGATTTTAAACGTGTAATTTATCTTTCTTTTTTTTTCTTAAATCATCTTTTGTTTATATATATATATATTTAAAAAAATTAAGCTTTTGGAAAAATGAATATTATGACATAGGCACAACAATACACTCGGAAACAGAAGTAAAAAGGATAAATTCACAGCATATATGTCACAAACAAAACGCATAAGAGAAAATGAATTGCTCATAGTGATAGGGGGGAAAAAAAAGAAAAAAAGATGACAATAATAATAATAATAATAATAATAATAATAATAATAACAATAATAAATAACTTAAAAGAAAAAAACGTGACATTCGAATTCTAATGGCTCGAGAGTTTTAGTTGGATTTTATTATTATTTTCCGCGTAATGTGTTTTAAATTCTGGATGAAAAAAAGAATGAAAGTTATTCTAATCTAATATAATGATGATAATATAAATAATACTAAAAGCATTGTCTCTTTTTTTTTTTTTTTTTTTTTTTTTTATCTTCAAGGGTTAACAATAGTGCAAATTGATCAGACTGGGGATCGAACCCGCGTTCTTGGCATAATACGTGAACGGGTTTAGAAACAGTGTTGGCACATTATGGTAAGAAACAAGGTTCGGCTCATGACCTGGTCCTTGTCTGCTTTCGTTAAATGTAATTCAATTTGTCTATGTTTTCAACTTGAACGTCATGTAAGATTTTGTTCACGTACGATTCTGTTCTTGAAACTGGTTGACGGGATGTGCCGGGTTCGAACCTAGGTTGGGTTTATTGGCCAGGCCGTTCGCTGTTTTCCGTGATTCTCTCCGAAACTCGTGTAAACACGGGCTAGGATTCCTTATGAAACCCCCCATGGAGGATATTCCTCAAGCGTAGGTCCCTTCAGTGGCGGATTTAAGGCCCCCCCCCCCCCAAAAAAAAAAAAAAAAAAACACTGACATTCACAATTGAATATTGCAAGTGCAAATTTTTTATTGGTCTTGAATAACATTTTGAAAAGTCTTAGCCCCCCCCCCCCCCCAAAAAAAAAAAAAAAAAAAAAAAAAAAGTTAAGTTCTGGATCCGCCACTGGGCCCCTTAGGAAGACATTAGGACTTTACCCGTACACGTAATTCCTTGAATATTTTCTAAATTATGAATTTTTGATTGATATTCGTTTTCATGCGCACAATAACACCTATATCTAACAGATGCCTCAAACACTGAGAAAAGTAAAAATATAATACCACCACAAACAGAGAGAACGGAAACATGAAAGGAAGGAAAAGTGCAACTGATAAGAAGCCGACGGAAAAGCCACTTCCTATGCGCTGCATGCCATGAAATTCAACAATAATCTTTGGTCATTCATAATTACAGCTTTGTTTCATTCCTCTGAATGGCAGTCAAATTTCTAGTGTGATGTAATACCTTGAAAGAAGTTAGTTATCTGCATCTAATATTATTTTTATCCATCAACTAATAGACGCATGATGGGAGAAATTTTTCAACACATGCAGAATGACGTCAGAATTAATAGGCATATGATTGTTAAAAGTAATAAATACTTTTCTACAAAACTAATAAGCTAATAACGCTAAGTTCTTCTATAGAACATGTTTTTTTTTTTTTTATGCGTCAGACTGATTAAGATATAATTATCTATATAATATTTCTGTAACGTGGATCAACTTCAATTAACTTTTGTTGAAACGATACGATATGGTTAAATTAATAAAATACGCGAGGATAAAAAAAAATATTTAAAAATGAACAATATTTAAGCACGCGGACTCAGCTCAATGATCTAATAAGAAAACATGACGACATTTGTATGATGACATTATTTTATGGAAAAAGTATTTTTAAAAGTTATTTCTTCGGAACCTTTGCAAGCGTCATTTTAAATCTAGCAATATTTTAAAAGATATAAACAGAATATGAATTATTATCATAAATTGACTAAAAAACGCAATTATAAAAAGTATAATCAAAATAGATTTTTTTTTTGAACAAAAAATTACGCCAAAATAAATAAAATGTCATTGCATACTTGGCGATACAAATTTAAAAGGTGTCACGTGGGGGGGGGGGGGTCCTTTACTAAAACCGTACTGCCTGCGGAAGTATGAAAACTGAGTCATCAAAACCATGAATTTTACTTTGAAACTTTTCTTTGAATAATTCTGGTTTCACTATTGCACGATATTTATTTGGATCTAATAATAATTTGGCTTCTGGTGAATTAAAATTTTAATTAGGTGGTGAAATTAAGTTTCAAATTTTAAAGGTAAATAAGAAAAGAAATAAAGTGCAAAAATTTCGCACGGGTTTATTAGTAAATATTAAATTATGTATAAATATTACTTTCTCATCATACTATGGTATTTATCGTACTTATGGTACTTATGTATTCGTGAAAATTTTCGAACTTGGTTTTTTGACGATATTGCACGTTTGGAGGTACAAAGAATCCAAAAATTACAAAATGGACGTTGTATCCGTCTATAGGGTCATCAGTTTGTTTAGTCTGTGTTATTATTTAAATCGTAATAAATTATTATAAATAACGATTTATTTTAAATAATAAATCGTTATTATTTAAATCGTAAAGCTGTCAGATACGTTTTAAAATATCATATATTAATTGCAATAAACATTATTTGATACATTAACTCAAGAATAAATGGTCGTAAAAACGTCAGACAAATAAAAAATCACTTATGATATTAACAAGAAGTTTATTGATTTCCAACATTCTAATTTGAAAACTGCTTAAAACCCTTTCGCTACCACTGGGACTTATATGTCCCAAGCTTAAATTAAAATATAATATGAAATTTTTTTTCTGAATGTTTTCTTTTCTTGTTTTTTAGACCTGTAACTACCATGAATAGGTGGATAGAAATGTCAGTTGAAAAAATTCACTGTCTATTAAATGGACCACTTCAGATAAATTATTTAATACTTATTTTATTTTTCTCAGAAAAAAAATATATTGGTAGTGAAAGGGTTAAATCATCGAAATTTAGCATTTTATTAATATTATAGACTTGAGCAAAATTTTGCAAACATGCATTATGAGTATTATTATAAAGATGTTGGATCAGTTTTAAAATGTTATTTATAATACTGGCATGAACATAACTGACTGTGAACATTCGAATTATGAAAACTTCGTAACGTATTCGAAATTTACGTATTCGAATAGCGAAATAGGCGATATTTCACATAAACTTGCATTATGGGGGTTATTATATTGGAAAGAGTAAAGAATTATATGAAAAACTAAAATACAGACACCAATAAAATTATTTAACAAATTAGGATAACATAAATGTACTGATTTAAAAGGAACGGTAATCAAGTGGGCCGAACATTTCATTCTCCATGCCGGGAGATCAGCAAAGTTCATTACCCTTAACACGTTGAGCGCCACGCAATTTCTTAAAATCCATTAAAATTCCATAATGATTCTTCCTGTAATAAATAAAAATTAAGCAAATTTTTAATAAATTTTCAAACATTAAATGTAATATTTTTAGTTTTATATCCTATTTTATATCCGCCACCGATGGTTGACGAGATTTTATATCATATTTGACACTGTCAGCCACCGATGGCTGACAGGGCGCGCAACGTTTTAATTTTTAATTGGTACTGCTTTTACTTTCGGGGTAAAACTTTCACTGAAATGTTTGAAGTATAACATGTTCTGCACACTCCTAACGTTTCAAAATGATTCCTTCAGTACTTAGAGATATATGACAAAATGTCTAGAATCTAGAATGGATAACATGGCGCTCACCGTGTTAATATGAATATAATATGCCTTATAATAGAAATTTATGAGAACAAATATATATAATGGGGTCCACCTACGTCAGCTAGTTTTTTTATTAGTATTATTTACGTTATTAACACACAAATTTGTACCACTTTAAATTCTTAATTGACCTAGTAGTTTTTAAAATTAATAATTTTTATTTTAACTACATACACCGAAAACGTGATAATATTAAATTTGTACTCTAGTGCGTAAACAAAAACTTGCTTGATTTTGCAGTTTTCATTTGATTTAAATTTTTATTTTAAATAAATATACATATATATATATATATATCTATATCATTATATAAAGCGCAAAAAATTGTTTGTTTGTGGAGGGTAATCTCTGAAACTACTGAACCGATTTAAAAACTTCTTTCACTGACTGAAAGCTACAGTATGCCATATTGTTATAGGCTATATTTAATTTTGATAAAATAAATTTTAGTTTAAATCTGAGCATTTTAATTAAAATCCCCATAGAAGCCGTAATAGAAATGGAAATAATGAAATATTAAAAAAATTAGCTGCTGCCAACATAAAAGAAACATTTACATATTCATTTCGTTTTTAAAATATCTTGACGTGAAAAGAAAAGAAATATATTTGCACGTGAATTAAATTGAAATTCATATAAAGCTTTTTTAATTGTTAAACTTACATGTTAAATCTGACGTCTTATAGCATTAAAAGTGTTTATTTTTCTAATAATATAATTTGATATGATATGATCACGGAGTAATATTAATAGGAGTTGAAGGTCCAATGGGAGAAAGCTACGAAACTGTGATCTAAATTTTTGGTAAATATTGAGGGCGCCACTTGTCATTCCTCCCTACATCGGCGCGGATATACTGTTGTTTTGAATAGAATTTTGCTGGAGTACATTTAAAATTTTTTAATTTAAGCAATTTAATTTCTTTGTAAGTTCTTAAAACTGCATAATTCAGATGTTTCAAATAAATGCTTCGTTCCTAGTTGTAAAACAGGGCTATCGATAGTGATAAGAAAAACAAAAAAAAGCCCTAGGAGAAAAATAAAGTCCGAGTTCGTGTTTTCTGCACCTAAAGTAAGTTTATTTTTTTTTCTTTACAAAATTTCATCCATTCTCCTTCCTCCCAATAGTCTGTTTTAGCTAGCTTCGGTTCATAAGATCGTCATTTTTTAAAAGCTTTCTTTCAAAGTAAAATTAGTATAAAATGGCTCTTAAAAAAAACATGTTGGTTAGAATACTCTATTTAATGAAATTTGCTTTCAATCGAAATTTTTTCAGCTTGATATTATTTTTAAAAAAATAATTAAAACGAGACATTTCCCCATTGAATAACATTGCGGAAGCTGGAGAGAAGGAAGGATTGCACGCTGGCGCCATCTGTAAACATTAGAAAACAACATCACAAAATTTCAGCGTTACCTTCTTCTCCTGTCTTTTTACTCCGTGGATATGATATAATATAATGATCCAAGCATCAATGTTTAAACCACGGAGTCTTTATTACTCCGTGGTTTAAACTGATGTGTGTAAATGAAATAAAATAAAATAAGAAATTCTATTTTAATTTATAATTGTTGCCAAAAAGATTTATGAATTAATTTATTTTTAGACATATAATAAAATATATTTTCACGCAAATAATAATATAAAAAGTGAATTAAAAAAATACCATCTGTATTTCATTATGCATTTTTAAAAAGAATAATAAGCAAGCGAAGTGTTGACGTCACTGGCCTTCAGTGGATGCAAGTAAAAGATTTCCTGTGTTAATCGCGCACTAGATTTTTTGTAAAAAATTATAGATCGAGGAAAATTATTTCCCGATTTTAATCCCTATATTTGGATATAGATATGTATTAGTTATCCTGTGCATCCGTTAGATTAAATTATTTTTGTTGTAAAACTGATAAAATTTGAATTTTAAATTTCAAAACTATAGAAAAAAAAATGGCAAATTTCCATATTCGATTGAAAACATAAACATTTCATTTCACAGGATGATATTTACACAATAAATATCGAACTAAAAAACTAATTAAAAGGGAAAGGATAAATATTCTATCATAATTTGAAGTCAAATTTGTTTTCAAATGTCTAAATAAAGTATCTGATATAATATACTAATATGTTGCAGCGGAATAGATTTGATATCCGTCATCCTTGGCAGAAAAAAAAAATATCGCCAAATTATCTGGCGAATATAATTTAATTCCTTTCAAAAATCATGGTTATTTTAACAACTTATATTAAGAGAGTAACGAGTAATATAAAACAATATTTCGTACAATACATATTACGAAAATATACATCTGGCATGTATATTTTCGTATTACGTTTTTGATCGCCAAATACAAAAAACGCCAAGGGTGACAGTTTTGAAATTTAAAATTAAAATTTTGTTAATTTGACAGCAAAATAACTCAATCTAACGCATGCATACAATAACTAATACATATCTATACCCAAATATGAGGATTAAAATCGGGAAATAATTCTTCTAGAATTTAATAATAAATAAAAAAAAAAAAAAAAAAATCCAATGAGCCATTAACATGGGAAATCTTTTTCTTGCATCCACGGGCGGTCAGTGACGTCATCCTTCGCTTGCGTATTGAGAAGTTTAAATTTATTTGGCGACTATTTTTAGCAATTAACAGTTATGGCAAGTAGCTCAATATACATAGCGCATACAGCCATTACTGAAATGTAAATAGCATTTAATTATTTGAGTTAAATTATGTTGATTGGAAACCTATTTAATATATCTATGCTCTATAGCTATACTAATATATAAAGAGGAAAAGTTTATATGTAGAGAACGATCGCTAGAACTAAAAAGCCGATTGCTTTTTTTTTCTTCTTTTCTTTCATTAATCAAAAGTTATACTGTCTCTCTCTAAGTGCTAGAAGCTATAATAAATTTTGATAAAATAATTTTTTAATTAAATTTTTCAATATTTTAATTGAAAACAAAGCATAGATTTGATATCTATCGTCATTGGCGATTTTTGTATTTGGCGATCGAAAACGTAATACGAAAATCTGTATATTTTCGTAGTAAAGGCGAGATGTATGTTTTTACTTCAATTACCCTACTACCGTAGGTAGTGGAAGTATTGTATAGGTTTTGGCAATTGGTCAGTGTGTGTGTATGTGTGCACGTATGTGTGTAATCTTTTGGCTTTCATATCTCCAAAACTGATAAAAATAGAACTACTAAACTTCACAAGTGATTCAGGTCTGGTGTACAGATAAATTTTCCAAATTTTCGTGAAAATTGAAAAACCGGAATTGGGTCATCGAAAACCAGAAATGGGACCGTAAGCCCGTATTCAAAAATAACTCTAATGATTTTCTTCAAAGTTGCTATATAAATAATCTATTAGATGCCCTTTCGATTGATATAGTTGGTTAGTTCAGGAAAATTGATAGGCGTCCTCTATAAACAGCTCAATTTCAGACCTCGCAAGTGCGTTCCTTTAAAAACGCCTGTACGAATTTTTTCAAACTCGCCATGTTAACTTCCTATTAAATATCCTTTTGTATGTAATTATTGTTTTTAGGTCAATAATTGAGTATGCTAAGTTTTGGTAAAAGTTGGTGTCTCAAAAACGGCTCTAACGTATTCTTTAAAATTGTTTCATTAATCCAATTTAGATAACCTTTCTCAAGTGTTACGTGCTTATTACAGGAATATTAATGGTCATCCTGATACGGTAGTTCAGTTTTAGATCTCGGAAATTCGTGTTTAAAAATTAACTATCTATTTTTTTCCCTTATTTTTTAACTCACTATGTAAACTCTGTTGTATGTGTCTTTATACGTGTATCAAGTTTCTCTTACTGGAAAATCTCAAAAAATGCAAGTAATATCTCCAAAAAATTGTATATATTACGTGTGATAGTGGATAATGGAAGTCGTGTGGTTGTTTCACACCAGATTCCGTAATAGTATATATTGTACGAATATTGTTTCATATTATTGATTTCTCCCTTAATATACATTATTAAAATAATCATCAATTGTGGTAAAAATTAAATATATTTGCGAAATGAACAAATAAATAATAATTAAAGCTATTATGACGTCAATTTTATCAAAAACATTTTCATGTCATAGGTTTATTTTTCAATATTTTTTATTCATGAGTAAAGAAATGTTTCTTTTTATGAAATAAATAAATAAATAGCATTAAGTAAAAATTGCCAATATTTAACAACTAATTAAAAAAAATAATTGTAAAATTATATTTTGACTTTTCAGTTAATAATATTGCCTGACAATCCGCGATTGTAATGAAATGCTCGCCCTCTGGTGGGCTAAGGTAAATATATCATACCACAACGGTAGAACAACAAGAAAGAACAATAAATAAATACACGTGGCTATTATATTTACTAACAACTGCAGTTAAGAAAGCTCCATCTATCGATCATTACAAACGCGGATAACATATAAACTGATATATTTCTTGATTTTTTACATGTCAATCCATCTTTATCTAAAATTTGTTCATCAGTGCGAAGCCGGACGGGTCAGCTAGTATATATATATATATTGTTATTTTTCAACGTTAATATGCAAATAATTTACCAACTGATTTGATAGTTACTTAACGCTTTAATTATTTTTTGAAATCCCACATTCTGAAAACATTATTTTAAAATGTTAATTCAGGATATTGATATATAGGGGAGACTGGGGCACATTGGACCTAGGGGTATAGTGGAGCATCCCTATTTAAACCTCTTAATATTTAACTCTTTTAGTTTATATTGAGACTCATATATGGCAGCATGGTACTGCTTGTATACATTTAAAAAAAAAAAAAAAAAAAAACCACATGGTAAATGCTAAGGTAGCCATTTTATACAATTTTTATGTTTTGCGCTACTCAAAGAAATTTTTCAAGTTTGAAGTTTTTTTTAATTTTATCAGGACTGAACTATTGACTACAAGTATTGGATAGTTGTTAAGAAAAGGTAAGATATTGTTGTTTTTAAATTTATAAAAGTTATTAGCATATTTATAGTCTATATCTAATTTTAATATTATTATTTGTTTTGTCTGGACATGGGACACAGTGGACCGCCTTCCAATGCGTCTAAAAGTCCAAATTATATTTAATACCTTATTTATTTTAGTTAAATTTACATATACAAATATAATGTGACTCAAAATAATTAATAAAAAGAATAATAATCTTAATGTTATAATAAAATAAATTTCTGAAAAGTGAAAATAGTTGAATAGTAGTATAATAATTATGAATATCTAAATTTAATAACTATTTGAATTGTTTAATATTAAACAAATAAATAAAATGATTATGTGATATAATAAATAGTAGGCTATATAAATTTATTGTTGTTGTTTTTAGAAATAACATGTAAAAGATAAAAGTAGAATAATTTTAGTTAAACTTATCTCACAAATATAATGTAAAGTATTAATATCTCAAAATAATTAATAAAAATGTTTGAATAGCAATAAAATGTTTAATTATATATTTCATAATTTTATAACTATATAACATTAATAAACAATTAAAAATATATCTTATTGTTTTTAGTGATGGCACGTAAAAGACAAAGGAAATCTGATATAGGATTCTTCCTCTACTTTGATTTCTTATTTATTTTGATTTCCTTTAAATTTTGGTAATTATTTAACGAAAATGCTCGAATTATGTTATTTAGACTAGAATTGCTAAGAAACTAATTTTAGAAAAAAAAAAAAAAAAAAATGAGCAATTTATATTGGGGCACAGTGGTCCACTTTGTGAGTACACACAATTTATTTTTTTATTCGTAATGTATGAGAAGTATTGTTATAAAAAAATTAGGACATGTCAAGAAAGGTTTAAAGAATGTTTGCTAATTTTTTCAAATACTTTGCTTTTTTATTTTCGGTGAAAGAAAAATTAAAAGTGTAAAAGTGGTCCACTGTGCCCCGGTCTCCCCTACATACATTTCTGATTGATTTAGTTGTTTTTTAATTCAAATAACTTTTTGAAATTACAAATATTGAACATTTGATTTTAAAATGCTAATTTTACAGAATGGTACGTAAATCAATTTTTAATTGATTTAATAATTTTTTAACGCTTAAAATATTTTTTTGAAATCACATACACTGATTTCGATTTTGAAAGGTTAATTTTGCAAACTGGTACGTACATAAATTCGCAAGTGATTTGATAATTTCAATTTTGAAATGTTAATTTTGCAAACTGATACGTAAATAAATTTTTAATTGATTTGATAACTTTTTAAAGTTTAAAATATTTTTTGAAATTACATACACTGATATTTTGATTTTTAAATGTTAATTTTGCAAACTGGTACGTAAATAAATTTTTAATTGATTTGGCATTTCATAATGTTTTATATATTTTTTAAAATCCCATATACTGAAAATAATATTTTGGCACACAGATATGTTAATAAACCTTTAACTGATTTTATAATTTTTTAACGTTTTATTTATTTATTTATTTTTATTTTTAATCACATACACTGAAATTTTCATTTATAAATGTTAATTTTGCACTCCGATGTTTAAATATATTATTAACTGATTTGGTAATTTCTTACCGTATTAAATATTTTTTAAATCCTTTGTTGGAAAGTTATAATTTTTTTCTTCTTTTTACAGTGTACAGTCGGTAACAAAAGTGTCCGAACACTAGCAAAAATTCCTATGCAAAAAAAGTACTCTTCATACGGTTTTGTTAAATAAATCCTTGTCGAATCATGTTCTTACACTGACTAAGAACAGGATTCGACAAGGATTTATTTAACAAAACCGTATGAAGTGTACTTTTTTTACATAGGAATTTTTGCTAGTGTTCGGACACTTTTGTTACCGACTGTACTTATATTTTTTCAACAAGTAAATAGCCATAATATACCAATCTTATAATATAACACATATATAACTCACAAAAGATACATATAATGTATATATCTTTTTGAGCTTGAGGATTTATTAGTACATTTTGATTAACATATAAACATTTATCTAAATTAAAAATATTTCATAATAGAAGTGTGTAACGATATTTTTTAACAAATGAAACCCTCGTGCTCTTATTATGAATAGCATAAAAATAACTAAAGCGTTTATTTAAAATAAATAAATAAATAAAATCCAGAAAATTTTGAGAGTATGCCCAGCTACGGTTGCACACAACTCATCCATTTTAACAAATTTTCGTATCATTTTCACATCACGTGCTTCTCTTTCCCAAATAGGAAAAGAACTTCTGGAGCTTGATGCATAGTTTAATGCAATTTTTGGACGAAAGAAAGTTTATCGTCATGCATGCATCACACCGATCCCGTCGAAACGAAAGATCAGCGACGGTTACAGGGGAGGTAGGAGGTGCAATTGAAATTCGGAGAGGAATTCAAAGCCTTCTTGACAGCTTAAAAATTGCGTAGGATATTTCCTAGATTAAATTCAATTTTTAGTTTGATAGGAGACCAGTGAGATGCATGGTCCAATTTGGTAAAGGGCAGGTTTGTATTCGTTGCCTGTCACTTCTGAAGGGTACAGATGGCACAATCTACATATGAAAAATGTTTGGGAAACAGTAAAGCGGTAAATAAATGGTTTAATATTTTCTATAACGTTGAAATATAAACTTTCTTCACATCAATGCTTCCACTTAAAGCTTTTTTTTTTTTTTTTTTTTTTTTTTTTTTTTTTAAAGAGGAAAGTGGGGGGGGGGGGGGGTAAGGATAGATGGCCAATGTCTATAGAAATATTTGAAGTAATAAAGGAAACAATATAATTTTATTGCTATTGTTAATTTATTTGTTTATTTTTATTTAGCATTTTCTAATAACGCTGGAAGGTGCTTGTGGAGTAAATATAATTGTTCATCACAGTGTTTATGAAAGACCGAGGAGGTTATACAGTCGCAGAGGTCTGTCCAGTCTTTTCAAACAGGGTCCTGTTTTTGTGAAATTGGGAAGAATTCTACACGTATTTTTGTGAATTTAAATTTAGTGTGAAAGCAAAGTTCTTCCGACCTTTTCGGCTAGGGTCCTCTTTTTGTGAAATTGTGTAATTTTGCAAAATAAAATTATAATTAAGGTTTCAATTTAGATAATGGTAGTTCACTTTTATTGAACTAAACATACATATATGCATAGAAGAAGCCTTTTTTAAATTAGAAATTGAATATCAGCTTTTCGGGGAAATACAGCAAAACACCTCCGATTATTCAGGCAGCCTGTTTGTTCCAAGGAAGATTAGTTTTGAAAATGAAACAGATTTATCAAAGGTCTGATTTTAAGGGGGAAATTTTTGTGAAGAGTTCTTTCTTAGGATTAAAAATTTTGTGAAGGATCCTGTTTTAGGATAAATAATTTTGTGAAGGGTCCTTTTTTAAGATATAAAATATTGTGAAGGGTCCTTTAACCGACCCAGATTTGCTTCTGGACAGACCCCCTGACTGGGTCGTGCTCAGACCATAACACCCCTTCCCCTCCTTCCTCCCCTTTAGATTCAGAACAGGTCTGGCTTGTATTTTATTATTTACGGCTCAGCCGATTCAAAACTTTTTAATTTATTTACTTTCTTTCTATCTATTTGTATATTTATTTATTATGGGTATATGTTTCTTTAATTGCTTTATATGTTGGAAAGTCACGAAAATATATTTTTTGCTAAAATGTTGGAAATGAATATATGTATCAGGGTGGCTAGCATTTAAACCTTTTCAAATTCCCTGGCTATTTTTCGAGATTTTCCTCCATTTTCCCCTGACTCTCACGTTTATTTTCGATGAAAATTTCATGACACTAGCAAAAAATTTAGTGATTTAAAATATCATTAATAATTTAATGATTAATATAGCTTATTAAAACCCGAATAAACTACTACGTCAGAAACGCCAAAGAAAAATATTGCAAATGCATACAGCTGTTTCGGTAGCCTAAAGCCTTCAGTGCAAAAAGGATTCTGAATCAGGAGAAGTGCTCGTATATATAGGAGAGGGGCCGGATTTAGTTCAATCAATAGGATTACGGGAAAGGTGGAGAGAGTGGCCAATAGGAATTTAGTAAAGTTAGCTGTGTAAACAGTAGAAAAATTAAGAAAATGTGGACTGAATATAAAATTTCCAACAGTCAGACAAATAGGGAACAGCGAAATCACAATTTACAAGGTTTTTAAAATTTTTATAAATATGAAAAGCTTTAAAGAAATCGAGTTCATGAATGGATTTAGGTCGGCAAATTATTTTAGCTGAATTAAATTTAAAATTATGATTTTCCTCCCAGCAACGTTTAGAAATAGCCGATTTATTGGTTTCTTGTTTGCGGACGTAATTCATATGTTCTTTTAGACGAAATTTAAGACTACGTTTAGTTTGGCCAATGTATGATAAACCACACTGACAAGAAATACTATAAATGCCCCAAGAATTATGCATATCAATGGGATCTTTTAACTGAGAAAAGGTGAGTTTAATGGAAGGCGAAAATATTATTTTAAAATCATATTGTTTGAGAATTTTAGCTATGGTTTGACTGGATTTAGGAAAATAGAGTAAGACAATACTCATATTAGAAGAGACTGATTTAGTAGACGAAATACGAGGGAGTTGTAATTTTTGGATAGCTTTGTCTATAATGGAAGGATCATAACCTCTGTCAATTGCAATGGCTTTCAGGTATTTAATTTCAGATTTTAATAAAATAGGATTTGAACAAATATTAAGTGCACGGTTTACAAAAGTATAAAAAGCAGCCATTATTTTCAATTTCATATGTAAATTTGGATATTATTGTCGATTGAATTTAAAGTTTCTAAGACATGGTCAATATTGTGATGAGATATGTCGATAAGCGTGAAGGTGTCATCAACGTAACGGGTCCAAACAGGAAAAGATATTTCCTTACAAAGCTTGCTTTCGAAATAGTGCATGTAAATATCTGCGAGAATTGGGGAGAGAGGGGAACCCATGGCTAAACCTTCAGACTGGCGATAGAATTTGTTTTGGAAAGAAAAAGTGGTTTGTGATAAACAAATGCGGGTAAGAGAGATTAATTCTTGTATTTCAAAAGATGTGAAATGAAACTCTTTTAATCTATTTTCGAGACAGCAGAGGGCGCCACTTATTGGAACATTAGTGAAAAGATATTTTACATCAAAAGAAACCATAGTGAGATTAGTGTGAGGGCAGTTTTGAATGTTTTTTTCAAATTTTATGGAATTCTTAACTGTATAACTATTAGCAGCAAGAAGGGGAGCAAAAATTGTGGTGAGAAATTTAGCTAAATTATAGGAAGCAGTGCCGATATTAGAGACTATGGGACGAAATGGAATATTGGGTTTGTGAACTTTCGGTAAAGCATAAAATCTGGCACAATTAGCAATAGAAGGGATAAGATGAGATTTAGTCGAGTCCAATAACAAGGGGCAAGATTTTATAGCAGATTTAATTTTATTTAACTCTTGAGTAGAGGGGTCACGGGGCAGAGGAATATATGGGCCATCATAAATTAATTCGGTAACACTTTCAATGTATTGTTTTTTATCCAAAATAACAATCTGACCACCTTTATCAGCTTTAGTAATGATGATATTTTCATTAGATTTTAATTCCTTCAAAGCGTTTTTTTCTGCAGGGCTGAGATTTGATTTAAAATTTTTAGAATTGAAATTGGCATTATTAAGAATTAAATGGCGAAGATTTTCTTTCTGTTGGTCAGTCAGTCGAGAATTTTTGAAAGCTTTTTCAACCGGTGCAATTAACTGAGGAAAAGAAGGAGGTTTAGAAATGGCAAAATTTGAATTCAGTTTGAGAACAGAATATTGATTATTGGTAATTTCAGCATTGGAAAGATTAACGATTGCATTTTTATTGACAACAGGAAAGTCGTTCGAATGAATAGGACTCTGTGAATTACGAAGTCGGATGAATTTATCTTGTAATTTAACTGAGTGTTTACGATAGCGGTTGTCACAATGGATCCAGGAATTGTGATCGATCAACATAAAATTAGGTCGTTCAAAAGCTAACTTTAAGTGGAGAGAGAATAAATCTTTTTCAATT
Organism: Salticus scenicus; assembly: GCA_963930645.1. NCBI lineage: Eukaryota > Metazoa > Arthropoda > Arachnida > Araneae > Salticidae > Salticus > Salticus scenicus. Next base: position 40,016,530 of record OZ005659.1, read on the forward strand.
TTGGCGATGGAGGTGAAAATTGAAAAAGATTTATTCTCTCTCCAGTTAAAGTTAGCTTTTGACCGTCCTAATTTCATGTTGATCGATCACAATTCCTGGATCCATTGTGACAACCGCTATCGTAAACACTCAGTTAAATTACAAGATAAATTCACCCCACTTCGTAATTCACAGAGTCCTATTCATTCGAACGACTTTCCTGTTGTCAATAAAAATGCAATCGTTAATCTTTCTAATGCTGAAATTACCAATAATCAATATTCTGTTCTCAAACTGAATGCAAATTTTGCCATTTCTAAACCTCCTTCTTTTCCTCAGTTAATTGCACCGGTTCAAAAAGCTTTCAAAAATTCTCGACTGACTGACCAACAGAAAGAAAATCTTCGCCATTTAATTCTTAATAATGCCAATTTCAATTCTAAAAATCCCTGCAGAAAAAAACGCTTTGAAGGAATTAAAATCTAATGAAAATATCATCATTACTAAAGCTGATAAAGGTGGTCAGATTGTTATTTTGGATAAAAAACAATACATTGAAAGTGTTACCGAATTAATTAATGATGGCCCATATATTCCTCTGCCCCGTGACCCCTCTACTCAAGAGTTAAATAAAATTAAATCTGCTATAAAATCTTGCCCCTTGTTATTGGACTCGACTAAATCTCATCTTATCCCTTCTATTGCTAATTGTGCCAGATTTTATGCTTTACCGAAAGTTCACTTACCGAAAGTTCCATTTCGTCCCATAGTCTCTAATATCGGCACTGCTTCCTATAATTTAGCTAAATTTCTCACCACAATTTTTGCTCCCCTTCTTGCTGCTAATAGTTATACAGTTAAGAATTCCATAAAATTTGCAAAAAACATTCAAAACTGCCTTCACACTAATCTCACTATGGTTTCTTTTGATGTAAAATCTCTTTTCACTAATGTTCCAATAAGTGGCGCCCTCTGCTGTCTCGAAAATAGATTAAAAGAGTTTCATTTCACATCTTTTGAAATACAAGAATTAATCTCTCTTACCCGCATTTGTTTATCACAAACCACTTTTTCTTTGAAAAATAAATTCTATCGCCAGTCTGAAGGTTTAGCCATGGGTTCCCCTCTCTCCCCAATACTCACAGATATTTACATGCACTATTTCGAAAGCAAGCTTTTTAAGAAAATATCTTTTCCTTTTTGGACCCGTTACGTTGATGACACCTTCACGCTTATCGACATATCTCATCACAATATTGACCATGTCTTAGAAACTTTAAATTCAATCGACAATAATATCCAATAAACATATGAAATTGAAAATAATGGCTCCCTTCCATTTCTTGATACCCCCGTCTCTCGCACTGTAAATGGATTTTCAACCACCGTCTATCGGAAAAATTTTGCTGCCTCCCTTCCTCCCCATGCGCGTTCATGTCACCCACCTTACCAAAAAATGGCTGCTTTCTATACTTTTGTAAACCGTGCACTTAATATTTGTTCAAATCCTATTTTATTAAAATCTGAAATTAAATACCTGAAAGCCATTGCAATTGACAGAGGTTATGATCCTTCCATTATAGACAAAGCTATCCAAAAATTACAACTCCCTCGTATTTCGTCTACTAAATCAGTCTCTTGTAATATGAGTATTGTCTTACCCTATTCTCCTAAATCCAGTCAAACCATAGCTAAAATTCTCAAACAATATGATTTTAAAATAATATTTTCGCCTTCCAATAAACTCACCTTTTCTCAGTTAAAAGATCCCATTGATATGCATAATTCTTGGGGCATTTATAGTATTTCTTGTCAGTGTGGTTTATCATACATTGGCCAAACTAAACGCAGTCTTAAATTTCGTCTAAAAGAACATATGAATTACGTCCGCAAACAAGAAACCAATAAATCGGCTATTTCTAAACATTGCTGGGAGGAAAATCGTAATTTTAAATTTAATTCAGCTAAAATAATTTGCCGACCTAAATCCATTCATGAACTCGATTTCTTTGAAGCTTTTCATATTTATAAAAATTTTAAAAACCTTGGAAATTGTGATTTCGCTGTTCCCTATTTGTCTGACTGTTGGAAATTTTATATTCAGTCCACATTTTCTTAATTTTTCTACTGTTTACACAGCTAACTTTCCTAAATTCCTATTGGCCACTCTCCCCACCTTTCCCGTAATCCTATTGGTTGAACTAAATCCGGCCCCTCTCCTATATATACGAGCACTTCTCCTGATTCAGAATCCTTTTTGCACTGAAGACGGTACGCTTTAGGCTACCGAAACAGCTGTATGCATTTGCAATATTTTTCTTTGGCGTTTCTGACGTAGTAGTTTATTCGGGTTTTAATATTCCAACGCCAAGTCTCCTGTTATCAATATAGCTTATTATCACAAAAATTGTTAAAATTCCCTGACTTTAAAAGAAATTCCCTGACTATTCCCTAACTTTTCCAGATTTTCTAAATTCTCTGACTTTTCCCTGATTCTTTGATTTTCCCTGACTGCTAGCCACCCTGATATATATATATATATACCCAATGTGTACTTAAATAATTATTTACGAATGCGTAATTTATCATTGTTAAATAAAAAAAAAAAAAAAAAAAAAATTGCAGAGAGCTTATTTAATTCCTCTTTTCTATTAAAATCAGGCCTATATTATGGCATGGGCAAACCGTGACTTTGCCTAGGAGCCCCGGGCATAAAAGGGCCCCCCAAAATCCATAATATTAAATAAATTGTTAAGTATCACTTTTTCTTTTGACCAAAACTTTCCTCTTTATTGTACGACATTCATTATATTATCCTTTTTTTTTCTGTTGTCTCTTTCATACAGAACATTATAAAGAGCTGGTGTAGAATGAAATTCTATTCTAGGGTGTGAATATGTATAAACCACTTAAGAAGTATAAATAAATTATATAAGCCAAACCAGCAAAAATATTGCTTGTCATTTAGTGTATGTATAACTGACCATATGTTAACAAATGAATTTTGTTGCGAAAATTTTGAGGGGGTGGGGGGTGGGGGTGTTCTAAATTTTCTTTGCCCAGGGCCACAATTTTTTATGATCAGGGCCTGATTAAAATTTCTAATTTAAATATCAGTACCCTCAGTAAATGCATGTGTTTAATGATGGTAAATAAAAACTTTGTAAGCAAACACAATATACTGTAAAACCACCCAACAACTGTTTCAACTCGAAATATTTTAGCCTGATTCTTCATCAGAGTGGGGAAACAGGCACCTACCCCTTTGTTTACTACACTTCATAGGTATGTTTAAAAGAAATACTGATATCGTTATTACAAATAGCGTTATAGTCAATTGTCACGATAATTACGTTACAGAAGAGTTAAGTTAATGAGTCGTAAACTAAAAATAAATAAAAGTCTTGTGCAACGTAATTCTATAAATGCTACGAAAATCATATATTTATATTTATAAATAGAACTGGATAACCAAATTGAAATGTGCCAAAGATATAACAGTGAAACATTTCTATTTCGAAATGGAAAAGAAACAATTACCTGCGAGGACTTTTTTCCGATCTATTCCAAACCATTGCGTTTCATCGATCCCAAAGTCCGAAAAACAATCTCGAACAAGAAAAAATCCAATCACTTGCCTTTCTTCAAATCCAGCAGAAAATCAACTAAACCTATCAGTAACAGCTGACCACAAGCGAAATCACGAAAGGAATCGTGAATTTCATTTCACCTTCCTCGTACCAATCGACTCGACGATAGATAGTGCACCATCCCAAAATTCTATCTTCATCACTTTAATCCAACAGTAACGGAATGTGACAGCAGGGGCTTCCCTCTCTTTTAAGGAGAGGGTAAGTTTTATTCCCTCCCCCCCCCTTGATGAGTGAGTCATAGTTATCCCCCACCCTTCCACTTACGTAACAATCCCCGAAGAGGGAAAGGAAGTGAATCCATCGATTACAGTGCTCGTTTAAGAAAAGTTCCATCTCACCAAGATGTTATAACAATGAGTAATTACAGAGGAAGATGTTTCTGCATTAAATTTTCATTAGATCTTTAAAGGTGGGAATTTCAGATGCATGCGGAGGGATTGAGGACCCTGTTTGGGATTTTCTTAACAGATAAGACTGTAGTTAACAAGCGCCAAGATGCAAAATTTTAAGCCCGGGAAGCGGGATGGTTTGTTGTAGGACGATAACCCTTAATCTAGCAACAAAGGAAGGGGATGTATGCTATCAGGACATACACATTTTGCATCGTAATTAGAAGGAGTGACGTGGAAAAGCTCAGTTGCACATTCTCGCTTAGTCTACTCTAAATTCCGACATTAGTGATGACGTGAATACAAAGCCTTACTAATACTGTACTGAGTTAGGCTCATTAGAGATTGCTCACATGACTAGGTACAGATTTCAAACTTTAATTAGAAATAATGATGTAATATAATTGCTAAAGCCCAAGAACAACTGAAAACGCAACTAAAGACCAAAAAGAATAACTACATATGAACATAATGTTACTGAATATTTGATAGTAAATTTGGTGATATTTTAGAAATTTCCTGAAAAATTTTCCCAACAGTGGTGCTCTGGATATACCATTTTCCGTAAAATACGCAAAGATAATGAAAATGGGGCGGAAAAAAAAAAAAGAGCTATGTGCCACCGGAATTATATAATTCTAAGCATACTGACAATCAAAATTCTGAAATTCGCTTGCGCCGAATAAGAACAGCTTCTAAAGGTAATTTTGTGAGCTTAATAAATAGATATTAGCTTTTTCGGGACCCATATATAAATTGGAATATACGCTATATTCCAATTTCATCATTTTTTGGGGGACTTAGGTGACCGGTAAAACACTCCGACAAACGAAAAAGTCTAACTGTTATAGTATACAGTTCGCAGCAAAACTATCCGAGCACTAGCAATAATCCCTGTCTAAAACAAGTACACATAATAGTATTTTGTTAAATAAATCCTTGTCGAGTCATGTTCTTAGTCAGTCTAAGAACATAATTCGACAAGGATTTTTTTTTTTTTTTAAACAAATCAGTATTAAGTGTACTTTTTTGACATCGGAACTATTGACTAGTGCTAGGATACTTTTGTTGCCGACCGCAGACAGCTTGACTTTGGCGATGTTTTCGAGCACGAAATTGATTTTATTCACAATAATAATAATAAAAAAAATTAATGCTTAGTAACGCTTAGAAGACGAGTTATCCAGAAATTATTACAACATAAGTAATGTCACCAATTTCTTAGCTCAGAGATAGAGGAAGGTATTAGTACAGATAATATTCATCCCAAAAATGCGCTACTAATGAGATGATGCAGGAATAGTTAAGAAAAAGAGATATTATGTCATTAAAGATGTGTTTGAATCACGCATTTAAATACTATTCCAGGACAATAAAAACTTGCATTTTTAGTAGTAGGATGACCAGATGTCTTCGAATCACAAGGACAGGTCTCAAAAACTACCCTCCGTCCCCACAAATAATAGAACATATTTGAGAACGTCGGTTATAAAATTGTTCATGTTTTACTATGATAATTTATTATATTTATAATAAATGAGATGAAATAATTGTTTTCACATATTTCATACATACAAAATTATTAAAATTTTACAATTTTTGGCGATTTATTTATTTTGTCCACGAAATTCGAAGACACAGCGCCATATTTGTCCTCAAATTCAATTAAAAATATGTGGTCGCCCTACAGTAGCCATGGTGAAAGAGGGAAGAGTGCTACTCTACGGACACTTTTGCACATTAAGACTCATTAACAGGACCTACAGTTTAACCCATTTTAGGTCAAGCATAAAATTTTTATAAAATGTGGTATTATTTTCTTTAAAATATGCTTAAATTACATTCATTAAAACACAAAAAAAGTTTCGTGCATGTAAAATAATATTTTATTTAAGAAATAGAATGGTGCATATTTAAATAAAAAATAAATTTAAATAGAAATTTCTAAAATTTTTATTACATTTGTTTCATTTTTATTCTATTACAGAACTTGTAACTTTAATCTATATATATAAAAGAGCAGAGTCTGTGTGTGTGTGTGTGTGTGTCTGTCCGCTATAGAATCCTAGGCGGTTTCACCGAGCGGGACCAAATTTGGCACGATTAATGCTTACGACCCGAGAAAGACAACGCCGCAAGCGATTTTACAAAATTCGCCCCCCAAGGGGGGGAGGGGGGGGCAAAACGTAATTTCACAAAATCCTTCATATCTCAAACAAAAAAAAAAAACAGATATCCGTAAAATTTTTGCTTTTAAATATAGCTAATACAAATGTCTAAAAATCGGTTTCTGGAATTTTTGAAATTCGGTCCCCAAGGGGGGCGGGGGGGGGGGGGGGCAAAACGTGATTTCACATGCGTAAAACGTGATTTCGCATAATCCTATATATCTCAAACAAAAAAAATAGATATACGTGAAATTTTTGCTCTAAAATATAGCTAATGCAACTATCTAAAAACCAATTTCTGGAATTTTAGAAATTCAGCCCCCAGGTGGGGCAGCAGGGGGGGGAGGGGGGCTAAGGGGCAAAAACAAATAGAAATACAGTTAGGGCGTTCAAAATTGGTACAGATAGGTTTTAAAGGTCTGCAAGTCGAATGGGGATATTTTTGATTGTGTAAAGTTAAGTTATTAGGAGGGGCAGGAAGGGGGGGAGGGGGGCAAAAAAATAAAAATAGTGTCAGATCGTTCAAAATTGGTATGTAAAGGTTTTTGATACTTACAAATCGATTGCGGATATTTTTGAATTTGTAAAATTATTAGGAGGGGCGGGTAGGGGGGTGGAGCAATAAGGGGGGCTATGGGGCAAAAACAAATAGAAATACAGTTAGGCCGTTCAAAATTGGTACAGATAGGTTTAAGAGGCCTGCAAGTCGAATGGGGATATTTTCGATTGTGTAAAGTTATTAGGAGGGGCAAGAAGGGGGGAGGGGAGGGGGGGGGGCAAACAAATAAAAATAGTGTCAGATCGTTCAAAATTGGTACGTAGAGGTTTTCGATACTTGCAAATCGATTGCGGATGATTTTGAATTTGTAAAATTATTAGGAGGGGCGGGTAGGGGGGTGTGGCGGTAAGGGGGGCTATGAGACAAAAACAAATAGAAATACAGTTAGGCCGTTCAAAATTGGTACAGACAGGTTTAAGAGGCCTGCAAGTCGAATGGGGATATTTTCGATTGTGTATAGTTATTAGGAGGGGCAAGAAGGGGGGAGGGGAGGGGGGGGCAAGAAAATAAAAATAGTGTCAGATCGTTCAAAATTGGTACGTAGAGGTTTTCGATACTTGCAAATCGATTGCGGATATTTTTGAATTTGTAAAATTATTAGGAGTGGTGGGAAGGGGGTGGGGCGGTAAGGGGGCTATGGGCAAAAACAAATAGAAATACAGTTAGGCCGTTCAACATTGATACAAACAGGTCTTAGAGGCCTGCAACTGGAATGGGGAAATTTTCGAAAGTGTAAAGTTATTAGGAGGGGCGAGAAGAGGGGAGGGGAGAGGGGGGGGGGCAAAAAAATAAGAACACAGTTAGATCGTTCAAAATTGGTATATAGAGGTTTTCGATACTTACAAATCGATTGCGGATATTTTCGAATTTGTAAAATTATTAGGAGGGGCGGTAAGGGGGGGCTATGGGCAAAAACAAATAGAAATACAGTTAGGCCGTTCAAAATTGGTACAGATAGGTTTTAGAGGCCTGCAAATCGAATGGGGATATTTTCGAAAGTGTAAAGTTATTAGAAGGGACGGGAAGGGGGGGACAGAGGGGCAAAAAAAATAGAGTTAGATCATTCAAAATTGGTACATCGAGGTTTTCGATACCTACAAATCGATTGCGGATATTTTTGAATTTTTAAAATTATTGGGAGGGGCGGGAAGGGGGAGGAAGCGGTAGGGCAGAAAAATTAAGATAGAGATAGATCGTTCAAAACTGGTGCATAGAGGTTTTTGATACTTACAAATCGATTGCAGATATTTTCGAATTTGTAAAATTATTAGGGCGCTCATATATATGCATTCGCGCGTGCGCATCACGCACGGGTCTACGCTGCCGAAGGCAGTGGGGACCCGGTGCGACATTTTTCCCGATCAGAGTTTTTTTTTTTCTTTTTCACATGATAAAAATTAATGCAATTTTGAGAATTCACTAATTATAATGATTCATTTAAAAATAGTGACCAGCGAAGCGGGCATAGCCTGCTAGTCCATTATAAAAACATACGGTTGAAATCTCAAGTAGTATAATTATACATTTTCAAAAAGTCGAATTTGTCAATAATCGTTTCAAATTAGAAAACTTGCGTATTTTGAAAAAATTTCAACAGAAAGTGTTTACTCCAATTGAATTACGAGTATTTTTCTTTAGAACCCTTAAAAATAGCAGAAAAATAAAATTAGTGAAAAATATAAGTCACTGTGTTAATAAAAAAAATATTTATTGAAATGGTGCGTTTAGGATTCCAAAGCACTACGAACATCTATGCTTGAAAATAAACGAAGAAAATATAATTTGACCTTGTAAAAATTAGGGGATGTGATTCCTAACAGGGTTGGCAAAGTGGGCCCAGCCCAGAAAAACCCGCCCGGGTTTTTCTGGGCGGGCCCACGCAAATAAGCGGGTTTTTGTTAAAAAATATTTATAATTTACAAATCTCATCTATAAACTATAGAAAACACCTTACCTTTAAAGAAAAAACTCTTATTTTTATTTTCTAGAAAATAGTATTAAACATAAAAAGTAACTACAGTTATAAATATAATAAAAGCAAGTTTATCTTCTATAATTGGTTCAATTTTCCTTTTCCTGTAAAACCGAACGATACTTTTTTTTAACAGCGGACATAAATGTTGTCCAGAATCAATATTTAACTAATTAAATTGTTTAGTTTTAAAACTTTACAATAATTTTATTTAAATTTTAGTACCAACATAATTATAAATCTAATAAAATAAAATTTTCTTCTATAACCGTTTCAACTATTAAAAAACTTAAAGAAAAAAAAAAAAAATAAAAAATGATAAAGCAGTGCAACTTATTTTTATAATTAAAACTAGTTAGCATAAGTGGACTCTGCTCAGTTCCCCATCATATATATGTTCTTATAAATTTCTAGTACAGGACATTCTCTTAACATGATTATCATGTTAAGAGAAATGAATCTGACCAAACACTTGACACAGAGACAGAATGAAATCCCCACCTAATAGGCTATCCACCGTTCACTTTGATATATTTATCTTATTATAATCTATTAATTTATTTTATTAGGATCAATTTCGTAGTTTCGTTTTCATGCTACTATTTCCAATGCAACAATCCTCAAAATGCATATTTATATGGAATATCGCCCAATTTTGCTATGTTGATAAAATCTTAAATTTCGAATAACTATCGAAATTTTCCTATTACAATATTTGTAGTCAATTATGTTCAAACAAGTATCATAAATGTTATTTTGAAGTTCTCTGATATATTTATGAACCTCAAAATGGACATTTATGCTCAATTTTGCCCTATTCTGCCATTTTAAGTAAATCGTAAATTCCAAATAATTTACGAATTTTTTAAATTGAAAATTTTATACTCTGTGATATTCATGCCAGTACCCTAAATAATATTTCAAACGTGGTCTGACATCTTTACGATGAAAATGTTCCTTAAAATTGACATTTATGTGAAATTTTGCCCTATACTGCCATGCTAAGAATTTCGTAAATTTCCAGTAACTTGAGAAATTTTCAAAGTAGAATGTTTCTAGTTAATGATGTTCATTCCGACATCAAAACTCATATTTTAAAACTGGTCTCATATTTTTTCAGTAAAAATTTTCCATTTAATACACGTTTAAGTAAAATTTTGCCCTATTCACCCATGTTAAGAAAAGCATAAATTTTTAATAACTTACAAAGTTTTTTAATTCGAATGTTGCAAATGAATAGGGTTCTTGCCAGTGTCAAAAATAATATTTTAAAACTGATCTGACTTCTCTGTGACAATTTGTTCTTGAGATATCATGTACACAGACTAACGGACTAACAAACTAACACACACCATAGAAATTTTGTCATTTTTCGGATTCCTCACGGATGAAAACGTTTAAAAAAGTAAAAAAACGAGGTCGAAAATTTTCACGATTACCCAAGTTCTCCATCTATAGCATGATGGGGAACTAAAAAATTTAAATGATTTGTATTGTATTTGAGAATTTAAATTCTTTTATTTTATCAGTTATTGTCATTAAGAATATTTATTTTGAATAAGCATACATTAAAATAAAATATAGCTTAATCTTACTAATTAACACTATTTTAATATTAGAAACAAACCAATTTTTATTTCTAAGATAAATTATTAATTAGTAGTTTAATATAATTAGGTGTATTAACTAATATCCTAATAACATATATCTAACATTGCAATGCAAATGTATTCAAACAAAAACCCACAAAAGCCCAGAAAAACCCACAAATGCCCAGAAAAACCCGCAAAAACCCAGAAAAACCAGGGTTTTTCTGGGTTCATATAAAATAGTTGAATAGAAGACGAAAAAAAAAAAAAAAAAAAAAAAAAAATACGGTGAAAGGGAAAGGGGGGGGGGGGTTAAGGATAAAACTCTAACATTTCCTTTCCATTCAAATAATTATTATTCAGAATCAAAAATGAATATGTAATTTCGGATTTTGTAAAAACTCTAGTAAGCGAAAATTCATATCTAATTTCTAAAATTGAATACAAATCCTGTAACTTTCACAAAAGCTCTAAGAAAAGAAAAAAAGAAAAAAAAAAGACAGGAAGGGGGGGGGGGGGGATTTTATAAGAATATTTTTTTGTGTGTTAAGAAATATAAACTTAAGAATAAGAAAAGGAAAAAGATCTCCACAAAGATAACGCTTAAAATAAATGACCTCATCTTTATAAACTAGGTTTTTTTTTTTAAATGTTCAAATTAAACGAACATACAATGAAATAAATAAATAAAAAAAAAAGAAAGAAAGAAAGAAAAGGAACTATATGCCATATGCTTTATTTCATCAGAAAGAAAAAAGAAAAAAAAAAGTGCATTTTCCAAAAAGTGCGTGTGGCCAGTCAAATGAGAAAAAGATAAAACATTTTCTGCTTCAAAGATGCAACTCGTGATAATACGAGAGAAAGTTCATTTTTATCTTCTGCAGAAAATTTTCTACTGTGTTATTTACTCAGAAACTCAAATTAAAAATAAAAATCTTTCGCAATGTTAAAAAGTTAAAACAGGGTAGAGGTTAGATAATTTATTTTTCCAAGGTTATTTTTCAAAAACAGTATCATTTAATGAGTAAATAATAATAACAATTTTGGGTATATTCAGAGTTAATTTATGTTGTTAAGGGCCCCTCTTCACTCATCGCCGCCGGAAACCGAACTAATGTTATTCTATGGGAAATTTTTCTTTACAAATAACTTATTAACTAATACATATTTTTAAATTCTGTTTTCACATTCTGAAAATTCTCAGCTGTGAAATTGACGGACCTTTTTAAAAAAATTATTTTTTTAATTTTTTATATTTTATTTTGAAGCTGCAAAATACGAATTTTCAATATGTGAGATATTTTTCATTTTGCAATTTCAAAATAAAATATTAAAAATTAAAAAAATATATTTAAAAAAAATGTCCGTCAATTTAAGAGTTGGGAATTTTCTGAATGTGAGAGCAGAATTTAAAAATATGTATTAGTTAATAAGTTATTTGAAAAGAAAATTTCCCCATAGAATAACATTGGCTCGGGCTTCCGACGACGGTAAGTGAAGAGGGCCGTTAATTGTAAAGACTACTGGGAGGGAAAAAAAATCAAAATTAGATTGCAGCATTAAAAACTTTTAGTCTAAATAAATAAAGACAATCTAAACTTTGAAGGAAACGAAACTAAATATCGATTACTTAAATAAGAATTAAAATGGCAGGCTAAGAATAAAAATTAACCAAATAACGGCTAGGCTGACGAGCGCGACCCGGGATCGAACCCGGCACAATAAAATAAATAAATAATATAAATACAATCGAACCTTATTAACATGAATCTCAAGAGGGTTAAAAAAAATTGTTCATGTTATCAGTAACTGATCTTCATTTTGACGGGGATTGTGGAAACAATTCATGTTAAAAGTAATTCACGTTAACAGTGTTCACATTAACGAGGTTCGACTGTAATTAGAAAAGTAACAAAGGTGATTTAAAAAAATAAGCAAATAAGCCAGGAATTATTCCAAGAGTATTAATTATCGAGCAAGTATATAATAAAATATGTAGGTAATACACTGGTCAAAAAAATTTAAGGATCAGCCCGTTTTCTCTTTCTCTTCTTTTGCACATAATTTTTAAACAAATAAACATATGAACATAAAATTTGGATGGCCTGTTCATTATCATATTATTAACCGAATCTTATGTAATTTTAGCATAACAATAATTTTTAAGCTAATAAATATTCATTTTTCTCGCAAAAGTAAGCTTTAGAAAAAATGAAAAATTTCAACAAATTTAGGAAAGAACACATAATGAAAAGTGGTGTTAAGGATGCATTAGAGATAGGTAAAGACGCTCATACCTTGAAATGTTAAACTAAATCTCGATTTTTCTTTTTGTATTAACTTTTCTTTTACTTTTATAATGAACTTTTTAAAAATATATAATTACTAATTTGTAAACTATACTCAGCACTAGAATAATAATGATGTCGAAAAATAATTGTATAATGAACATCTTATCCAATTTTCATGTTTGTATGCATATTTTTTAAAAAGTTATTCACATGCGAAAAGAGGAAGAAAAAAGAAGAAACAGAAAATGAATGCAGGTAGAAAGATTTGGTTGTAATCTAACATAGGAACGCGTGTGCGTCTTTACCTATCTGTAAGGCATCCTTATGACCATTTTTCATTAAGTGTTCTTTCCTAAAATTATTGAAATTTTTTCATTTTTTTTAAAAGCTTACTTTTGAGAGAAAACTGAATAATTATTAGCTTAAAAATTATTCTTATGCTAAAATTACATAAGATTCGGTTAATAATATGATAGTGAACAGGCCATCCAAATTTTATGTTCATATGTTTATTTGTTTAAAAATTATGTGCAAAAGAAGAGAAAGAAAACGGGCTGATCCTTAAAATTTTTTGACCAGTGTATAAATTTATAAAATATTTACAATGGTAATTATGTAATTATCAATAAATGTAAAATAACAGAACAGTTTTCCTAATTCTTTATTTTACACTAAATAGGTAAGAAGATTAAAGCGAAAGCTATTACCAAATGTAGAGTTCCAGTAAAAATTCAAAATATCAACATTCTTAAGGAACATCCATAAGCTGTCGTAAGGGGAAAGTACTAAAATTAACCCTTAAATGCATGAATTTTTACTTTCTTCTATATGTAATACAGAGAAAATATTGGATTCACGAAAATTTTCGACCTTCGTTTTTTTGATGGATTTACACGTTTTGGGATGTCCAGAAAACGAATTGATAGTTTTTAGAAAATGTCTGTCTGTCTGTATCACGATCTTTGTGGAAACTGTAGCTCACGAACCAATGAATGAAATTCAACCAAACTTGGTATTTAGTTGCACCCTGACATAAACTGGTGCTGATTAGATTTGGGGATCAATCGCTCAACAGGTGGCGCTGTGATCGTATTTTTTCTAAATTTTTAACATGGCACTATAGGACAAAATTTCGTATAAATGTACATAATGAGAGTTATTCTTAACCTGTGATTGTGAAATTAATATGAATTATTGATAATAGTAGTAGTTAATTAGGAAAAAATTTGGGGCATCGCTTTTTTTTTTTTTTATTATTATTATTATTATTTATTGTTACTGCGTGAATTTGTATAGGAAAATATAGAAGAAAGTCTTGTGGTGGCCACAACATACTAGTTTTAAACTCGTGATTGTAAATTTAATATGAATTATTGATAAAATTAGCAGTTAACTAGAAAAAAAAAAATGTGCATGTGGTGGCATCGGTTCCTCCCTGGGGTGGGGGGGGGGGGTAAAGTTTCAAGATTATCTTTTGAAAGGTCTCGTCAATACCTTTAAAAGGAATGGTTGAACAATAAATCTGTGATAATTTAAAACAAAGTTATCGATTTTTTTTTTTTTTTTTTTTTTTTTTTTTTTTTAACGGAATTTAACCAAACTTGGTATTTAGTTGGTCCCTGACATAAACTGGTGCTGATTACATTTGGGGATCAATCGCTCAACAGGTGGCGCTGTGATCGCATTTTTTCTAAATTTTTAATATGACAGAATAGGACAAAATTTCGTATAAATGTACATAATGAGAGTTATTTTAAACTCGTGATTGTAAAATTAATATTAATTACTTTTAATAGTAGTAGTTAACTAGGAAAAAAAAATTTGTGCATGTGGGAGCATCGGTCCCCCGCGGGTACCTTTCAAGATGAGTATCTTTCGAAAGGTCTCGTCATTACCTTTAAAAGAAATGGTTGAACTATAAATCTGTGAAAATTTAAAACAAAATTATCGATTTTTTTTCACTTCTAACATTAAAAAAAAAAAAAAAAAAAAAAAAAAATCTTTTTTTTTTATTGTTACTGAGTGAATTTGTATAGGAAAATATAGAAGAAAGTCTTGTGGTGGCCACAACATGCTAGTTATTTTTAATAAATAACATTTGAAACCAACAGGGAAATGGGCGTAGTTAATAGGAAAAAAAAATCCACATAGGGTAGGTGCTCCAGTGATTGGCATGCTCCAGTAATTGACATATGTCCCGAAATAATTAATAAATAAGAAAAGCATATATTTTACATATAAGAATTTTAACATTTTATGTCAAATACTGGAGCATAGGGTGCTAATAACTGGAAAAACGAATAACTAGCAGTGTCAAACACTGGAACATTGGGGGCCAATTACTGATAAAAGGAAAAACTGGCAGTGTCAATTACTGGAACATTGAGTGGGTGTCAAATAAAAATTCATAAAAAAAAATAATAATTGTTATCAAATGTATATATTTTAACATATATGTGGTTCTGAATGTCTTTCATACTATATGTACTAATTTAAGATTTCTAAAAATATTTTCTCATGACTAGAATATTAAAAACATCAGAGATTGCTCTAAAAGTGTCAATCATTGGTGCACTTACCCTATTTTTTTTTTTTTTTTATGACATATTGATGCACTTCTACATCATCAAGAAAAACAAAGCTCCATTTTTTCTTGCATAAATTTATAAGTATATGCAAAAATATAAATATTATTCGTTACTCTTTCCTTGTTTCTATCCGAAAACAATTTTTCCTGTATGTTTTTATTACTTTTTACTTTCTTCTATATGTAATATAGAGAAAGTATTGGATTCGCGAAAATTTTCGACCTCCGTTTTTTGACGGACCTACACGTTTTGGGATGTCCTGAACACGAATTGATAGTTTTTAGAAAATGTCTGTCTGTGTTTTGAAAGATCTCGTCAATACCTTTAAAACGAATGGTTGAACTATAAATCTGTGATAATTTAAAACAAAGTTATCGATTTTTTTTTTTTTTTTTTTTTTTTAACGAAATTTAACCAAACTTGGTATTTAGTTGGTCCCCGACATAAACTGGTGCTGATTACATTTGGGGATCAATAGCTCAACAGGTGGCGCTGTGATCGCATTTTTTCTAAATTTTTAACATGGCAGTATAAGACAAAATTTCGTATAAATGTACATAATGAGAGTTATTTTAAACTTGTGATTGTAAAATTAATATGAGTTATTGATAATAGTAATAGTTAACTAGGAAAAAATTTCTGTGCATGTGGGGGCATCGCTGGGGGGGGGGGGGGTAAATTTTCAAGATGGGTATCTTTCGAAAGATCTCGTCAATACCTTTAAAACGAATGGTTGAACTATAAATCTGTGATAATTTAAAACAAAGTTATCGATTTTTTTTTTTTTTTTTTTTTTTTAAACCTTAGAAAAAAAAATCGTTTTTTTTTTTTTTTTTTTTTTTTTTAATATTGTTACTGATTGAATATGTATTACTTTTAACAAAAAAAGAAAAAAAAAATCGTTTTTTTTTTTTTTTTTTTTTTTTTTTTTTAAATATTGTTACTGATTGAATATGTATATAGGAAAATATAGAAGAAAGTCTTGTGGTGGCCACAACATACTAGTTATATAAATAATCGTATTTCGTATCACCCACGTCGAAATGAAATTGTACTCAGAGAGCGCACCAACAATGAAAATTGTCACAGATACAGAAGTGAACTGTGAAAGCTTCTAGTTGCGTTCAGAAACGATAAAATAGTTTTGGTAAAAAAAATAATAATAAAATAAATAATAAATAAATAAATAAATAAATAAATAAATAAATAATATATACTATGCAACGGTTGCTACATAAAAAGATATGAGATTTTAAACATACGATGCAGATCTATATCGCTATGTATTTAAGGGTTAGATTCTATATATTAAATATTTTTTTAATATAAATAATAATATTAATGCTAAATCTGGAACACAATCTTGTAATAAATAAATAAATAAACATATCAAGAGATATAAAATTAAAAACTTACCATAAAATTATGCAAGATTAAAAGAACAACAATAATAATAATCCTAAACTGTCTATAACCCTGTTTTTCCGAATACGTCCCAAAGAAAATTATCACTCTGCCTGTAAATGTTGTTTGACAGCTTGAAGAGTCCTATTGCGGCAAAAACGCGCGCTACGATTTAAAAAGTATGTTCACAGGATATTTTCGGATATACATCACAAAATATGCTTTGAACTTTCAGACACCAAACATTCCATTTTTTAACCATTCCAAATTTTAATGAGTCATATCAGCATAAATAAAGTACAATGAAAAAGTAGTGTGTTGTGGCCACCACAAAACTTTCTTTTATATTTTCCTATACCAATTCACGCCGTACACATTACTTATAATTTTTTTTTCCTTGATGAAGGCAGACGATTTTCATCTTAGAGAAGCATAACTTTAAATATCGATGAATTTATTTTTTTTAATTTATGATATAATCCCTTTATATAGATATGATGTTTGAGATATGCGAAACGACAAATTTGATGCAAAGTGAAAAATCTGGAGTGACACTACTCAACTTTCCGAACACTTAAATAATTAACAGTTGTTGAATTTTTCATTGTGTCCCTGTAAACATCTATAAGCGCTAGATTCAACAAAATCTATGCATTTCGTGCGACGGTGGCCTGTAACTATATATAAATTTACAGTTCAGTCGGATATGGCATTTTAAATAATTTCAGCTCATAAGCCATAATAATAAAGATTTTTTTTTTATTGTATCCCTGAAAAAAAAAAAAAAAAAAAAAAATACTATAAATGCTAGATTCATACAAATTTTTACAGTTCGTTGTCGCGATGACCTGCAACATCTATATAAATTTTCAGCTGAACCGAAGAAGGCATTTAGACACTATCACAATTTAAATAATTTGAGCCTATACGCCATAACGATAAAGAACTTTTCTTTTTGTCTCTGGAGAAGGAAAAAAAAAAGTGCTAGATTAATCAAAATCTATACAGTTCGTGCTACTTGTAACATTCGTACCAACGTTTAGTTCATTCGAACAAAGCATTTCGAATCTATCGTGTTCACTAACACACATGCATACACACACCTACACAACATACATCACGAAAAATCTTTAAGATCCTAGATATCTCTAAAAGGGGAGCTCGTGTCAAGACCAAAGTCTGAAATGCACAACTAATATACATCATGACCATCACAAATATAAATTTGCAACATTCTACCACCATTCTTTCTTGAGATATGCTAGGCACAAAATCCATTTCGCAAATCATGATTACAAAAGTTTCCTTACATATGTATGTTCGGAAACTAAAAAAGAGGTATTGTAACGGAAAGCTGGATAATTTTATTTGATGATTAAATGTTAGCAACGCAATTCTAACGCTAGCGGCACTTAAAAACACTTAGTCATTTTTCTGAGATAAAGCTCATATAAAAGAGATCCGAGAGAGCTAAATAAAAGGCCATTGTTTGACAGGCGGCTGTTCAAAATGATTGTTAGACAGAATGCCGCCTTAGAAAGAGTTTTTTTTTTTTTTTTTTTTTTTTTTAAGTTAAGTCTGATATAATGATTTCAACCTTGATTACGATAGAATGTTTTCAACGAAGGAAGAAATTCAGATAGCGAGCGAAACATAAGTTTTTAACGAGAATAATATTTAAAGAATACACAATAGAAATTATATTTCGGAACATGGATATTAGTCCTGCACCGGATTGATCCCAGACCCTGTTCTTTTTCTTTCTTGTTCTTATTATTTGGAGAATACGGTTTGAGTGAGGCTATAACACTATATTTTACCGACAGACTATCTTTCTCTTTTTACTTTCTCTTACCCATAAGGTAGAGAAAGTATTGTTTTTGGGTCAAATTTTCGAACGCGAGATTTTGTTATATTTACACGTTTTGAGGTCCCCTGAATACGAAAATCATGTTTTTAGCAAATGGTCTGTGTGTCTGTGTGTGTGTCTGTGTGTGTGTCTGTCTGTTATCAGCATATCTCAAAAACAAATTATGGCAGAAAGTTCAAACTTGGTATTCTAAATGTGTATCATATAGGGATGCTACAGTAAGCTTTTCGTTAAGATCAAGCAAATGGTTCGTGTACAGGGACAATCAAGAGAATTCTAATACATTACGTCTATGGGGAGAATTGCAGGTAAGTAGAGTTTAACGTCTATAGACTGCACTAAACCAAATGAAACGAACATATAATTTTTGTAATAGAGATAGTTAACTGGGAAAAATTTTTTTGTGTATGTAGGAGCCTCGCCTCCCCCCTGGGGGGGAAGTCCCCCCTCGAGGGTAGTAAATTTTCATGATGGGTATCATTCAAAAGAGCTTTCGAGTACCTTTAAAACGAATGGTTGAACTATAAATCTGTGATAATTTAAAACAAAGTTATAGATTTTTTTTAAATTTTAACGAAAAAAAAACTTAGAAAAAAAAATCGTATTTTTTTTTTTTTTTTTTTTTAATATTGCGAGTAAAATGGACTTTTTTTGGATATTTAGTGTTACACTACCTCTCTAATATGGAAATCGTCTGCATTATCATAAAAATTAATTTTTTTAAATAATAATTTTACTAAATTATTTTTTAAAAACAGAATTATTTTTTAATAACCGAATTAAATTCTGTATAAATGTAGGTGCATTAATGAAAGGGGGGTTGAGGGGGGCGGTAGCCCCCCTCACACAGAACTAATTATCGTATAAAACTCTTCTGAAGCCTAATTTGAATTGTTTAGCATATGTTTACATGACAGTTCTCGTTATCTTACCTCTTAATCTGCAAACTGTATTTATAGTATTAAATTTCAGGGTAAGAGAAAGTCGTGTGAGTGACACACCAGATTATTTCTCCTCTGAAAGTAGAGTGAATACGGGCTGACCCTGAGGAAGAACACTTCATCGAAGATATTCCACCACTAACAAGGGAAGTATGAATCAGTAAAATTGCTATTGAAACCAAACCACGCTTAAATTAAAGAGCATGGTCGAAAACATTGGGTACCGCACAAATTTGCTGCAACAACTCCCATGGGGGTGAGATATGCCCTCTATTAGTTTTAGTTATTTCTATAAAAGCCAACAAAACACGGAGCGTAGTGTGAACAGGTGGTGCAGTGCTAGCGTGCTTGACTTCGGATACGTAGGTAGTGGGATCGAGTCCCCGCATGGGCGTTTTGTATTTTTTTTTTTTTTTTTCAACTGAAATATTTATTTTTGACATTATTAATTAAATTAAATCATTATTGTAAGAGAAAATATATTAATTATATTAAAACACGTTTTTTTTTTTTTTTTTTTTCAGCGCGGACAGTTTAATATATTTTTTTTTTTAACCAATTTATTTATTTATTTATTAAATTGAAAGAAATTAATAATTTAACGGGAAATGCTTTTATATTATATTTAGGTAAGATTTTGTTAATGACTACATTCAGATAAAATTTTGTTAATGATTGTTTTACATAAATTATTAATTACTATTTTTTAACGACGACATTAATAGAAAAAGTTAATCGTCTGCTCTCAATTGTATTATTTATTAATGGTATTTTTTACATGAAAAATCCTGAATGATGAACAGCTGTTGCTTAACTATTCGACGTCGCATTTAACTTTTATTTCAAATATTTCAAGTGTCAAGTTTCAAGTTTAGTGTCAAGTTTCGTGGTGTCGGAAGAACTGACAATAATATTGAAGACAATGACAAATTTTCTCAAAATCATTTTACTATTTTATAATTAATTTACATCTAAAAAAATTCAAAATCTGGGCAAATATGAATTTTACAAATCAAATAATCTCGACGAAAAGCCAAATATTTGACAAAATGTTCGTGATTAACAATAATTGACGGTGAACAAAATTGAAATTGAAATAATTGTGATCAACCTTTTTATATTTCTTGCTCTAATTGTGAAAAATACTTATGGTTCCATGATTTTTCTACTTTTAATCATAATTGTTATAAATTAGAAACTATATTTGTAGCTTTAAACATGGTTTTCTTTTTTATAAATAAAGAAATGCATTTCTTAAATTCATTCTCAATTCTTTATTAATTGGAATACTCAAAAAAAAAAAAAAAAAAAAAAAAGAAAAAATAATCTTCTTAATGTAATAAATATTATCTCTTAAATTAATGATTTAATTTAATTAAAAACGTAAAGAAAAAAAATTAAAAACAAAACGCCCTTGCGGGGACTCGATCCCACGATCTACGGATCCGAAGTCAAGCACGCTAGCACTGCACCATCTGTTCACACTACGCTGCGTGTTTTGTTGGCTTTTATAGAAATAATTAAAACTAATAGAGGGCATATCTCACCCCCATGGGAGTTGTTGCAGCAAATTTGTACGGTACCCAATGTTTTTGACTAGGCTCTTTAATTTAAGCTTGGTTTGGTTTCAATAGCAATTTTACTAATTCATACTTCCCTTGTAAGACGCAAGCCCCTAGCGCAGACAAAGACTAATAGCCTAAAACCACACCATATACTAAACAAAAGTGTTATACAAAGATTATAAGATACTTTAATTGTGGAAGGATTTCCAAAATTAGTACTCTACCACATTTGGATGAATTTAATTTGTACATTTTTGTTTGTATGAATTTTCAGTTTGCTTTAGCTTCAATAGCATTTTTCCGAGTGGATGGTTAGCTTCTGTCTCTCTAATAATGTTCATTATGATGCAATAAACTGTATCTGACAATTTCTGTTGTGCATTTTGTCTGTAGGCACAGAATAAAAAAGCTCATTAAACAATCCCCCATAAATTACAAAAACTCGCAACGGGGGGACTGAAGAACAGGGCCAAACTGGTCGAAAAATCGCCAAATATGGGACTACAATAATTTTTCAAAATATCGCCAAAACTTGTTTACGTTTTGGCAACCACTTGAATTCGGGTCAAAATAATAGTACGACAGGCAAAAAAAAATAAATAAAATAAAATAAAAAATAAATAAATAAATAAAATAAAATAAAATAAAAATAAATAATTGACTAAATTTTAGATATAGTGATTAAAAAAAAGTGTAAAAACTTTTTTTTTTTCTTTTAATCCACATTGTTTAAAAGAGTATTTTTAAAAACAAAACCAAAAAATGTCAAACACTGAATACTAATAATATAATAATAATAATAATAATAATAATAATAATAAAATTTACTATACAAAAGTATCCGTTTATTATGATAAATTTTTAATCACTAAGTGAATGCAAACACACACATAAATTTGTTATTGAAACTTAAATAACACCTGCTCTAATTTAACAATAAATAACAGTTGCAAATTTTTATTACAAAGTTTTAATTAATATTTTTCTATCATAAAAATATCTTTTTAACTCCATTAAAAATTAGTTAAAATATTAAAATAGTGTATTTTTGCATTTCCTTTAATAATAATAATAATAAAAGGGAAAAAAAAAAAAAAAAAAAAAAAAAGGAGAGAGAGAGAGATCCTAAAATAAATAAATAAAATATAATCAGACTTGTGCAAGAGAAAATGGAGAAAATTTCAAACTGTTTTGAGAAATCAACTAAATATATTTTAATACAAACTTTCTAACAAAGATGTAAGAAGAAAAACAATCCCTTTTTACAAAAGAATGTTAGAAGTGACACGGAAACGAAATATGAAAGTCGTATGCCATTCCTTTTTCTTTTTCTGCCATCTTGGTAAGGGAGCAAATTTTCAGTAACCGATAGTTTATTTGCATTCACAAAAAGAAAAAAAAAAGAAAGGAAAAAAAACCTCTTTTTCAGCTTTTGTAAGCTCACAAAATTTGAATATAAAATATTTTTCTAAAATTGAGACATGCGTACGAAGGGGAAAGAAAAAAAAAAAAAAAAAAAAAAACCTCTTTCAGATGTAATCAAACTTATTGCAAATATGGAAATGAAGAGAAATTAAAGCTGTATGATACAATAAATCGAAAATATTTATTCTCTTCGTCAAATTTTTTAGAAACTCTATAAATTAGCAGGAAGGAAAATGACCCCTTTCTTTAAAAAATGTAAAAGAAGGGCGAATATACAAATCGTCTGCGAGTTTTCATTTAAACAACTTGATTTTGGCAGCGAATTTTCAATAACTAGGAATATTTTTGCCCTGAGAAAACCACGTTCAAATATGGAACCCTAGAGACCTTCTAAAATGATACTACACTCGCTGACAAAATTAAACTTATAAAACCAATCTGAAAAATCTGACTTTCATACAGCAGGAATGATTCTATTCTGTACCAGAAATAGAAAAGATCGTTATCCAAGTCACAAGCAATCAACAGGGAAAGGGGTAATTCCCAAACTCGAAGGGTGGAGCAGGGAGGGGGAAACTCCCCAGAGAGATTAATTTAAACCCTTTTGCTTTATATTGCAACCCTTTGGCACAGTCCTTATACATGGAGAGTGAAAAGGGTATGAAAAGGGTGAGGAAAGGAAGTCTTTGTTTCTAAACTTTAATATTTTGAACTTTTGAATAATTTAGAGTATGGAACTCGAAATCAGCTTTGCAATATGAGGAGGAATTTTCTCGTATGTCTGAGAGGTAAGCATCGCAGGGGTGAATATATTTAAAATGTGTACGGAGGTAAAGAATAAAAGAAAGGGGAAGAAAAAATTGAATAAATACTTAAAATTAATCTGAAAACGCTTGAAATATTCGCCTAAAACTGATATCCCAGGAATAGAAATTTGTGGCAATAAGAGCAAAAATCACTGTATTACTGGTGTTGAATGTAGAATAAGAAAACAAACACGATAAATTGCAAAAACTGGAACAGGTTTCGGTATTCGGCCTAATATTTTGCCGAATATTGCATATACGGCCAAATCACTATTCGTTATATCACAAGTGACAATAATAGTAAAAAGCCCCGAAAAACTCGTGTTGAATAATGAAGAATATAAACTTTGTAAATAAACGCGATAAACTGCAAAAATCGCAACGAGTATTGGTATTCAATATTCAACCTAAAATTTTGCTGAATATGCAATAATTGGCTATTAGGTCAAATCACTATTTGCTATATCCTTAGTAACCATGATTACAAAAAAGCACACACACACACACAAAAAATAAAAAAAAAAAAAAAAAAAAAAAAAGAGGAAAGAAAAGAAAAACTGGTATTGTTGACACAAACACAGTTATTTGCTCAGTATTCGATATTTAGCATAAAACCTTGCTGAATATTTGGCATTCAGCTATTCGGTCAAATCAAATTATTATTCGTTATATTGCTAGTGATAAAATAGTAAAAAACACCGAAAAATTAGTGTCAAGAATGAACAGAACAAATAATAATTTTTTTTTAATAAACATTATAAATTGAAAAAACTGCAACAAGTGCAAAAATAAAATAGCAATGTAATGCAATATTATTGCTTTCATTCTGCAATCGTGCCTACATTTTTCGCCAGATAAACACTCGTCCCGAAACAACTGTTGCGCGATATTCAATTTATTGTGTTTTCTTGTCACAATTCGTGTTTTTCCTCGTTATGTCAACTCTATGTACTTTAAAAGCATTTCCTTGAATGTGGAATTATTGTTTAATAAAGAAAATCGCAAAATTTAATTCTGGAAATTCTTAACTTATTTTAAGATCTTTTAAAATGTTAAGTTAAAAATGTTTCTGAACATTTATTCATATATACTACATGTTTTAACTAAAATAACATTAAAATTGTGTAATACTATTTAGCGGTATCACAATCTTCTTGGAACAAAGATGCGCAAAAGAAAACTAGTATGCAGTGGCCATCACAAAACTTTCTTCTAAATCATATTATTTAACAGCGCCACATACCGGTTATTATGGACAAAAAATTATAATAGCTTTTCACAATGAAGTTTTTATCCGTGCAATTAAAAAAAAAAATTTAACCAACGTCGAGATATCGTCGTCTGAAAAATCGCATCGCCATCAGTTATATATACCTCCAAACTGAATCAGAATAGTTTTTCGTAATATCTATCTCACATACTAAGGTGCATTAATATATCATAGAACCTGAGATACAATCTACCCTTAAATCGAGAAAATTTTAGAATCATAATGCCTTATGGGCAATATATCCCAAAATATAACTGCTTCCAATTTAAGTCATGGCTCAACCAATAAAGTTTTGTTGAATTCCATTTTTCGGTACCTGAGATAGAGCGTCCATAAAATTTTGGTGACCAACAGGCAGGCAGACATTTTTCTAAAAATAATCAAATCATATTCAGGGCATCTCAAAACATGTAAATTCGTCGAAAACTGGAGGCACAAAATCTTCACGAATCTAAAACTTTCTTCATTTGAATGTAAAAGAAAGTAGAAACATACATAATATTAAAATTTTATTTTTCCGACTGAGTGAAAATAATGCCTGGACCGGGAGGCCTGGATGGTTGAGCCTTGACCTTGTAAGTCAAAGATCCGGGGTTCGACTCCCGGTCCAGGCATTATTTTCACTCAGTCGGAAAAATAAAATTTCAATAAATATGATTTTCTTCCAATCAGTTGATTGTGTGATTTTAATATACATAATATTAGTTTAGAAATATTATTTAGTAATTTTACGTTCTTGAGTTAGGAGTGCAGAAAGAAAAATCGTACATTTGCAATTTTTGAATAACATCATCTCGTTTCTTACTCATCCAAAGATATAGTCTACTTAAAAACTTAAAGAGCAGTCAAGGAAAGAGATCTAAATCTTCCAGAATTTGCGTTTTCCTTTGTCGACCCACTTTCCGCCACATGGCTAAAGCTCTTATCTATCAAAATGCCCGAAATTCGGAGAAATACTTGTTGAAAATAATGTTTGTTTTATCAGATCAAGTTAAATTTGGATTTGTTTTGAAAGAGGTAATCTCGGATGCGTATGAGTAAGCATTTAAACAACTCAGTTTTAATTTTTTTTCTTGAAGAGATGAACAAGATTATTTTAAGGAAAGTTCAGTTAATTAATTAAAAATAATAATATAAATTCTTATATAAATTTTTTTTTACAAAAATTTTTTAGAAAAAGAAAAAAATAAATTTTATAGTAATATTTCGTTTAATAGCACATAAAAATGACAGCAAAAAAGAGCGATGTATTGTAACGAACGTATCGTGAGGATTAAAAGTGAGGATTAAATATGAGTATGTTGTGGCTGCCACAAAACTTTCTTCTATATTTTCCTATACAAATTCCTTCAGTACAAGTAATTTATTAAAATTATCACTAATTAAAATTATTTTCCATGATGAATGCAGACAATTTTGTTCTCCCTCAGAGAAGTATAGCCTAGGAGTGAAACTTTTCAGGGGCTACCCCTGAAATCAGAGTTTTTGAAAATTTTGCTGTCTCTGAAATTCATGCTAAATTATTCTGTTTTTATAGAAATTTCTTATTTTTAATGTTTAATTTGCCTTATAATATATTAAGAACTCTTAAAATATCACTTACTATAGGTTGCCTTATGATATATCAGTAATAAGTCTTCCCTATCTGTATGCAAATAGCAGCTTTCAGGGTTTTTGCATGTTATGCAGTTTCATCCCTGTATAGCCTCAGTAAATGTTCAAAGAAAGTCGATTTTATGCTCCACAAACGATGTAAAAATGTAAATTTATTTCTGTACTGATAAGTATAAAGGATTTAAGTCCAAAAATGTCGATTTTGAGTTAAGTACATAGTCAGACTCAGAAAAAAATTCTCTATCGATTGGTATAAAGGATTTAAATCCATGTCATTTAGTCTTTGAGAAAATCCATTGATAAAAAAAGATTCAAGTCAGAAATTTAGCATTAATCTTTGGTATAAAATATTTAATTCAACTTTTCCCTTTATTAAATGAAGATTGACAATCACTGAATGGTATAAAGCGAATAAACCAACCTAATCTCTTTTTTCCTAATCGATTCTTCTGATATTAGTTTTTAGTTAGTTTAACTTTATTTTTCGTCTCCTGAAAAATCAAGAATATGGACTTAAATCCTTTATACTTATCAGTACAGATTTATTTAATTATTTTTTGTAAAAATGAAAAAAAAAAAAAAAAAAAAAAAAAGTATGTGCGGTTGCGGGACCCCCGTCAGCGTATCTCCGAACTGTTGGCGCACGCAGAACAAATTCACAATTTTTCGCCAGAGAATGCGATTTTCGCCAAATCTGGAAGTGCAAAGAGAAACTTCACGCCGCTTAACCTGTATAAATAAACATCCGGCGTTTTTCTTTCTTTCTTTTTTTGTTATTAATTTTTTTTCTTCTGATTATTAATGTAGGATTTAAATCGCAAAACGAAACATATCTTGAAATTAAGAAATAGTTATCCGAATAGAGAAGTAGATAATAATAATGGTAATATATTAGCATTGAGATCCGATTTCATGTATAAGGCCAAAAAGTTTGTAAAAATTGTTCAAACAAATTACAAATTCTTAGTAAAATGCATGAAAAATGTTCATAAGTCCAAATCAGTAGTACGCCATTTTACATTTCAACTATTTTTATTGTCATTTTGTATTTAAATTTTTAAAATGTATGACTTTATAAAATATCTCTCTTACGATGCAGTGCTTGAATTTTCATAAATTATCACCTTATATTTATCTATTATGTATTTTTAAAGAGCATCTTAATCATAATAAAATAGATATTTCGTGTTAAATTTTATGGTTGAAATTCATAAAATTTTCTAAGTATAATTTCCTCCTCGGACATGTCCATTTCTCATTCTTTACCCACCCCCCCAACCCCAACATACAAAGTTATAAAATAAAACGTTAAACATTTTATTAATGCTTTCTATTTGTTTTTCAGTAATCATAAACAATCTAACTCAATATGTTATACAAATCAAAGTAATAATGATGCGCATAACCATTTTCATCCTATATTTATTGTTACTAATTTCTATTGAGAGCGAAATGTATTCATATTAAAAGGAATGAGTATGATAGAACACTCAACACAGTCGCAGACTGAAATGCCGCACCTCATAAGCTACCCTCTATCCGATTCGATAAATTTGATTTATCGTAATTAAATGACTAATTTTATTAGGATTGTTTTCGTACATTAATTTCCAACACAACTGATCCCCATATTGCAAGTTCGTGGGAAATATTGGCCTAATTTGTCAAATGAAGGAAACACAATATTTAATTACTAAAGTTTCAAATTAAAATGTTCATATTTAATGAAGTGTATTAAAAAATATATTTTAAAATATTAGTCTGACATGTTTACGACAAAATATTGGCATAATGGACGTTTAAACGAAATTTTGCTCTATTTTGCCATGTTAAAAAGAAAACGTAAATTTTGAATAACATGTGAAGTTTACAACTTACATTGTTCCAAAGCAATATTGTCCTTATCAATGACATAAGTGATATTTAAAAACTGATGCATCCATTTTACAAACTCAATATCTGTAATACACACAGACAAGTCACATAAACCAACCACTAAAAATATAATTTTTGGATTCAGGAAACCTCAAAACATATAAATGTAACAAAAATTCAATTTCGAAAACGTGATCCGAAAACAATACTTTCGCGACCTTTTACGGATAAGATAAAGTAAATTAGAATAAGAGAATAATTTTAAATTAATTAAACTTTAATTGCATTTATTACATTGATTTTTATTTATAAAAAGAAATGCTTTTATTTAATTTGGGGTAGACCTGTATATTTACTATATATTTTACAAACACAATATAGTGTACTAATTTAGCACAGAATTTAAAACACATAGCACGACATGAAATGACCTTTCAGCAATTCCATTGTATGAATATATCTGAATTCTTTTGTGGGGTTCTGTGTAAACTTCTAATAAAGGATATACATTCTACATTGTATACGAAACATTCTTTCATGCACATAAAATAAATGTTCAATTTTTTTTTTTTTTTTTTTTTTTTTTTTGTTTCATCCAAAAATATTAAATTGTATTTACCAGAAAATTCACACATAGACTTAATGAATTTGAATTCTTTTCTTAGTCACTGCACACGAATTACTTAATATTTCATCCGAGTCCCAATATCTATTCTTGAGGTATGGTGATAACAAACACACAGACACACACATTCAGGCAACCGCTAAAAACCTAATTTTTTGTTTCATGATATTTAAGCAAATGTAGCAAAAACTCAATTTCGAAAATCTGAATCAAAAATGAAACTTTTCTTACAATATATGGGTAAAATAAACTAAATAATGATGCGTAATAATGATAATCTGGTGTGTCACTCACACGACTTTCTTTTTCACCCTGCATTTCAATATTATAATGACAGATTGCACATTAAAGCTTAAGATCAATAGCGTAAGAATGTAAAGTTTAATGTACTTTTCAAATAATCTAAAATAGGTTTAGAAACAATTTTATTTGACGAAGAGAAAGTAAATAATAATAATAATAAAAATAATAATAAAACAGAATAAAATAAAATAAAATAAATGTATTTCAAGGATAATTTTAAAAGCTTTAAAATCATAATATTACAAATATACTTCTTCATTAATCTTGATAAAATAAATTTAAAGGGTTTTCTAATAAATTTTGGCATTAAATTATATTATCTAAAAATAACGATACAAAGACTCCATTGACACATTTTTAACAATTATGATTCAGGGAGCCTCAAAACGTGTATATATAACAAAAATTCAATTTCGAAAATTTGACCCCAAAACAATACTTTCTCTACCATATATGTTGGTAAGAGAAAGTAAAATAAATAAATAAATAAATAAATGTATTTCAAGAACAATTTTAAAAGCTTTAAAATTAGAATATTACAATTTTATTTCTTCACTAGCCGCCTTCGGCGACCAGCTGGTTCGCGATCCTTGAAAAATCCGACTTTATGAAACTCCCGCTCGGTGACGCCTGCGGCGCCTTTTTCCCGTTTCAGATCTTACAACAGCTTATTGACATATAGTAAGAATATCTGTATTGAAAAGTTTAATCGCAGTAAATTCCCGCTCGGTAGCTTGCGGCGCCCTCTGCCACTTTTAATATCTGAAACAGCCTGTTCGCTCACCATGTTATGATCTTTCAAATTTCTGACTTTAGCAAAGTCCCGCTCGGTGGCGTCTGCGGCGCCTTTCCCCGTTTTAGAACATACAACACCTTCCTCGCTCATTAGAATTTAAAATATTGAAATTTTAAAATATTACATCACCATCTGGCGGTAGAAATTTCTGTAATCTACTGTTCAATTCTAAATCAACAAACCTTTCAAATGATGTATTACTTGTGAAAATATTTTAATTAGTAGCTGAGATACAAAAGAAAACCTAAACAGAAAACCTTAAAACGTGTAAATCGGGTAAAATCTCGAATAATGCTTTCAATAATATAAAAGAACTTTAAAATATCTTTCGAATGATGTATTAAAAATAATATAATCATAATTAGAATTTGAAATATTGAAATTTTAAAATATTTCAGCGCCATCTGGCGGTAGAAATTTCTGTAATCTACTGTTCAATTCGAAATCAACAAAGCTTTCAAATGATGTATTACTTATGAAATTATTTTAATTAGAAGCTGGGATAAAAAAGAAAACCAAATACCTTGCCTTAAAATCTTAATATGCCAACCAATTTCAAACGCTGCAACTCTTTTTTTTTTTTGCCTTTTTTCCCTCTCCCTCAAGCCCTCCTTAATAATCGTACTCTTTCAAAAATATTCACAATCGAATTATCGGGCATTAAAACTACATACTACGAAATTTCGACTACTGCAAATACCGCAAAATATAAAAGAAGACAATCTTTTTCCAATAAATGTCATTTTTTTAATTATTCATATATTTTCATGAAAATTGAACAGTAGCTTTATAATATGCTGCCTTGGCCGAATATTAATTCAAATGTAACGTGAATGAAAATTTGAAAAAAATTGAAAATTGCAATATTTCCCCCAGTATAAAACACATGATATCTTAATTGATTAGAACCATTTCCGATTTCATCACAGACAGTTGTCTCGCATGTGTTTTGTTTCCGATCGAGACCGCTTAGAAAATCGTCTGCCTGTTGCCAACTAAATTTCATAGTTTAGTTAATTTTAAAAAATCTAATTGATGTATCGATAAGCCGCTTGCACTCTTAGATTCGGAAAAAAATCTCCTTTCATT
The DNA here is from genome assembly GCA_963930645.1 of Salticus scenicus. Lineage (NCBI taxonomy): Eukaryota > Metazoa > Arthropoda > Arachnida > Araneae > Salticidae > Salticus > Salticus scenicus. The sequence continues at coordinate 40,047,301 of OZ005659.1, forward strand.
TGGTACCAAATTCGTAACGATCGGACTATAATATTTCTAATTTATTTTCCATTTTTTCTGCTTTTAACTCCGTTAAAATATCTATTTTTATGCAATAGCGGTGAATTCTGAGTCATTGAGATCGCCTTTTGATTAAGACATGGGTCTACATTTTAATTAATATCTCCGCAACTAATTAAAATTTTTAAATTCTGTTTTGACTATCAACTCGGGAAGGCTTCTGAGCACCCGTATGTCAAATTTTATACTTCTGCGTTCAGTAGGGGCGAAACGTATAGATGCACAGACAGACAGACAGACAGACAGACAAACATCTTCTTTTATTATTATAGATTAATCTTGCTAAATTAAATTTAAAGGGTGGAGGATTTCTAATAAGTTTTTGCATTAAATATATTATTTAAGAATTACGATACTAAAACTCCACTGACACATTTTTAATAGTTTATTCTCTTGGGAAAAAAAAAAAAAAAAAAAAAAGATTGCTCGAATCCTTAACGAATCATGAATGAAGTGGAAAGGCGGGTTGCTTTGCGACAGAGAGGGTTTTGGCGCGAGCTACAAAAATTCGCCAGGTTGACCTGTATGCGCCAACATTTCGGAGATACGCCCCCGTCAGGAACGAAGTTCCTTACGCCTTTTCTCCAATTCTGAATTGGATTTGATATAGAGATCTAGATTGTTTATTCTCTCTCTCTTTCTCTCACTATTTATTGTTTATTTTCTATCTTTGTTCTTTCTTTCTTCTGTATATGCTGATTTCTTTACATAGTTTTTATAAATCAACTTGAACTATTTAGAATAAGAATAAAAATATACTAGTTAAAAACAACCTCAATAAAATAATTAAATAATTAATAAGATATAAGATATTTTTCGAAAACTAGATCGCGACAAAAACAAACATAGAATCCCAAGCCACAAAGATCTTAAAGTAATAACACGAAAACAACGATGTAAAAATGGGAAATTACAATAAACTCATCTACATATAAATTATATTGTTTAAAAAAAAAGTCTTGACTACACGAAATAAGAATGTACTCTTTTACAGATTATCAGTTTATAATACAGATTAGAGAGCTATTTATGTAGCAAGCCTTTCTTTTTATTGACAGACAGTTTTAATGTTTGAATAAAGACGATTCGTATATGTGCGTGCTGTTGAACACGTATGAACTGGACAGCAGTAAAATATTTCTGGATTCTCATAACGTTTACTTATTTTTATTCACATTTGCACGCAAGCTCGTTATCGGCTGTAGAATAACAGATGATTATGATTTCCATTTAGTATAATATCGAGTTCTAAAAGCAATGTTATTGGAACCATAGGTATAGTAATTTATATAGATCTATCATCCCCATGTTATCCACCAAAGACTTTTGATGCCGAAAAATTTTTTTGACATCAGCCATTAGACAAAATTGAAACTTGGCAACAGTAATAGAATGGAATGTTCATGAATTTTGAAAATGCCGAAATATTGCGCGGCTTTTAATTGCTCTAACAAAAATATACAAGGAAATGGGATAATTGTTTTCATCGTTAATCATATTTTCATCATCATTTTACTAATTTATGAAAAATATAATTTTTTTATAATGAGTTGCTTTGTTATTATTATGAAATAAATACTGTTTTCATATTTATTTATTTATTTAATATTTTATATAAGTAAGTAAGATGAAATTTTCTAAATTCTTGCAGGTAAAGCGCTCTAGTTTTAATATATAAGAAAAAGTTTAAATATATGAACTAAGTTAATAGATATATAAAAAAAAAAAAAAAAAAAAAAAAAAAAACGATGGAACGAACGAAAGAAAAATGAATTTGAAACTGTATCTGGAGTTTTTCATTCACCTTAAGTACATAAATTTTATTTGCTAAATTATCTGTGTGTATTCAATCGGGGAAAGACGGTCATTAGAGAATAAAATAACCGTCTTTTCCTGAATGAAAAGGAATCACATTTTTCCCGCTATGATCAATGTATGCCTCGTTACTATATCTATGATTGGAATGGGATGCATTTCATTCAAACAAAATAGATCGAAAGAAAACGGTTTTTCATTTCCTTTCTTTTTCTTTGACATTAAATCAAAATAAACAATTTATAGCTGATTATAAAAAGAACTAATACGTTGTTGCCATCATAAGATTTTCTTCTATATATTTCTATACAAATTCAAGCAGTACATATTATTTATTAAAATTGTTATTTATCAAAAGTATTTTCCATCATAAATGCTGACGATTTTCATCTCAGAGAATTATCGCATTAAATGTCCAAAGAATATGAATTTTATGCTATAACAAAAAAAATATATATATTTTTTTTAAATAAAAATTCGATAATTTTGTTTCACATTATCACAAAAAATCTGTCCTTGACAAATTTTTATTCAATGCTAAATGCTGATTGTACTTAACAAACATAAAACGTAATGCATGCAGAATTATTTTATTAGACCCCCTTTTTTTTTTCTTTTTTTTTTTAAATTTTTACACAGTTTCCACATCTCTCTTTATATAATGAATCTTTACATGTATGTTCGCCACAGACAAAAAAAAAAAAAAAAAAAAAAAAACTTTTAGATTGATTTACGACCCTTTTTTTTTTTTTTTTTCCAAAAATGATCCGCATTACCCGGGGAAGGTTTAAAGCTATTGAGATCTCCGATCTAATCAGTAGAAAAAAGTTATGGTCTAATAATATAATGTATTGTAGAATCATCTATAGTAAAATAATGTTGTCACTATTGATATGATATTAATACTACTATTGATGTTCGATACAGGCATTAACTGTCCATGACATTACATAGGAATAATTGAATTAAAATAAAATTTTATGAAAAATTAAACTTACACAGGCGAAAATTTTCTGATAAAACTGTTGTCATAAAAATCATTAATTATTAAAATTTAAAATTATTAAATGTACGGCATTCCAGTTTATTCATGCTGACTGCTACGAATACATTTCTTACCTCGAAGTACTGAAGGCCATCTAAGGCGCTGACGCTGCTGCAGGTAATCATTTCTGGCACTGACGTACTGCGAAGACGCTACCGAAGACAGCGGGTACTTTAACAAAGGTTCTGACCGATTTCAATGAAATTGCATTTCAGAGCTTATATTTTTTGAAATTGAATATTCTGAGAGTTTTTATTTTTAAGGGATTCATGTAAATACAGTGATCAACGAAGCCAGCAAAGGCCACTATGTTAAATAAAAACACTCTTGATAAATTCAATACCAACAGAACAAAATAAGGAAATGTTTAATAAAGCATTTATATTTAATTATCGTTTGCAAAGTTACCGATTTAGTACAGCAGATGCATCTCTCTGTCCCTCTTTCATTAAACTACAGCATACGACTTTTGCTTCTCATAGCCAGGAAAAAAACGTGCTCAAACTCATGTTATCAGTAATGTCATTTTATTCAAAATTATTCACAAAATTGCAACTTATTATTATTATTATTATTATTATTGCAGATTGATTGAAATAGGTCACTGACTGGCATCAAAAATTTCATTGACGGTTGGTTGGGTTTAAAGTAGCACTAGTGCTGCAAAGTGAAATTTCATTGACAAAAATCCTGAATTATTAAAAGAAATATGAATGGCAACATCGGTGATATAGAAAGAAATGCATGTTTCAGCTGTAAGATTTATAAGCTAATCGATCATCAATTCAGATCAGCAAGACATGTGACACAACCAAAGCCTGACGTTTTTACAATAATTTGTTCTACTTTTTATTCATCTTTCTTTTTTTTTCGAAAGAAGGCAGTTATAATTCTTTTGTTGTAATCGTGCGTGATGTCCATTAGATGTCGTTTATCTTGATTGTTGAATTCACGGTTTTTCTAATTCATCATTTGCTAAAATTGGATTAACAGACGAGATTTGCGTGTGTCACCGAAGCGATTTATTTAATTTTAACATTCATATAAAAGTAACACAGAAATGTATTGCGTGTAATATAAAAATATTCGGCATATTCAAGCATGATTTATATAGGAAAGAGCACGTGTAACTTCCTGTAAAAAAAACAGAAAAAGGAAAATTCTCTTAATTTTTACGTTTTCTTTCATGCTTTGCTTTTTCCTTTACATTTTTTTTTTTTTTTTTTAAACACCTTTAGAAGAGATTCTGAGAATCCAATTTCAAAATTTCCGAGAAATTTTCCATTCCCCTTTCGTTAATTGAATTAATATTTTCTTTCCTGACTCATCATTTTGATTATAGATAAGTCGTTACGGATTTAGCAAATACAGTCGAACCCTGTTAACGTGAATTACTTTTAACATGAACTGGTATCCACAATCCCCGTCAAAATGAAGATTAGTTTAGTTTTATGAAGATGAGTTACTGATAGCATAAACTACTGATAACATGAACGAATTTTTTATCCCCCTTGAGATTCACGTTAACGAGGTTCGACTGTATATCAAATGAAATTTCTACTTTATAAAAAGAAAAACATCAATTTTAGATGTTTTTATCAAAAAAAGTCCAACAAAGATAGAATAATAAAACTTAGTATAAACGTATCTTTAAAAAAAAAAAAAAAATTAAATAAAATAATAATAATAATAATTATTATTATTTAATTTTCACCATTTCCCAATAAACGTTTATGACTTCAATTCGTCTGTCGTTCTCATTCTGATAATTTTTTTAGAATTCCTTGAATCTGATATTTGTGATTAAGATTTACAACAGAAAACTATTGAACCTATTTACACCGCCCCCCCCCCCCTTAAAAAAAAAAAAAAAAAAAAAAAGAAAGAAAAAAGAAAAAAGAAAAAAGATCTGCATTACCCGGGAAGGTTTAAAGCTACTGAAATCTTCGATCTATTTAATAGAAAGAAAGTTACGGTTTAATAATATCTCTTGTAGAGACATCTATAGTAAAATAAGGTGGTCCACTACTGATATTAATGCTGCAGGTGTTGGTAGTAAAGCCGATTGGCTACTCGAGGGTCCTAGGCCTGAAGAGGAATACCGACCGTGGGGGTCTTTCAAAGGGGTCCTAGCCCGTGTTTACACAAGTTTCGGAGAAAACCACGGAAAAATCCGAACAGCTAGGCCGACGAGCGCGACCTGGGATCGAACCCGGTACCTCACGTCTACCAGCTTTGAACGCAGAACCGCTCGGCCGCTGGTGGGTCCATTAATACTGCATGAAACTATTGGGAAAAACTGTAGGACTTTCCTATTGAAAATATAATACAGCACTACTGTTTGTGTACAAGATATTACTGTCTATGAGAAGTATTCATTTAAACCGTATTATAATAATTTTATACGGCACGAAACATATTTAAACATATCATAACAAAACAAAATTATCACAGATATTGGTTATTCGGATCAGGGGTGAAACTACCTCACATGCAAAAACCCTGAAAAATGCTACTTGCATGCAGATAGGGTAGACTTATTAATGATGTATCACATAGCTAACTTTAATAAGTGATAGTTTAAAAGTTCTTAATATATTATAAGGCAAATTAAACATTCAAAATGAGAAATTTTTATAAATACAAAATAATTTAATGAATGATTATAATTTAATGAAATAATTTAATATGAAATTTCAGAGATTTCAAAATTCCTGAATTTAGGGGTAGCTCCTGAAAAGTTTCACCCCTGTCAGATGCACAAGCACACATTTTTATATAGTATGGATAGCATTAATAGTTAACTTCATATAAAAATATTTAGATACATTATGGAGTATAAGTAGACATTGCTCAAAAAATATTTTCAGTTATTTTATTTTATTTAATAGTATTCATTGACATATTCCGATTATTATTATTATAACTGTGTTTGGTAATGTTCCACAGCGTTTCCTAAACTATGAAGGACACATGTTTTTTCTTTCTTATTTTATCGGGCATTAATTAGTGTAAATTTTCAAGATAATGCAAATTTATATACAATGCATTACATACAGAAAGTATACACCATTGCATTTGTACGAAAGTGTAAATGTGTATTCGCTCAATAAGTTATAAGCATATTTCAAATAAAGCCATAAAAGCATAAAAACAAAGCTTCAAAAAAATTAAATAAAATCTTTTGTAAAATGTAAGTTAAAAGCTAATTCAGTAGTGTAGAAATATCAAGTGTAATATACGCAAGTTTGCTAATTCAGTATTAATTATATCTCTTGCATTGTTAAAAAGCAGTGGGAGCGCAGGTATTCTAATCTTGCTAATATTTTGATAAAGCAATAAAATAACTCAACATATTAACATATGTCAACGGTATGGGATTATATTTCAACAAAAGCCACAACCCATAAAAGCTTAAAACCAAAGTTTAAAATTTTTATAAGCTACACTTTTCTACAGCCCAACTTTAAAACTCGATGTCAAAATGTTGAGTGTATCATATATAAATTTGAAAATTTAACAATAAATTTCACCATATTGTTTCAACAAACGCCGAAATGGGTGTATCCTTCTTGCTATATTTAGATAAAAAATGACTATTATTACTTAGCAAGCATACTAACATATATGTCAACCATATAAGATTAATTATGCAAATCTGTTTAAAAAAAAAAAAAAAAAACTTTTTTTTTTTTTTTTTTTTTTTCCCCATTTCGATTTGTATAAAATTTTTAATAATTTCGAGAATGCCGAATCCAAAAAATTCCTTTTTTGTCCATTATGTGTTTTTACTAGACAAAATAACAGGGGTTTGCAATAAAAAAAATTACTAATTTTATCAAACATATTCTTTCTCCTTATTAAATAAACAGTTCCTTCGAGATATATTTAACATTCTGTGTTCACTATATTTGCTTGTGAAACATTTTCTTCAATTCCCCCTACCCCTCCTCCGAACAAGTTTCCACTTTCATCCCTTTTACGGCCCCCTACATCCCTTTTATTTTCAATTTTGTATTATTATTATTATTAGCTTTTACTTTAATAAATATTTTTAAAGTAGGAAATAATTTTTTAGGAATAAACCTTTTTTTAATCAATTATAAGATACCAGTTTTCATGATTTGTCGCAAAATTCAATTCAAAACATGTTTTTTTTAAAAAAAAAAAAAAAAAAACTTGACACGATGTTTTTTTTTTTTTTTTTTTTTTTTTTTTAACTGTATATTTCCATTTCAGCCAATAAGAATCTCTGAGAAAGAGTTAAAACCTCTCATGCAGTTTTTTAGTTGCAGACCCATGTTATCTTTCAATTAAGGCATATTGGGATAATATTTACATTTTATTCCCGCCCTTTTTTCCCACCACTTTGACTTAATTTTTTTTTTCACCAATATGTAATTACGATGAAATAAGAAGAAAAATACTTTTAAAATAAACTGGTGTGAAAAAAGGGCGGGTCTAATAGTACTCCGGAATAGAATGTAAATGGTAAGGTTACCAATGTATAAAAACAAAGTTTCAAAATCGTTAATATTGTTGTTGAAACCCAATTGAATTTTGCTGAAATATTAAATGTAACTTATACAAGTTTTCAAAGTTAATATTAAATATACTTCGCTCTATTGTTTAAAAGACAGTCGAAATGGCGACAATGTATCCTTGCTGTATCTTGATTAAAATACAGATAACACTTAGCGTTAGCATATTAAAATACTGAAATCTATACAATTGTATTTCAATTAGAATAAAAAAAGCCACTTAAAGGGGAAAAAAATCCAATTAGATAGTATTGAAATATTAAATGTAATACATATAAACTTGTGTGGCACACACACGACTTTCTCTTACCTTTCATGTAATTAATGTAAAAATATAACAGTTCACAGAACATATGACGAACTCAAAATACACTTCCAGAATTTCCAAGTATAGCCCTCATATATCAAAGTTTTTTTGTATGGCTCTGTAAACGGATGGTAAATAATTTTTATACCATATTAAAAACTTTTTTTTTTTTTTTTTTTTTTTTTTATCTATTAAAAAATATATGTTTATTTCACGTTGTTCAGTGCAATCTAAAGATGTTAAACTATATCTAGCAAAAATTTTCTCATAGACGTAATGTATTTGAACACTTTTGAATGTCCTTGTACATGAACAAGTTGTTCGATTTCAATAAAAAGTTTTAAGAAGCATCTGCATGTAATACAGATTGGAATACAAAGTTTTACAAAGGTATACAGGCAGACACAAGACCAACCACTGGCAGTATGATTTTCGGATTCAGAAGACTTAAAAAAAGAGTAAATGCAGCAAAAACTAAATTTCAAAAACTTGATCCAAAAATAACACTTTCTCTATAAATATCGGTAAAGGAAAGAAACAAGTTAAGAAATTCATACATTTTTCGCTATATTTTGTTACGATGTTAAAAAACAGTCGAAGCTGTGAAAATGTAACCTTGCTAAATTTTGTCAGAAAGATTAATATCACTTAGAACGCTAACGCACGTCAATCTCTTCCGATTTTTTTCAATAACGTAATCGAAAAAGAAAAAAAAAAAAAAGAAAGAGAAAAGAATCCCTAATCCATCAAGCTTTGACAGAAGGCGAGGAAAATAATCTTGACATACATTTTTCATTATTTAATCGACGCAAAAGCCTTATTTACGTAAAAAGCATTACAGATGCCATTTTTCAATACAGAAAAGGGTGGATCTCGCACAGAAATGGCAACGGTAATTAATTTTACTATGATAAGCAGGAGAGAGAGGAAAGTAAAATTAATGTGGTAAGAAGCTGGAAAAGGCTTAGTCTATAATCTATAATCTTTTAAGAACAGAAAGAAGAAATTATTTTCTTCTAAAATTTTAGTTCGCACAATTTTTGAGCTTTTAAATAATTAATAACTTGAGCAAATGCAATGGAATTTCAGTTTTAAGATGGTAGGTTATTCGACAAGATTGAATTTAAACTAATTCTCTTGGAAGCAAATTTTCAGTTGCCTGGTGCCGCAGTAGCGGCTCGTGCACCGAAAATAGGTGAAGAGGCACACTGTATTTTACGCTGTATTCATTTATAGAATATAAATTTACCTTTAAATACCGCAATTTCGCGTATATATCCCGCGGCGGAAGATAGCCCGCAGCATAAAAAATTCATTTAAAAATAATTATAACCGAAAGATACCCCGCACTTCTAAAATCGCATGGTCGCAATAGCTATTTATAATCTCAATACTAATTGCTATTATTTTAATAATAAGTAGGAAAAGTTACAAATAATAAACAAATATACAACTAAGTTTAAATAATAAACAAATATACAACTAAATACAAATAATAAACATTAAATTTACTTACCTATAATGAAAAAGAAATAATCATAACATAGTATTAATCTTTCTCTCTATATAAATTACTATAAACTGGAGTAAATTTTAATGATTAACACATTTATTCAATTTATAAGAAAATTATAGATTAATAATAAATTTATTTGCAAAATTCATTCAAATCTATCGAAATCGGATTCTTCCGTATCAGAATTAAAATGTTGCAATATTGTTTGGGACAGTTCGTCTTCATCATCCGTATTATACTACTCATCAAGTTCTTTTTCACTGTCCTCAATTTCATCATCATTACACGTTAATAATCGAGACTTCCGAAACAAAAATGAGACTGGTGTTGATTTTCTCGTTGTTCGCGATAGATACCCCGCACCGGATGATAGTCCGCAGGACATACAAAGTCAGGTTTTTTTAATAGATTACCCGCGGGTTATATACACGAAATTACGGTAAGTATTTTTCGTTAATTTTAGTTAAGACCATGCTTAATAAAAATCAAGCATTGAAAATATTTAAATTATTATTTTTCAGTTCTTCACCAGTTTTCGGTTCACGGCCGCCACTGGTGCCGAGTCCCCTTTCGGGTATACTTACAGTGATTCAAAATCCACTTTAATGTGGAAAACGTTTCTGTAGAACGACACCTCCAAACCCAGTAATAAATTTTTATTCGTTCGTTAGGGAAAGGAAGTCAAAACCCTGAATTTCCTGTTTTCTGAAAGAAACAACAATTAAAAAGTTTGCTCCACAGCTCTGTCATTCACATTTGTTTTCCCTATTTCGTACCTGTTTATATTTTGTAATTAGGTGTAACGACTTTACAGTCGTTTTAGCAATTTTTAGTTCATTAGTACGTTTACAGCAAATTTTAGCTAATTATATGAGAGAATAACAACTTGCTATTGTTTGATAAGCACTGTCTGCAAAATTGAGGAGAAAGACCGAAACATAACTTAAAAAAAAAAAAAAAAAAAAAAATCTTTAAGATTTTACAATTGCTTCTGGTTTTTCTGAAAAATAAGTGAAAAATAAAAATAAAGAAAGACGATTAGTATCATTATTAGAAATACCTTATCACTTGTTTTCAAATTTGGTTAGTTAGTTTTTATTTATTTATTTTTTTTTTTGGGGGGGGGGAAGGGGGGGATGGAAATTTATATGCATAAGTCGTATAAATGCATCCCACTAAAATAATTTAACGTGTTTCATATGGAATACTGCACATAACCTGGCTTTTAGAAAACTATTTAAAAACGTAACTCGAAATATTAGATGGAGCGTGGGGATTGTGTGAAAAAGTATAACAAAACCAATCTCGATATTTCAAGAAACGCTTTTATAAACGTCATTCCAAAACATTGTATGGAGCGTGGAGATTCTGGTGAAGAAGTATAACAAAACCAATCTCGATATTTCAGGAAACGATCTTACAAACGTCGTTCCGAAATATTGTATAGAGCGTGGAGATTCTGGTGAAGAAGTATAACAAAACCAATCTCGATATTTCAGGAAACGATCTTACAAACGTCGTTCCGAAATATTGTATAGAGCGTGGAGATTCTGGTGAAGAAGTATAACAAAACCAATCTCGATATTTCAGGAAACGATCTTACAAACGTCGTTCCGAAATATTGTATAGAGCGTGGAGATTCTGGTGAAAGAGTACAACAAACCAGATGTTTCAAGAAACGCTCTTATAAACGTCATTCTGAAACATTGTATTGAGCGTTGAGATTGTGGTGGAGAAGTAGAACCCAGTGGCGGATTTAAGGGGGGGGCTAGGGCTGAAGCCCCCCCCCCCCCCAAAAAAAAAAAAAAAAAAAAAAAAAAAAAAAAAAAACACTGACATTCACAATTGAATATTGAAATTGTAAATTTTTTATTGGTCTAGAATAACGCTTTGAAAAATCTTAGCCTTCTCCAAAAGTTAAGTTCTGGATCCGCCACTGGTAGAACCTTAAACCAATCTCGATATTTCAAGAAACGCTTTTATAAACGTCATTCCAAAACATTGTATGGAGCGTGGAGATTCTGGTGAAGAAGTATAACAAAACCAATCTCGATATTTCAGGAAACGATCTTACAAACGTCGTTCCGAAATATTGTATGGAGCGTGGATATTCTGGTGAAGAAGTATAACAAAACCAATCTCGATATTTCAGGAAACGATCTTACAAACGTCGTTCCGAAATATTGTATAGAGCGTGGAGATTCTGGTGAAAGAGTACAACAAACCAGATGTTTCAAGAAACGCTCTTATAAACGTCATTCTGAAACATTGTATTGAGCGTTGAGATTGTGGTGGAGAAGTAGAACCCAGTGGCGGATTTAAGGGGGGGGGGGCAAAAAAAAAAAAAAAAAAAAAAAAAACACTGACATTCACAATTGAATATTGAAATTGTAAATTTTTTATTGGTCTAGAATAACGCTTTGAAAAATCTTAGCCTTCTCCAAAAGTTAAGTTCTGGATCCGCCACTGGTAGAACCTTAAACCAATCTTGGTATTTTAAGAAACGTTCTTTTAAATGAGACAACCTGAAATATCGGATGAAAGAGATAGATTGTGGTGGAAGAGAACCGTAAACCAATTTTGATAATTTAAGAAAAACTCTTTCAAGTGCGGCAACCCGAAGTATTGGAGGGAACAAGAAGATTGCGGTGGAGGAGTACAACAAAATTAATCTTTGTATCTTAAGAAAAATAAATAAATAAATGAATAAAAAAGGCATCCCGAAATATTGTACGAAACGTGGAGACTGTGATAGAAAACAACAAAATTAACTTTAAAATTTTAAGAAAAGTATTTTTAAAATACTGAAATACTAGACGGAACACGGAGATTGTGGCGGACGAGTACAACAAAATGAACTGGAATATCTTAAGAAAAACGTTTTAGCATCCTGAAATATTAGACAAAACTTGTAGATTGTGGTAGCATAAAGTATATATATATATATATTTTTTAAATCCTTAGATAGAATATGAATGATCAACGGAAGCTCTGTTTCTTACGAAAAGCAAAAATAATTATATATATATATATATATTGCAGAGATGAGAGTAGGAAATTGACAAAAAATCTGAAAAACTGTCTGCAAAACTCAAAGATAAGGTAATTTTTTCAATTAAAGAAGGTAGATACACAAAATCACACTTTTTATAAGCAAAAATGGAGAATATAAGAAAATAAATTGTTTAAAAATATGAGAAAAGAAAGAAAATTAAACAAAATAAAAACATTTAGAAAGAAAATAATCTGAAAATTACTTTTAAAAATTTAAGAAAAGTCTGAAATTCCTACAAAAGTCTGAAAACTCTCATCTCTGATTGTGTGTGAATTACAAAAACAACGCAAGTGTAAAATTGCATCAGACAATGTTTAAGACGATATCGGTAGAAATCGGAACGGTGAATCAATTTTTAATGTTCTAAATTAAAAAAAAAAATATCAAGAATCACTTGCAATTACAAAGATATAAAGACAAAATTCTTCTGCATGAGATGGCAACAATAATTATTTTCTTGGCAAAATTAAGTGCAGGAAAAAATATTATGTCTGAAAAATCTGAAACATGAGATGAATATTCTGGCATAGTGACAATTAGTAGCAGTTAACAGAAAATGAAAAATTATGGGAATATTTCACTCGAGGTTTCCTCATTAAACGGAAAGAAAATATTGTGATTAAAGGCGTGTTCAGTCAGAAGTGACTTTTCTAGAATAATTTTTGAGCAAGATTACATATTTTACTTCCTGCTACGTATACTTATGTGAAAAAAAAAAAAAAATGACATGTGTATTTAGCATGTATTTTCTGAGATAGAATGAGTTTTAAACTACAATTGCATCGAATATTCGGTCATTATTCGGTATTCGATCTATTCGGCAGATGACACTGAATATTCGGTTTTGCCGTATAATCTTGATATTCGGAGACTGAATAGTGGAGTTAAATTTAAAATTAAGATAAAGTATTGAAATTGATAAAAATATTTTTATCATATAAAAATAAAAATTTATTTGCTTAAAATATATATATATATATATATATATATATATATATATCAATAGTTTTGTGAATATATTTAAATTTATAAAACTATATTCAAAGAACTATTTATAAAGATATATTTAAAGATTATTTCTCTGTTTTGAAATTTAAAAAAAAATATTTTATTTAGCCTTGTTTCATTATTAGCAAAAAAAAAAAAAAAAAAAAAAATCCTATACAGAACTTTTTTTTCTTTCTTTTAAAAGAAGAAAGTAGAATTATATTTAAAAGTTATTTATTTATTTTTATTTATTTATTTATTTTATTTTATTTTATTTTTTTGCTAAATCGAAGATTTAAGTTCATTAAAAGCGTGTTTAAAATTTATCTGGCATTATTTCTCTTTTCAATTGTTTTTTGAAGAGCATCAGCTTGTTCTTTCGATGCAGATTTATAGAACTTTTCTATTCCTTTAAATATATTTTTTGGAACATCTCGACATTCTAATCTTTAGATTCTGCAGCTTCTTTAATATTTTTTGTTGTTTCACTCAAAGCCTGGGCTATTTTTTTTTTTTTTTTTTTTGAGTCAAAAATTATTCTTGGTAGTCACAAATAATTGGTCAGTTTGCTTGCATTACTAAGTACCAAAGAAGACCAATAAGACAAATGTGCAATATTTAAGAACATGTGCTCAGCCCTAAAGAAGTAACAAGAGGTTTTTTTTTTTTTTTTTTATGTTGGCAAACATTTAGAAATGCAATATCGTCGATGAATGTTTCATTTGGCGCATTTTTTTGTATGAGAAAAAAGAAATATCACTTTTAATTTTATGTATATATATATAAAGTGGGTGTTTAGGAATAACAAGGACAAAAATACTGACTTTACTGATTAAATTCCTAAAATACTGACCATACTGACCAATCTGAAAAATACTGACTTTTACTAACCATTTTTCATCCCTGTGATCCATATAAAACACCTAATAATAATAATAATAATAATTTTTTGAAATTGGGAGGAAAAAAATATGGATTGAAAATGTTTTTTCGAAAAAAAGTAGCACGATTAAAATAAATAAATAAATAATTAAAGGAGAAATAACCTGCCATTTCTAATGATTAAATGCAGTGCAGTAAAACACATATTGAAGAACAAGTTTGGAGGTAAAGAGAAATTATTATTAGAAATTATTATTTATACATATGAAACGAAAACAATACATCATTATGCAGATGCAATGCAAAGCCGGCTGCGATTACCTGCTTTATGTAGCGAGGAGAGAGAGAGAAGACGATAATTTTTATTTTCTTCTTTCTAGCGTATAACTATACCATTATATTTACTGCAGCAGGCTTTTTTTAACACTTTCTTTTACATAAATAAAAATGTAAAATCATTTTATATCTAACTTAATAACAAATCTAACAGCTTGGAAACGTGCTAAGATTGGATGTTTTTATCACCATTTGCTATTAAAGGGAATATTTGTATCTAATCTCCTTTTATTTGCTAAGTGAATCGAGACATAATTAATAACTACAGGGTATCCTTGAATTCATGGGTCAAACTATTAGGATAGGTAAAACACATATAAAGAAGCATTTTTTGTATAGAAATATGGGGTCGGAAATGAAGAGTGTAAGCTGCGTACTTTAGAATAGAGGGGGAAAAAGGTGAAAAATCCATAGAGAACAGCAAGGAAAAGAAAAAAAAAAAAAAAAAAAATCTATTAAAAATCGCAAGTGTGTGAGAAAACTACTAACACCAGTCAAAGAATAAAGGAAAAATAGACAAGAAAAAGAAACCGAAGGATGGACTCAAGGTTCGCGAACGGATTTTCATTTCCGACCCCATATAGCTATGTAAAAAATTTTTCTTTATACGCATTTTACCTAACCTTAAAGTTTGGCCTATGAATTCAGAAGCACTCTGTATAATTTGTCCCAATATTTTACTTTTAAATTGCAGGTCAAAAACCTTATAACATTTAAAAAACTTTTTATAGCCCTGTGTTCATTTGCTACTGTGTATATAACTAAGAGAAAAAATATATAATCGTTTTTGTTTGTATGTAGAATCACTTATAAAATTTTATTAATATTTAGTAAATTATCTATAAAAATCTAATTGATGACTTAATATACATATATATTAATGTTATTCGGTCGCACATCGCACTAACATAGTAGTTTATTGAAATAGTAATCCAAAACTGATTAACTGGTTGACGTATCTTAACATTAGAATAAACTTAAAATCTGCACAGGCAAATAAACAGTCAGACCAACATAAAAAGACCTTATAACTTTCTAGCTTTTTTATAAAAAGTGCTAATTGAAAATACAGAATAAATGAAAACAGAATGAAGACAATTAGCACAATATATTTAACAAACTCAACATTTCATGCTTATGCTTCATGTCAAATACTTAGTTCTTTGTGATTTCATCTCACCACCCTTCTCTAATTACTAACAATAATAACATGAATACAAGCTTGATTCCTTATTAGTTCAACGCTCCCAGGCATTGAGCAAGTTTATATTAATGACTCCAGTAAGTTGAACAATATCCATTGAATCAGCAAAGCTTTTCAATCAACGTGCAGTTGTCATGTTCACAACTCTAAAGGAATATTCTAACACCCGAACTGAACAATTCGACATTTATTAAATAACAGTGGCAAATTCAGTATAATTTATTTCAGCAGAGACAGTTACTGTGCAGGTAGTTTATTTTGCATCATGTATTATGTTACTACCTCAGGCATATCAAATATTACCTGCAAATTTGTGAAATTCCCTTTCTAAGCGAGAATTTGTACAATCAGCTTTGTTTTCAGTAGTCTTCGGAGGAGTAAGCAGAAATATGCATTGCAGTATTCTAATGATCATATAAACAATAATAAAGAATTCCCAATGTTTATCGAAATTTCGAAATACATTTAAATATAAATAAGCAAGTTTTGTTGATTTCAAGAAGTTTACATTGCGTGTATGTTATTTCCTCCCCCCCCCCTCCCCCAAGAACGCACGCACAGAGGCAGAATTATAGCATTTCGTTTGGGGGTGCGAGATATTTACATATGAAAATTCGCAATATGGAATCAATAGTTTTTGCCAACAGGTGGAGGGGGGGGGGTCACAGAATTGATTTAAATTCCGGTGTCTAGAGTCTGGAAGAAGAAGAAGATTAAAAAAAAATTAGTCTATTATCATAATTCAATCGTACATTTTGTTCTATTGCTAAAACAGCTGAAGATGGAAAGTTTTTCTAGTTTGGCGAAAGAAACTTTTTAATCCCCTGTGATACAGTAAAGAACTTTCACAATGTTATTAACAAATTATTTTCTTGGGATGACCTCTGTTTTCATTCCCCCACCCCTTATAATTCTTCAAAACCAAGTTAGAAATTAAACAAAATGGTACATTCTATTATATAAAACAATTATTTAAACACTAAACGTAAATTTAAATTAGACTAAAAATTAAACAAATACCTACCATACATTATGAATCACCAAAAACTGCTTCTTAAAATTCAAGCACAAAGCAAATACGAAAACTGTTAACTTACAACAAGCGCACGTATTGATGTTAATTTAATTTTAAATTATTTCTGACGAATGGCAACAGATAACAATTCATCCACGATCTATATTCTCGTTATCCGTTAGCTGAAGTATCTAATTATCATTTAAGCCTCCGAGTCACGGAATACCATGAGTTATCGCACTAACAGATGATAGAAATTAAATAAAATCAAACACAACTACATGAAATTTACTAGTTTCCAAATAAAATGAATAAATTATTCATAAGCTGCTTAATAATCATTCATATCCGCCTAAAAGAGTTGTGAGAGCATTTTAAAAAAGAAGTAATAATAAAAATTATAAACAACAGGAAAATTTAAATTTGTCTTATGATACAGATTTGCAAATCAAAAAAGGATAAGACGTTTATGATATAATTATTTATATAAATAAATGACACATCAAACATATATTTTATCTTTAGAAATTTTTATTCATCAACCTTGAAAATTCATTTCAGATAAATTGCGAGTGGAAGGCTGATTTTATCTGAAAAATATATATTTTATCTTTAATAATAATAATGATAAAAAAAAAAAAAAAAAAAGTTTTTTTTTTTTTAATACAAAATTTTGTAATTATTTTATATCACTTAAATGTAATGCCCTCCCCTTAAATGTAATGCCTTGGAGTGGAAGGTTGATTTTATCTGAAAAATATATATTTTATCTTTAATAATAATAATAATAATAATGATAAAATTTTCAAAAAAAAAAAAAAAAAAAGGTTTTTTTTTTTTTTTTTTTTTTTTTTTTTAATACAAAATTTTGTAAGTATTTTATATCACTTAAATGTAATGCCCTTCCACCACCCCTAATTTATTGTAATTAAAAGGTGATGCAGTGTTACAGTTAAGATCAGTTGACTACGCGAGAGCCCTAGGCCTGGATGGTGTGCTTTCCATGGGAGGTCTTTTTAAGGAGTCCTAGCCCGTATTTACGCGAGTTTCGTAGAAAACCACGAAAAACTTCACATTGCTAGATGAGCGTTACCTGGGAACGAACCCAACACTTCCTGTCTAGCAGTTTAGAACACAGAACCGCTCGGCCACTCTGTAATTACAAGAAAAATCTAAAGAAAAAAGAATTTAAAAGTCATTTTTGTAAATAGGAAAATGTGCGGTTTCTTATTTAAATTAAAACTCGGCCAAAATTTAAAGTAGCAAATGTGAGCTTCAAATCTTTTGCGTTTAACAAACGCATGTTCATTAACGGACTTTACTGGAAATTCCAATTGCAAAGCGTAAGATATAATTATAATTATGTTAGAAGAGAATCTCTCTTTTTTGAAGTACCAATTAGCAATGAAATCCAAGATTCAATATTAAATGCCACTTCAGAAATATCAACAGGTTCTACAAATGATATGAAATCAAATTATTTTGTTTAATTTCTAGATATTGGATGTAAAATATTATTTACATGTTATATTTTATTTGAATACGTAAAGTAAGTTTATAGATTTGAAATTATTTCATTTTATTTTTCTTTTCGTAGAAAAACCCACCCTTTTTGACATGAAGGTTGGGAAATCAGGGGTCAATCTAGGTTTTAATTATTGAATCCAATTTTTGTGGGAGGGGGAAAATATATATATATATGTATGTATATGTATACCCAAGTCACAAGTCTTGCCGCCTGCCTCCTTTCTTCCTTTCTTAAGTTTCTTAAATTATTTTTTCATAAATTTCGTTTCAGCTTAAGTTTTTCTGTTAAGATTTTGTTGAGTTAGTTTATTGTTTCGTTTGTTTTGCAGGCTGTTAATTAAATTTGTTTTCTTTAAATATGTGTATTTCATATCCTGATGAATTTTTTTACCTTTCTGAGCTTCTCCTATATATATATTTTCTTTTCATTCTTATTGGTCTTTGTGGTTTCAGTGATCTTGTATCTGTTGCTTGGTTTTTCTACGCTTAATGAATCATTATTATATTATATATGAATATATATACATTTGTTAAATCTTTATTTTTGTCGAGGGGAAAAAAAAAAAAAAAAAATATATATATATATATATATATATATATATATGCATAGTGTAAAACCTTATGCTTCAGCAGCCAGTCAGTGGAATGTTTAATATCAAGTTTATAATGTTTCATTGAACCAAGCATAGGCAATCGATCATTTAAAATAATAACTAAACACAGGGAAATTTTCAATGTCTTGAACGCCAAAGAGAATAATGGAATAGTAGTATTTACCATACCGTCATCAATGCATAAAAAAATAAAAAGGAAGTGTTCCCTTATAAGAAATGAATTAGGTTTCAATCCACCAACAGAATTAGGCGGAATGTGGGGGGTTAGCCAGTAAGAAATTGAAAAATAGTAGTTGTGAAAAGTGTTTAAAAAATTAAGAAATTTTGGATTGAATATAAAATTTCCAACAAACAAATGGGGTTACAGCAAAAATCACAATTAAGAATATTTTTAACATTCTTATAGATGTAAAAAAGCTTCAAAGAAATCGAATTCGCGAGTAGATTACGGTCTGCAAACTATTGTAGTTGTATCAAAATAATATTTAATACTTGAAACATGAGAAAACTTTGAAATATTTTTATAAAACAAAATTTTGTAAAAAGGCCATTTTTATGAATTTTAATTTTGTAAATAAGTTGATTTTATAGATATAAATTTTGTGAAAAGACCCTTTTTTTTTGGGGGGGGGGGGGGGGTGAATCTTGTGAAAGAGCCCATTTTATGAAGTGGTATTTTGTAAAGGGTTGAGCTAAACACCGATTAAATCAAAAATATAAATTACATTTGCTACATATAAGAAAAGAAACATTAACCGGCTCTATTTTTCGATGTAATTCGAGTGATAGAAATGCTTTGATTTATACACAGGGTTGGCTTGATTTTGCCCGACCCGAAAAAACACGAGTGAGTTTTTTCAATAAAACTCACTTGAAAAAACCCAAGTGGGTTTTTTCAAAATCCTTATTTAAAATTCCACTTTTATCTAACTTACAAAACATATAAATATAAAACAAATATTATATACATTATTAGAACATGAACAAAGAATTTTCAGAAATATTAGAGGTTCTCAAACTGCTCTGTCGAGAAAAAAAAAAAAAAATCCTGAAAAATCCCCATGGAAGAAAAATTATAATTATCTTATTAAAACAGAATAAAAATTATATATATTTTAAAGCAAAATAAAAGTTGTTTATTAATACAAAGAAAACCGTGGGACTCAAGGAATGTAAAAGATAAATAAAAATCAAATTAAAAAAATTTCTGAAAATTTTAACATTGCAACACTGTTAGCTAATGTAGAGGGACAATAATTAAAAATATTTATGAGAATCTAATGACTACGAAAAATTTAATAAAGTAACACTAAATAATTATTAAAATACAGTTTTTTGTTGTAAAGGGCAGATAAAGAGAATCTTTGAATATTTAAAGAACAATTATTAATTATAAAAAATATTTAGAAATTTTAAAATTAAATTTAAAAAGACTTTAGAAATTTTTAAAATTTTGATTTTAATGAATAATGAATATTTAATTTTTTTAATTATCTTATTATGAATGATATATACTTAATGTAAAAAAAAAAAAAAAAAGAAGAAGAAGAAGGAAGAAAATATTCCTGAAAACACTGATAAAACCCGAAAATATTCTGAAAAAAAAAAAAAAAACTGATAAACCCCGAAAAAATCCACTGCGAAGGTTTCTTCCAATAGAAAGACTATTATTAGGAATTCAGTCGTAGAAATAATCACTTGTTACTATTAGAATGTATGCCACCTATATCTTTAACTCACTTAAAAAAAAAAAAAAAAATCTAATAAGGCACATTATTTGCATTAATATTTTCTTCTTCGCCTTCCCCTCTTCCCCTTATAAATATATATATATATATATATATATTATATAACTGACTTAATGTTATTATAGCTAACCGAAAGATGGCGCTTGTACTCAGTAGTCTTTAGGGACCCTATATAGAGAGAGACTGGACATTGGCGCGCCGGCTTTTTGACGAAATTCTCCATTTTAGTGCCAGTGTCTCCATTGCTTACCATTACGCTGAGAAGAAATTTTGATTATTTTACGTCATAATCGAAAAAGAACTTATTTATTACATTTTTACTTTGTTGGGAGATAAATTGCTTTAATTTTGGAATACTTTTAAAAGATAAAAATACATAATTATTTATTTTATATCATGTTTTAAATACTTTGAACTTTGAATCCTCTTATTGCATGCTGTTTTACGTATTTATTTCCTAACATATGAGATAATTACATTATTTATTTGCTAGCTATTAGTTTTTAAGTTCTGTTGTGCAATATATTTAATATGTTAGATCTCAATGTATTTTTCTGATATATTTTAAATTACATATTTAAAATAACTATATAAAATTTTTTTGGTTTTTTACTAGCACGCAAAATGTAACAGATTTCTTAAAATAAATTATTAAAAATAAAGAAAATAAGGTGCATATTATTTGCTAACATATGAAATATAAATTTCTTTTAAATAATAATTGCCATGATAAATTTTATAAATAATATTTAAATAAGTAATTATTTTTATTTACATAATATTTAAAAGAACTGAAAAAAAAAAAATCAATGAAATAAGCAAACGTAAATAAAATAAATAAAAACATTTTTTAATTTCTAAGGATATTAGTTAAGATTTTTACAAATTATTATAATAAAATTTTTATCTTTAATATTTAACTAAGTCATTATTATTAATAATGCGTAATTGAAATAAATATAATATGTATTTTTAGCTTGTAAAAATATTACGTAAATATTTTTATAAAATAATAAAAAATAATTTATGTTCTTCTGCCGTAGTTTTACATTTATTCATGAATTACTGCACAAAAACTAAGATTACCATATTTTTGTTAAAATTTTTCTAACTTTTTATATATAGAATGTATGTCCTCAGAAAAAAATAAGGTAGAATTGCTTTCACAATCAACGTATTTTGCTTAATATAGAAATATACAACAAAAAATTCCTCTGTTTTCCGATAGGAATTGAAAAAGTAATCATGTCAAAGGCTAAAACAAAATTCGTTTTTCTTCAAATTATTTTTCTCTAAGACGAAAAAAATTACATATTTATATTCTGCATTACCTTCTGCACAAATTTAGCGCAATTTCCTTTCATTTATGTTGTATAGTAAAGCGTCAATCGCGAAGAAAAAAGCATTACGTTCTACGGGGATCGCTCCGAATTGGCACTAAGATGGCCGACATTCGGTCAATGTCCAGTCTCTCTCTATATAGGGTCCCTAGTAGTCTTTAGGGACCCTATATAGAGAGAGACTGGACATTGGCGCGCCGGCTTTTTGACGAAATTCTCCATTTTAGTGCCAGTTGCTCCATTGCTTATCATTACGCTGAGAAGAAATTTTGATTATTTTATGTCATAATCGAAAAAGAACTTATTTATTACATTTTTACTTTGTTGGGAGATAAATTGCTTTAATTTTGGAATACTTTTAAAAGATAAAAATGCCTAATTATTTATTTTATATCATGTTTTAAATACTTTGAATTCTCTTATTGCATGCTGTTTTACGTATTTATTTCCTAATATATGAGATAATTACATTAGTTATTTGCTAGCTATTAGTTTTTAAGTTCTGTTGTGCAATATATTTAATATGTTAGATCTCAATGTATTTTTCTGATATGTTTTAAAATACATATTTAAAATAACTATATAAAAATATATTTTTTGGTTTTTTGCTAGTACACAAAATGTATCAGATATCTTAAAATAAATTATTAAAAATAAAGAAAATAAGGTGTATATTATTTGCTAACACATGAAATATAAATTTCTTTTAAATAATAATTGCCATAATAAATTTTATAAGTAATATTTAAATAAGTAATTATTTTTATTTACATAATATTTAAGAAAACTTAAAAAAAAAAAAAAAAAAAAAAAAAAAAAATCGATGAAATAAGCAAGTGTAAATAAAATAAAAACATTTTTTAATTTCTAAAGATATTAGTTAATATTTTTACAAATTATTATTAATAAAATTTTTATCTTTAATATTTAACTAAGTCATTATTATTAATAATGCGTAATTGAAATAAATAAAATATGTATTTTTAGCTTGTAAAAATATTACGTAAATATTTTTATAAAATAATGAAAAATAATTTCTGTTCTTCTGCCGTAGTTTTACATTTATTCATGAATTACTTGACAAAAACTAAGATTACCATATTTTTGTTAAAATTTTTCTAACTTTTTATATATAGAATGTATGTCCCCAGAAAAAATAAGGTAGAATTACTTTCACTAAGGTAGAATTGCTTTTACAATCAACGTAGTTTGCTTAATATAGAAATATACAGCAAAAAATTCCTCTGTTTTCCGATAGGAATTGAAAAAGTAACCATGTCAAAGGTTAAAGCAAAATTCGTTTTTCTTCAAATTATTTTTCTCTAAGACGAAAAAAATTACATATTTATATTCTGCATTACCTTCTGCACAAATTTAGCACAATTTCCTTTCATTTATGTTGTATAGTAAAGCGTCAATCGCGAAGAAAAAAGCATTACGTTCTACGGGGATCGCTCCGAATTGGCACTAAGATGGCCGACTTTCGGTCAATGTCCAATCTCTCTCTATATAGGGTCCCTAGTAGTCTTTAACCTTCATTCTTCAGTCCTTATCTTAAACGATTTAATTATTAATATTTTTGGTACGATTTAATTTAACTCTAATAGTATTAATTTTAACATTATCATTTAATATTTACTCTGTGTATTTTATCTTTAATGTAATTGTTCTGAAGTATTTTCGATTAATCGATATCTGTCGAGCTATTATTTTAACTTCAATTTAGGTTTTGGCATCAACCATTTTTCCAGTTTGTGTTAACTGTTTTCCATGTGGTTACTCTGATTATTTCATGTTATTAATTTGGTTTCCATTAAGATTTTAATTAATATTTATTTATTCTTTGTTTTAATTTAATTTTTCACTTTTTTCTCATTCTTTATGGTTTTTTTGCTGCATTGATTTTTTGCCGATATAAATTGCTATGATTAGCAATATCGTTTTACGAAATCATTGCAGCTTTCTCTGCTTTATGAAGTATGTGCCCCTTGAAAAGTATGCTTCTAATTTTAAGCATTTATATCCAATTGATTATGTGGTTTATTATCTTTTTTCTCTTTCACAAGTTTAATGGTCCTTTTTTATTATCCTTCAGGTCGGCGTAAGTATTTTAAGTTAATATGGTAACTCATTGGTTCCTTATCTATATCGTAACTTTTTGTGTCATTCTTTCCTCTATGTTAAATTCAGTTCTATATTTTAGTGTGCTGTTATTGTTTTAGTTCTATTAATTGCTAAATTTTAAGATTAAATTTTATTACGTTATCTATTATTTATATATATATATATATATATATATATATACATATTTTAATTTTTAGAGTAATTTGCAATAACATCATGGTTAACTGCACAATCAGTAATCTTTTTCGCTTTCCATATGATCATTATATGTAACATATAAACTTTACCCTTTTTACTTTCTCTTACCCATAAGGTAGAGAAAGTATTATTTTAGGGGGTCAAGTTTTTGAAAGTGAGTTTTTGTTATACTTACTTGTTTTGAGGTCCCCTGAATCCGAAAATCATGTTTTTAGCGAATGGTCTGTGTGTGTGTCTGTCTGTTATCAGCATATCTCAAGGACAAATGGTAGCAGAAAGTTCAAACTTAGTATTCTAAATGTGTATGATATAGGGATGCTACACTAAGCTTTTTGTTGAGATGAAGCAAATGGTTCGCGTACAGGGACACCCAAGAGAATTCAAATACATTACATCTATGGGGAAAATTGCAGGTAAGTCGAGTTTAACTTCTATAGACTGCACTCTAAACCAAATGAAATTAATATATATTTTGCGTAAAAATATGTCTCATGCAGAATATGGTAGGGATATCACTCACTGTTAGTTTACAGGGCTACACAAAAAAAACTAAGTAAAAGTGCGACAATAGTTGCAAATTGATGGAAGTTTATTTCAGGCTGGGCCATGTATTATTACTATAGGATTATATTTAGGTGCACCATGTGGTCTGTGTATTCTTCGAAAGATATACAGGGATGCAAATATTTAAGCGATAACATTATTTTTTGTTGTTAGTGGATATGCTTTACTAATAATATTTTACCTTTTCCAGGAAAGCTGTTCAGGAAATATAATGAATTCCTCATAGAGATATGGTAAATAATGTATGTTTTAAGCTAAATATTCATTGCTTGTTTTTTGTGTATTTACACGTATTGAGGCTTCCTGATTACCGTAGTCAAGTTTTTTAACGTTCGATCTTTGTGTGTGTCTCTTAGAGTGACTTAAAAACGAATAATTTTAGTACATCCAAACGTTGTATTTTGAAGTTAATATAAGTTTTTTGCTGGAAAAGTTTGATCAATATTGATAAGTTTCAAGGAATATTGCGTGGGGAAACTGTCTGAATAATTTTAAGTTTACTTTTAATATCAGATTTAAAATCTATATAAATGTAGGTGCATTAATGAAACGGGGGGTTGAGGGGGACGGTAGCCCCTTTCACACAAAATTAATTATCATATAAAACTCTTCCGAAGCCTAATTTGAATTGTTTAACATAGGTTTACATAACAGTACTCGTTATCTTAACTCTTAATCTCCAACCTGTAATTACAGTATTAAATTTCAGGGAAAGAGAAAGTCGTGTGAGTGACACACCAGATTATTTTTAATACCGATGTTACTTGGATTGTCATTCTGAAGTAGTAGGTACAAAAAATAATTTTAAGAACGCATAATACGTTATGAAGTGAAAATGTGTGTGAAATGAAACATTTTTTTTGCTAATCACAATGTAGCACAATTTCAAAATCATTACAATTTTCCAGAATTTTTCTACTCTGATTATTACTTTAAATCAGGCACTGCTTGCAATGTCGAATGAGTTAATAACCGTAGCTATTAAAAATAATTTTAAGAACACATAATACTTAATGAAATATATACATTTTTTTCCCCCGTTGATCATTATGTAATACAATATTTCAGTAACATTACTATTTTCCAAAAGTTTTCTACTTTGATTATTATTTTAGACAGGCACTGCTTGCAACGTCAAATAAATTGATAACAGCAGACATTAAAAATAATTATAAGAATACAAAATACTTCACTAAACGAAAATTAGTTTTTTCGCCAATCACTATGAAGCATTACTTAAAAACATTACCATTTAAGAGTTGCCAACTTTTATAATTTATTCTGGAGCATTGTTAGCCCCGCCCTTTTCTCACACCGGAAATTTTAAAGAATGATTTTTCCCTTATTTAACCGTTGTCACATATTAATGAAAAATATTCTATAAAATTTTTGGTGCGAAAAAAAGGCGGGGCTAAAATTGCTCCGGAATAAATTATAAAAGTTGGCAACTCTGCTATTTTCAAAATATTTCTACTCTGATTATCATTTTAGGTAACGCAAGCTGCTTGTAATGTCAAATGAGTTAATGATAACAAGTACTAAAAATAATTATAAGAACACATAATACCTTGTGAAATAAAAATGCATTTTTTCGCTGATCCCCATGTAACACAATTTCACAAAATTTGACATTTTGCTCAGATAATTATGTGCTTAAAACAACAAAATTAATTACAATTATGTTAATACATAGTTCTTTTTTTTTTTTCTTCTTCTTTTTTTGCAACAGAAATTAATTTTATCGTTTTTGAAATTATCACTGAATAAAACACGATTTTGCAAACATTGCTAAATAAAAGTTAAAGTTCTAAACGTACATCTTAAAATATCCTCTTCTCCAAACAAACGCACCTTCATTAGCTGATTTCGTTATCAATTCCCGCTCCAAAGAACAAGAGTTAATAATTATGTCTATACCGAATTTACTCTGTTGAAGTGCCAATTAGTATTAAAACCCTAGAGTCATAATGAAACGGCATAATTCTCAGTAGTATCAACAGATGTTAGAAAATTGAATAAAATCAAGGAGAATTGCATACATTTTATCGATTCCTTTTATACTTAGGGGAATATTTGTTAATTTGTAAATATGCAGTAATGAAAAATGAAAAATGTAGCATATACCTTCTTTTGTTACATTTTAACTGGAATTAAAACGCTGCATTTGACTTTAGGATAAAACCCAGTGCTTTATCAATTAATTTTTAAGCTGCAGTTTTCAAATTATTATTTATTGTTATTTAGCTTATACGTGTTTGAAAAGCAAACATATTTTAATTGCCTTAAAGTGTATTTAAGTGAGGTACATCAGCATTAAAATCAGTTTCAAAATGAAAAGTATGTGGCATGGATAATTATTAATCGTGATAAACCTGAGATATTTTACATTAGGTATCAGGTTCGAATCCAAGAAGCGTTCACCGGCCTACTCTAGAACTCCTTAGAAAGATCTCCTACGGATGGTAATAGTAGTATTTTATGTTATATGTATTAAATGAAATATCAAAATAAGAAATGATAACAACACAACATTGGGAAAATATATATATATATATATATGACTGACATCTAGAAAATAAAGTGTGACTCTAAAAAAAAAAAAAAATAGTTCTATGTCATCCTTATACTAATTCTCTTTTGCGAGCGAGATCTAGAAAATCCTATTAGAATTCTAGAGCGCTTTTCTACATTATTATGGTCAAACTAATTAAAAAATTTCTGCAAATAAATGCGAACACAAAAAGCGAGTTATAGTAACCTGTAATTTTGGTTTATCAGCCAATTCTAGCTAACCAAGCGAGAATTTCTCGCGATACAAAGGATTCATAATATTGTTTAACCATCTAGAAAAGTATCTAGATAGAAATTCTCGACCATTTCACTAATTCAGTTTATTTTTAACACTATTTTATTAGCTTCACCTGTATGTATGTTTGTAACCGCTCTGGGAGCAAACAAAAAATATATATTGTAAAAAAAGATTTTCCCTACGTGAACGCTGTGGCTGTGAGTTAAAGCTCCGGGCTACGAACCTAAAGGTCTAACGTTCGAGCCCAGTCAGGGGAGATTTTTAAAAAATGGTTTTTGTTTAATTCTAAATTATTTATTTATTAAAGATTTAAAAGTATGTAAATATTATGGTGTATCACTTGATTTTCTCTTACCCTGCATTTTAATACTATAAAGATAGATGTTTTGTGCTTTTTGGTTCACATTTCAATAAAAGCGTGTTCTTTAATTTTTTAAAAGTATAATTTTATTCTGCTTTATACACATAGCTCGGAAATCTATATTTCTAGTTTAAGGATTTAGAAAATGACTTCTAATTCAAGATGAAGGCAAATGCTGCATTTTTGAGTTGTGTCACTTTTCTTGCCGGGACATGATCTATTAATTGATGAATAAAAATAATAAGCAAATGCCACAAACAATGAAATTAACATATATAGGGCTATTCCGTGATAACGAACGCAACGTTTACAATAAGTTAAGACAATTATCTTACTTATAATCCATTAAAAGGTGCATATTGTAACTTCCTTTTTAGCTTGTAATATTATAATATGGTCAGAAATAATAATAATAATAATAAAAAAATATTAAATATTAAATTGTGAATTCATTTCTAAGGATTTTTTCTCGAAACAAAAACTTGTAACTAACGTAACATTTTTTGAACCTCATAAAATAGTATCCTAAATGGTAATTTCGTCCCAAATTAAAATTAGATAAAAAGAATAACAAAAAAAAAAAAAAAATAAATAAATAAAATAAAATAAAATAAAAATTTAACATTTAAGTTTTAAAAATTTAACAGTAGATTCTTTTCATTGTGGAGTTAGTTCTAAAAAGCGTAAAATAAAAATTTATTCTTGCAAAAACATGCTAAAAAGAAATGAAAATTTCAATTCTAAAAAAGTTATCTTTTGCAAAAGTGAAATATTTATATTTTTCAAAAATTTTTTTGGTGTTGAACCTTTCATTTCTTTACAGCATGACTTTGCAAGAATAAATTTTTATTTTATGTATTTTAGGGCTCAACAATAAAAAGCTTTTATTGTAAAAAAAAAAAAAAAAAAAAAAAAAAGTGTTCTAAAAAAACTAATAAAAAATTGTGTAAACACTGAAAGATTTTCTTTTATAAACTGACATCTTTTCAATTAATTACCCGCAAAAATTAACACATCGGCCTTTGGAGAATCGAACCCACGACCATCGCGTTATCAGCAGGACGCTCTGACCAAAAGTCAAAGAACAGTCAAGAAAAGTCATAGAGCATTCTAGAAAAAAAATCTAACGAATAATTATACAAAAATAATGACTAAGAATATTGGTCTCGAATGCTTTTTAAAATATTTTGAATATTTAAAATTCTTCATGTCTTGCAAAAGTGAAATATCTATATTTTTCTTTACAATTTTCTTAGTGTTGAAACTTTCATTTCTTTTTCAAGAATAAATTTTTATTTTATGCTTTTTTAAGGCTCCACAATAAAAACTTCTACTGTAAAATAAATAAATAAAACTAATCAAAAATTCTTAAGTTAACTCATCGGCCCTTCGAGGATCAAGCCTCAAACTTATGACCATCGCGGTATTCAGCATGACTCTCTAACCAACGTAACTAATGAGCCACGTAAAGTCTGCTTACATTTATATTAAAGAGGAAGCGCCTTTTTTTTTTTTTTTTTTTTGCATGACACAAAGACGCGATGACAAACATCCAATTTCAATAAAAAGCTTCTAAAAATACATGCGACGAATGCAACGTGACCAACTTAACAACAACAAAAAAAATATGCTCATAAAATGCAATATTTTAGTAGAGGGTTATATTTCTTAATTTTTTTCTTTTTTGTACATTGTGGTTATTTCATCCTTTTTCTCACACGATGAAATGATACGTTTTTTATTTAACTGTACAGGGCCATACAAAACATACTTTTTTCAATCACAGTAATATTATCAAGAGTAGGTCAATTGAATCATGGTCGTTTCTAATACTAATTTCATTCCTTATCATAGGAGATGACACATTATTTATTAGTATTTTATGCACTACAATATTTTGTATTGTATTATTTTATACCACTATTACATAATTGTAGCATTGCTTTTTTTTTTTTTTTAAGTAGAGTACATGTTTAACAATAATAATAATAACAACAACAACTTTTAACTATTACACAGGGTAACCAACATCAGAAATTTTCTAATCCCCCCCCCCCCCCGACTTTTCCATGACTATTTTTCCTGACTTTTCCCTGGCTTACTCCATTTTTCCACAAAAACATTTTAACAAAATTAGCGAATAATTTAGCAATTTTTAATAACGAGCTTTCAAATATGACCCATTTTCACAAAATTCCCCAATTCCACGGGGCCGCGGTAGCCCAGTTGGTAGAGCGCCGGCCTCGTAATTGGAAAATTGCGGGTTCGGTACTCGAGCCGGCCAAAGACCGTCGTGTGCACTAATGGCGGCTGGTGCACGTAAAATCTGTCGTGGCCGCAATGCCCTCCATGTTCCCATAAAAATTTTTACCTCTAGGGGTTACCGAAGCGGGAGAGCCATCCCTTCCGTGGAGGATCAAAATTGAGATGGCATGTCTCCGGACCACCTCTAGGGGTGAGTCCCAGACAGTCGCCAATTGCCCATCTGCGCAGCACTAGTGTGACGTAAAACCCAACCAACCAACCCCAATTCCACGACTTTTCCAAACTCACTTAAATTCCCTGACTAGTGGCCACCCTGTTACAGCTTATACGAATTTTATTTTTACCTCTGAGGTTTTGCAGCGTTTACCCCGGTTTCACCCTCCTCTATATAAATACTTTTATAGTATTCAGTGCATTTTACTACTTATCTTAACTGACTCGATAATTGGAATTTTAATATTTAAAATAATAATAATAATAACAGGGTTGCCACAAAAGAAATATGACAAAAATAGTTGCTTTAGTAGCCTAGAAGTATTAAAATAGTTGCCTAAATAGTAGCCCAGAAGTATTAAAATAGTTGCCTAAATAGTAGCCTAGCGGCCAAAATTCTAGCTTAAATATCAAATACTAACGACCATAAAAGGATAAAAACCATACGCATTTTCTTACTATTCAATATATGTATATACTAGCTGACCTGACAAACGTTGTTTTGTCATATTAATTATTTCTAGACAATATTTTGCTAGAAAAAAATAACTAACTTACTGTAAATGTGTAAGGATGTGGTATATAAGTGAAACAGGTATGGAGCGCTGTAAACGGTGACTGATTATAACGTACCGATTATAACGTAAAAGACATAATTACCGAATTTTCGCTACTTGCTTCTTGCTACTTGCTACTTGCTACTTGGTACTTTCTACTTGCTACTTGTTATTTAAAACCTCCGCTGAATGTCGAACAGCACAAAATTTTATTTCATACGGCAAATATTTCAATTTATGAAAGAATCTCTGATAGCAACGAATTTCACATGAAAATTCCGTCTTTTTTGAATAAGCTGTAACAATCTGGACCGATTTGATGAAAATTTTTATCAAAAAGATATTACAATATCTAACATCATTACATGTACATTTACAATTCAATCAATCGATGCATGTGAGTATGTGTATAGTATGAGCGAAGTGAAATGTAGAGTTCGTATTAAATAAAAACTTTAAACTCGTTTTAATTAAAGATGAAAAAGTTGAAACTCAATTTATTTTATAACAGATATATTTTTTTAATCTACAAAAACTTAATTTATCGTAATGCCATTGGATGTACAATACTTTTGGTTAATCCTTGAGGGGTATACACAAACAAATTCGAAGGTTTTCCAACCCTGGAACACGCAACATATAATTGTCCGTGAGAAAAGCACGGATTTTCTAAATCCAAGCCACAAATTGGGACCCCTTTGGTGACTTTAAATATTTTAAGCCATTTTTGCGATGAATTGAAATGGCTATCTCAATTGTGGAACTAAAGATCTTGGCGAGAAGCGTCCGAGCTACTTCGGTGCCAAATTTCAAATTTTGCCAAATTGATCCGATTCTAAAGGTGTTCCATACAATAAATAAATAAATAAAATATCAGTGACATACACACGCACAAAAGTATTGGACCCCATTGGTGACTTTAAATATTTTAAGCCATTTTTGCGATGAATTGAAATGGCTATCTCAATTGTGGAACTAAAGATCTTCGCGAGAAGCGTCCGAGCTACGTCGGTGCCAAATTTCAAATTTTGCCAAAGGGATCCGATACTAAAGATGTTCCATTCAAAAAATAAATAAATAAAATATAATAAATTAGCTACACAAATAAATTTGTAGGTTAGGGTGGTTGTTAATCAACGCGCGTGTAAATTTGATAGAAAATTATATAAAATACTCACTCCAATTCCGCACTAAATTTGCAAAATGTATAGTTTTTTATGCACACTTCAAAACTCTTCAAACACTAATTACATCTTGATGTAATATTTCAATTAGGACACAATTTTTTGTATAACAATAATAACACGAAGTTACAAAATATTTTCCTGAATTTGATCGCAGCACCAACTGTCGGGACAAACTGGAATTACAATAGAATATACGCAAGCGAAGTGTGACGTCACTGACCGTCAGTGAATGTAAGAAAAAGATTTCCTATGTTAATCTCCCATTGGATATTTTATAAAAAATTATTAAAAATCGAGGAAAATTATTTCTCGATTTTAATCCCCGTATTTGGGTATAGATATGTATTAGGTATGCATGTGTTGGATTGAGTTATTTTGCTCTCAAATTGACAAAATTTTAATTTTAAATTTCAAAACTCTGTCTTCCTTGGTGTTTTTTGTATTTGGCGATCAAAAACGTAATACAAAAATATGCATGCCAGACGTATATTTTCGTAATATGTATTGTACGAAATTATTTCATATTATTCATTACTCTCTTAATATAAGTTGTTGAAATAACCATTATTTTTGAAAGAAATTAAATATGTTCGCCAGATGATATGGCGATATTTTTTTTTTCCGCCAAGGATGACAGAGTTTTGAGATTAAAAATTCAAATTTTATCAATTTTACAGCAAAAACAATTCAATCTAACGCATGCACGTGATAACTAATACATATCTATACCCAAATATGGGGAGTAAAATCAGGAAATAATTTTCCTCGATTTTTAGTAATTTTTTACAAAAAATCCAATGGGCGATTAACATAGGAAATATTTTTCTTGCATCCACGGACGGCCAGTGACGTCATCACTTCGCTTGCGTATTATTGACTATTCGATACTACGATCGTAGCGCAGTCTGCCGGATCCAATGTGAAACATTCCAAAATCAACAACAATTTATAAGTGATAAATTAATTAAATAAACTATTTAAATTGGACTGAATTGTAAATCTAAACCATTCTCGAATCCTCCCGAAGACACACAAAAAATTTCATTAAACTCGGTCCAGCCGTTTAGGAGGAGTTCAGTGAGATACACACGCACAAAAGAAATATATATATAAAGATAAATACAAAGGCACAGCTTTAGTATAGACCTCCCCCCCCCCCTTGTCGACTTTAAATATTTTTGGCAATTTTTGCAATGAATTAACATGGCTATCTCAATTGCGTAACTGACGATCTTGGTGAGAAACGTCCGTACTACTTCGGTGCCAAATTTCAAATTTTTCCAAACTAAAGCTGTTCCATACAAAAAAAAAAAAAAAAAAAAAAAAAAAACTGTTTTACGATATATACAAAATAAAAATAAAAAATTCTAATAAATTCGAAATTATTACTATTCACAATTAAGGTGAAAACATAAAAGAACCATTATAAGTTACATATAAAGTATCAATTAAAACGAAAAATTTTGTTTTACTGTTGAAAAGAAAAGTACTACTAAATTAAATAAAAATTTTAAGCTAATACCAAGTATCTCTATGAAAATATTTATTTACACGCGAATATTTTCATAGTATATTATTTTTTTTCTAATTTTTATTATTTATCACGCAAAATTAAAAATATATTATTTCCGGAAAAATAATAAATAAACGCGAATTTTGTTTATTTTGGCATCAAATATATTTTTCTTTTTAATCATTTTAAAGTTAAAATGGAGTTTTTATTTGATATCTTTTGATCCAATTATCCGATTGAACTGAATTGTAAATCTAAACCATTCTCGAATCCACCTGAAGACACACAAAAAATTTCATTAAACTCGGTCCAGCCGTTTAGGAGGAGTTCAGTGACATACACACGCACAAAAGAAATATATATATAAAGATATGTGTGTGTGTGTGTGTGTGTAACTTCTGAATGTGAAAACTGAATTTAAAAAAAAAAAAAAAAAAAAAAAAAAATTAGGCAATGAGTCTTTGTGGAAACAAATTTTTCCATAGAATAACATGGGATTTGTTTGTTGAAAAGATTAAATATTGTCCGCTCTTAAGAATTTATTTAATTATTTTTTACTGTATACTTCTTTTTCTGATTTACTAAGAGAGTTTTCTTTTATAATTTTGTTATTTTTTCTTACATGAAATCAGGATGAGAAAGGACATAACAGGTCACAGGAGTGTACTAGTAGTCATTTGCAATAAGCAAATTGGCCAGCTTAATAGGTGCATATGTCATATCGGGTACTATTTCTACATTCTCATTGGATGTTCTACCTGTTTCAAGGGCAGCATCAGGGATATACCATACTTTAAGGTGGTAAAAATAAATAAATAAATAAAGGGTGAAAAGGTTAATTAATATATGGGATTTGTTTATAAAATGCATAGAAAATATTTCTTTCTGAAAGATTTTCCTGATATTTCTGGAAGAATTTTGCAAAAGGTGAAAAATAGTCTCCCAATAGTTGCCTTTTTGTGAAAATAGTTGCTTTTTCAAGCTTTTTGGGTCAAAAAAGTTGCCATAGTCTCCTCGGGCTAAAAATAGTTGCAAATAGTAGCCTTTTAGTGGCGACCCTGTAATAATAATAATCGGCTGTTGTTCAGTAGTAGTGATAGTAAACATGAATTACATGTGCGATGCCGAAAGATTTTTAAAAGCAGAACAAAATATGGACGACATTTTCCTTGTTTGTATAATTTTATTTATAGTAGAAAATTTGCATCTATTATGCAGCAACGTTTATTTCAAGCTTTACAGGATGCAGAAATAAACAATGAAAGGCAGATCGCGAAGTGAGACTTAATAATCAAGTTTTAGCAGCATGGAAACCAAACACATTATCAAAACTAGAAAACAGAATGACATCATTGTTAATTCCCAACGAGGCAAACAAGATTTTATAAAACAAATAAGATATTATAACTGGTCTTTGTCATCATACAAAACTGACCCGAAGAAGATGACTTCGGAGAGGAGAAAATGTTTATGAGGAATAAATTTCAATTACGATATCACTGTGACGTCATTGCCAAAATGTTCCCAGAGAGAGAGAAAGAAAAAAAAAAAAAAAAAACCATAATTTAATTAACAAATGAAAAGTTTGAGAGCACACAAAAATATCACATTAAAAAAATGGTGGATGTTGAAAAATAGCGGTCTTTGAAATTACTGTCTTAGAGTTTGCGAAAGTTTGCATATATAATAGAGGCAAGAGGGTTGTAATTAAAGTTCCCTTATTCAGAAGGTTCTAGAGTAAGTTCTATGGCTCCAAACGAAACAAAATTTCGCTAGTAAGAAGTACTCAGCGAAAATCGAAAATAATAATAATAATAATAATTAAATTATTAGTTGAAATTTTTGTCAATAGGTTGCGCTGTTCCAATATCGCAGGCGATTTTTGAAGATTTACCCAATCAATTCCAGTAAATCCAGACGAAACACACAATATTTATTTTGTTAAAAAAAAAAAAAAAAAAAAAAAAAATCTGTAAAAATCACCTTAGATATTGGTGCAGCGCCACCTATTAACGAAAATTGTAACTTAATAAAAAAATATTTCGATTTTGGCAGAGCCCATTATTATTTTCATCAATAGGTGGCGTTTCGCTCCACAAAATCGGGAAAAAAAAAAAAAAAATACAATTTCGTCAATAGGTGGCGCTGCGCCAATATCCATTATCCAAGGCGATTTCTGCAGATACTTTTTTTTTTTTTCCTTATGAAAAACAAATTAAATTTTGTGCGTTTCGTCTGGATTGACCGAAATTGATAGAATAAATCTTGAAAAATCGCCTTAGATATTGGAGCAGCGTCACCTATTGACGAAAATTTCAACTTCCCCCCCCCCCTATTTTTGCAGAGCGCTTCACTTGTGCTACAAAATTTTGTTTCGTTTGGAGCCATAGAACGGACTATAGAGCCTTCTGAATACGAGAACTTTAATTATAACAACCCTATATGTGCACTGAAATGTATCAATATTAAATATATTGTATTTTCTGAAAAACTATTAAAATTAACAAAATTTAAATTTAAAATTTGAGGTTTTTTTTTTTTTTTTTTTTTTTTTTTTAATGCTTTATGCGACTAAGTTTTTTAATTTTCCCCTCGATTTTGCATTATTATAGTTTATCAATATATTCTAAACACATTTAGGCATTATTAAAACAGTGCAAACTACAACGACTAGAATGCCAAATAGAAAGAATCAGAAAGCAGACAGCTGTTTCGGTAGCATTTAGCGTCATCTTCTTTATATACTGAAGACAATACGCTAAAAGCTACCGAAACAGTTGTCTGCTTTCTGATTTTTTCTATTTGGCGTTCTAGACATTGTAGTTTGCCCTGTTTTAATAACCCCACGCCAAGTCTCATTTTAGCATTTAGGCATTACTTTGTGGCTTAAATTAGGTTATATTTTTTTGTTTGGATATTAGAAATTTGTATGAAATTTTAACATTCAAACATAAAAATATTTTTAAAAAAATTATCATTCAAGCCACAAAGTAATGCACAAATATGTTTAGAATATATTGATAAATTATAATAACATAAAATCGAGGGAATTTTTTAAAAACTCAGTCGCATGGCGCATTTTAAAAAATTTCCAACCAACTCAAAATTTATTTATTTATTATTATTATTATTTTTTTTAAATAGTTTTTGAGAAAGTTTAATAAATTTAATAATGGTGTACATTTCAATGCACATGTATGCAAACTTTCATAACTCTAAGGCAGTAATTTCATAGACCAATTTCAACATCCACCATTCCTTTAACGGTGGTTTTGAACAAATTTTTTATGCAACATTAAACATTAGCATTTTTTACATTTTACTATATATTTTAACTGCTTCGATAATCCGAAATTTAAAATAATAGTAAGTAAATAAATAATAAGAGAGTAAGTTTAATAGTAAATAAAAGAAAAACCAAAATTATTTTCGCTTTCCAATAAAAATTAAATCCAGATGGAAAAATGCACGACAATTTTATTATCTAATTAATGTACAGTAAAGCCGAGGTTATCCGAACCCCGATTAACCGAATTCCGGGTTAACCGAAGTAGTCCCGAAAAAGTCACACCTCTAAGGAGGCGTGGCTTTTGACAAGAGGCGTAAATAACGTGACAATTTTTTTTTAAATACATAACTGTATTTCATAATTTATATATGTATTTACTGTATTGTATTGCATTGCTATATATAGTCTAAGGATTAACATAGAACGGACTAATCTTTATAATTGAGAATGTGTTTAACTGCTACATTCTTTTTGCGTATATCAGGTAAAACTGAAAATATTTCTTGGTTTTAATCTTGAAACACTTATTTTCTTATTTTTTACTTTTTATCGTTCTTATACATGAAGTAAAAATGAAAATATATCTATTATTCTTACATGTAATATAATAATATGTGGTCTGGAAAATGCAGCTATCACAATGCAGTTTTGGTTATGAGATTAATTATATTCAAACGTTTTCTACATATCTTTCCTGTGTGGACACAGGTATAATATAAGTAACAAAATAAAGAAAGTTTTGCAATTTCTTTGTCCCTAAATTAGAAAATTTGAAAATTTTACTCATAAACAAATTAAAAAAATAATTTTCAAAGTACATTAGAAAATTAACTTTGTTAAGCTAATAAATATGAAAAATTCATAATTATATATTATTTTCTTTTTTAAATAATTCGAAGAAATTCACACAAGATAAAACCTTATATTTATATATGAAATAAAATGCTAATTTGCTACCCATTTGCTTTTGCTTAAGATAACAGAGTTATGTAGGAAAAAAGAAGCGGGGAAGTTAGCGTCCCGCAATACCATGATAACGGGCGAGTGAAGAACCCTGAGAGGTGGCCTTGAGAGGTCTATTTTTCTTACACAGAGTATAACTAACTGCATTTAAATACGAAATGTATGTGTTATTTTACTTCAGTGACTACCTTTTCATCCATTTTAAACTTTGTCTTATGTTTTCCCTCCGATTTATAACAAAGTTCGTGTTATCCAAGTTTTCGATTATCCGAGGTACCCTCGGTCCACATTATCTCGGATAAGCGAGGCTGTACTGTATTTACAAAATCGCATTTAGGGCATCATCCTATAGCAATGTTTTATCGAGTTTTATGTGATGCACAAATAAAGGGTAAAAAAATCGCACGCAATGCACTGTAAAAAATAGGTTCTTAAAAATAAGTATATATTGTCTCAAAATAGCCCCGAAACAATATATACTTAAATTTGAAAACCCGTGTACTCATTTTTGAGTATATTGACATGCTCAAAAATGAGGCTGACCAATAAGAATCCCAATATCCTCATGTTTGACAGGCCAATATACTCAAAAATGAGTACATGGGTTTTCAAATTTAAGTATATATTGTTTCGGAGCTATTTTGAGACAATGTATACTTGTTTTTAAGAACCTATTTTTTACAGTGTGAGATTTAAAAATTATGTTTAAGCTGCATGGGAGACAAACCCGTTATAATACTACAAAACAGGATGAAACCATTATTAATTCACGGCGGCGAGGCAAGCAAGATTTTTCTAAGACAAATAAGATATTATAATTGGCCTCTGCCATCATCCGAAAAATGCCCCGAAGAAGATGACTTCAGAGGATGAAAAAGATTATAATCGAGTGATCAGGAACAAGTTTCAATTAGGGTATCCCCGTGATATCATCACCGAGATGTTACAGGAGAAAAAGAAACATATATCTTAATTGACCTAGTAATTGGAAGGGTACATATTAGGCAGTGATGAATAAGATTAAAAAAGTAAGACAAATAAGTAATTGGAAAGAATATATAATACGGAAAAGAAGAGAAAGAAAAAAAAAAAAAGACATGTTTTAAGACTGCATTTACATTGAATATTAAAATTTTTAATTTTTTAAACTATTTTTTCACATTATTATTATTTCGCTATATATATATATATATATATATATATATATATATATATACACACATAAAAAAAAAAAAAAAAAAAAAAAAAAAATGTAATTGAAATACATAAAAACCTTTATTTTAAAATTTCTATGATTAATTTCTCTTTCTCTATTTCTTTTAAAAATGTTTCATATTATGTAATTATAATTAGTAATATTATTTTGCTTTACGTTTTACAGAAATTTCATGTTAAATATTTTAATTAAAAAAAAAAAAAAAGAATAATGAATTTTACATATTTGAACAAAAACTGAACAGTAAAACGACAAAAATATCGTTTCCACCATTTTTTTTTAAATCTATTATTATTATTATTACGAGGGTTGCTATTTATATTTCTGGCCTAATAATGAAAAAACAAATATGTAGGATCGAAATTCGTTTTATTGTTTTTCAAAATATTCTCCATGATGATCAATACACTTTTGCATGCGTTTGAACCAATTTTAAAAGCACTTTTTCCAGTCCGATTGAGGTAACTCCAAAACATGCGTTTTGAATGCATCAACCGCTTCTTCGGGGGTCGAAAATCGTTGTCCACGTAATTTATTTTTGATGTGTGGGAATAAGAAGAAGTCATTGGGTGCCAAATCAGGGCTGTACGGCGGATGACCCATCAGTTCGATCTTTCGCTCAGTCAGAAATGCATTTGTTTGAGTCGATGTGTGAGAGCTCGCATTGTCATGATGAAGAATGATTCGCCTGTTTTTCTGCTTTTTTCGAATTTCTCCGATGACTTCTGGCAAACAAATGGTCGTGTACCATTCAGAATTCACCGTCCTGCGTTGCTCTAACGCCACTGTTGCCACATGACCGTTAATGCCGAAGAAACAGGCAATCATTTGTTTCGATGTGCTTCTTCCTCGAACAACTTTTGTTGGTTTTGCCTCGCCTTGGAAGACCCATACAGTTGATTGCTGTTTTGTTTCCGGCTCATATGCATAGATCCATGATTCGTCACCTGTGTAGATGTTATACACAGCCTTTGATGTACCTTGAACGTATTTTTCCAACATTTCCTTGCACCAATCGACACGAGCCTTTTTTTGAGCGTTTGTCAGATTATGCGGGATCCAACGCGAACAAATTTTTTTTTTACGCTCAAATGTTCATGCAATATTTTATTGATGCTAGTCATACTAATGTCCAAAGACGCCTCAATCTCACGGTATGTCACATGACGATCTTGCTTTATCAGTTCACGCACAGCATCGATCTTTTCTGGTACAACAACGGATTTTGGATGACCTGCACGGGATTCGTCCTGGATCGAACATCGACCACGATTAAATTCGTTATACTAATTTTTTACAGAGCTGTAGGATGGCGCTTTATCGCTGTATAAAGAATTAAGTTCATCGAAGCACTCTTGTCTTGACAATCCATGTCGAAAGTTATGAAAAATAATCGCACGAAAATTTTCACGATTCAATTCCATTTTTTGAAAGAGAAGAACTTTTCAATTTACTGTCAACAACACAAATAAAGCTATAATGGTAAATCGTCAGCTGAATTTACGTTTAAAAATATCAAACTTTCGATTAAAATCGTCTGCGGTCGCCTAGCAACACTTACTGTTGCCAAGGCCAGAAATATAAATAGCAACCCTCGTATTATTTTAATATCATGTGAAATATCCATTTTCTTTACTTATTTATTTAATTTGTTTTTAGTCATAAATATTATGTTCTTTCCTCTTTTCTCCATTATATTTTATTTATCTTCATTTCTATGAATTTTGCTTTATATGTTATTTTGTTTATGATTTATTTATTTATTTATTTATCTGTTACTCATTTATTTTATTTTCAATTAAGAAGATGCTTACTTTCGTTTTTTGTGTTTTCTTTTATTTTTAATTTAACATAGTTAAAAAAAAAAAATAAGAAGAAGAAAAAGATACAGCACTGCACTGCACACAAAGCTACTGTATTTTGTGGTATAAAAATATAATGATCATCAAGTAAAAAATGATAAATTTATTTTCTCCAATTCTTCTATTTCACACTCTTGTTATTTGTCCTTATCAATTGTAAGAATTTTAATTCTCCCCACTTATCATGTGTCCTTGTCAATTGTAAAAGTTTTCAAAATCTCTTGTTTGTCCTTATCCAATTTATAAGTTTTAATTCCTAGTATAATGTGCATATCCAGAAACGCCTATTCTTTCAGCTATTCTAATTAAAATTACTATATTTTTTATTTAAAAAGTAGATTATTAACAAAAGATTATATTTAAGTAGCATTTTCATTTTTACTAATCTTTTCTTCAAATATTTGTTCTATGTATAAATCTGTAAAAATAATTTACGCATCACTATCATTTTGCATTTACAAGTAGAAAATAATATTATAGTTTTAAAAAATTAAAGAACACGCTTTTTAGAAGGTTTTTAATTGAAATTGACTTTGTCATCGTGTCCTCGTGTCACGCTAGTAAACAATGCGCCTTCCTTTTAAAGTAAATATAAGCTGTTTTGTTTGTCGCTCTGTGGCTCGGTTGGTAAGAGCGTCCTGTTAATAACGCGGTGGTTGTGAGTTCGGTCCCTGGAAGGTCCAGCGTGTTAGTTTTTGCAGATAATTAGTAGAAAAGGTCTTAATTGAAACAAGAAAACTTTTCGTTGCTTGCACTAAGAATTTTTTGAGGAGTTTTTTTAAGAAGCATTTTTTTTATTTAGATAGTGGAAAACACAAAACATTTTAGATATTAAAAAAGCACAAAATAAAATGTTTTAAGTAAAAAATACATTAAAAAATATTTTTAGAGGCTTTATATATATGTATATATAAACCTTATATATTACTATTATATGAAATTGGATTTGTCATCGGCTTTTTGTCACGTTAAAAAACCAAGACGCTTCCATTATATATATTAAAAAAAAAAAAAAAAAATGTAAGCAACTCATTGTATTTCTTAATGAATCAGCTGGTTACAGCGTCATGTTGATAATGCGAGAGTCGTGTGTTCGCTCCTCGCCAGGCCGAGGTGTTTTTTGCAAATAATTAATAGAAAAAGTGTCAATTAATAAAAGAAAATATTTCGTTGTGTACACAGTATCCTAATAATTTTTCGGGCCCACCAGCGGCCGAGCGGTTCTGCGCTCAAAGCTGGTAGATGGGAGGTGCCGGGTTCGATCCCAGGTCGCGCTCATCGACCTAGCCGTTCGGAGTTTTCCATGGTTTCCTCCGAAACTCGCGTAAATACGGGCTAGGACCCCTTAGAAAGACCCCCATGGAGGGCATTCCCCCTATAGGCCTAGGACACGTACGGAGTCAATCGGCCTTAAACCCAACAACCAACCAACCAACCAACCTAATAATTTTTCAAAAGTTTTTAAACGGCTTTTTATCTAGTTACAAAAAGCATAAAATTAAAATGTAAGTAAA
Source organism: Salticus scenicus (assembly GCA_963930645.1). Taxonomy (NCBI): domain Eukaryota; kingdom Metazoa; phylum Arthropoda; class Arachnida; order Araneae; family Salticidae; genus Salticus; species Salticus scenicus. The sequence goes on from OZ005659.1 coordinate 40,089,928, forward strand.
AATAAATAAATAAATAAAATTTTTTAGAAGCTTTTTATTAGTTAGAAGCTTTTTATATGAAATTGACTTGGTCATCGTGTCTTCCTATCACGCTAGTAAAGAATTAAAGTAAATATAAGCCGTTCCGTTTGTGGCTACGTGGCTCAGTTGGTCAGAGCGTCAATTTAATAACGCCGTGGTCGCGAGTTCGGTCCCCGGGAGGTACGGAGTGTTATTTTTTGAGGATAATTACTAGAAAAGGTGTCAATTGATAAAAGAAAATTTTTCGTTGACTACACAATATCTTAAGAATTTTGCGAAAACAATTTTTAAGAAGTTTTTTTTTTTTTTTTTTTTTTTTTTTTTAATATTAGAAAACACAAAACATTCTTAGATGTTAAAAAAGCTCAAAATTAAAAGTTTCAAGTACAAAATACATAAATAAATATTTTTAGAAGCTTTATATATATATATATATATATATATATATATATTATATTATTATATGAAGTTGAATTTGTCATCGCGTTTTCTGTCACGATAAAAAACAAGACGAAAAAAAAAATGTAAACAATTCATTGTATTTCTTAATGGCTCAGTTGGTTAGAGCGTCGTGTTAATTTTTGCAAATAATTAATAGAAACGGTGTTAGTTGATAAAAGGAAATATATCGTTGTGTACACAGTATCCTAATAATTTTTGAAGAGCTTTTTTAAAATAGCTTTTTATCTAGTTACTAAAAAGCACAAAATAAAAATTTAAATAAAAATAAATAAATAAATAAAGTTTTTATAAGCTTTTTATTGAAACTGGATTTCGTTATCGCGTCTTCATGTCACGCTAATAAATATGGCACCGCAACTTTAAAGTAAATGTCAGCAGTTCTTACAGTCGCTAGTTGGCTTAGTTGGTCAGAGCGTCGTTAATGCGATGGTGGTGAGTTCCATCCCCGAAGGATCGATGTGTTAAATTTTGTAGATAATTAATAGAAAATGTGTCAAATGATAAAAGGAAATTTTTCATTGTCTACGCAGTATTCTAAGAATTTTTGAAGAGTTTTTTTAAGAAGCTTTTTTTAGATATTAAAAAGCACAAAAAAAAAAAGTTTTATATATATGTACATATTCTTTTAGAAGCATTTTATTGAAACTGGATTTTTATCATCTTGCCTTTGTGTCATTCTGAAGAAGAAGGCGCCTCCACTTTAATATAAATTTAAACAACCTTTTTCGTCTTCGTTAGCGCATTTGGTTAGAGCGTCATGGTGATAACGCGATGCTCGTGGGTTCGACCCTTGCAAGCCGATGTGTTGCTTTTTTGCAGATCATTAATAGAAACTATGTCAACTGATAAAAGAAAATCTTTCATTGTCTACACATTATCATAAGGAATATTTAAAGAAGCTGTTTTTTGAGTTACTAAAACGCACAAAATAAAAATTTTAATAAAAATATAAATAAAAATAACACTGAAAGCTTTTTTTATTATTATTGTGTAGCCCTAACAAGCCCAAAATAAAAATTTATTCTTGCAGAGACATGCTATAAAATCATAAAAGTGTCAACAACAAGAAAATTTTAAAGAAAAATATAGATATTTCACTTTTGCAAAAGGTGAAAAATTTTAAATATTCTAAATATTTTAAAAAGCATTCGAGAACAATGTTCCTTTTGTATAAGTATTTGTGAGATTTTTCTAGAATGTTCTATGGTTTTTCTTGACAGTTAGACTTTTGGTTAGAACGTCATGCTGATAATGCAATGATCGTTGGATTCGGTCCTCGAAAGACGATATAGTACTTTTTTTCCAGATAAATAATCGAAAAAAAAAAAAAAATGTCAATTGATAAAAGACAATCTTCCGTTGTCTACAAAATATCCTAAGAAATTTTAATTAGTTTTTTTTAAGAAGCTTTTTTCTTTTTGTAACTAAAAAGCACAAAATAAAATTTAAGTAAAAAATCATTTTTTAAAATTAGAAGCTTTTTATTGTGAAGCCCTAAAAAGCATAAAATAAAATTTATTCTGGCAAAGACATGCTACAAAGAAATGAAAGTTTCAACACTAAGAAAATTTTAGAGAAAAGTATAAGTACTTTCCTTTTCAAAAGATGAAAATTTTTTAATGTTCAAAATATTTTAAAAAGCTTTCGAGACATTTGAAATTTCTGGCCAAACGAACGATTATATAAACACTAATAACTAAGAATATTGGTCTCGAAAGGTTTTTAAAATATTTTGAACATTAAAAAATTTTCATCTTTTGAAAAGGAAAGTACTTATACTTTTCTCTAAAATTTTCTTAGTGTTGAAACTTTCATTTCTTTGTAGCATGTCTTTGCCAGAATAAATTTTATTTTATGCTTTTTAGGGCTTCACAATAAAAAGCTTCTAATTTTAAAAAATGATTTTTTACTTAAATTTTATATAGAAATGTGAACTAAAAAGCACAAAATATCTATCTTAGTATTAAAATGCACGGTAAGAGAAAATCGTGTGAGTGACACACCATAATATTTACATACATTTAAATCTTTAATTAAAATAATTTAGAATTAAAACAAAAAACATTTTTAAAAAATCTCCCCTGACTGGGATCGAACGCTAGACCTTTAGATTCGTAGCGCGGTGCCGTAGGGAAAGTCTTTTTTTACAATATAGATTTTTTGTTTGCTCCCAGAGCGATTACAAACATACATACAGGTGAAGCTAATAAAAGCGTGTTACAGAGCTGCCAACCTAATCCGGCAATTTGTTTGTACCGCCCCTTTTTCTACACAACTTAAATTTTAGAGTATTTGTTTTCTTAATTCATCGTAAATATATCTGAAGAGAATTACTCTAAAAATTAAGTGGTGTAGAAAAAGGGGCGGTACAAACAATATGCCGGATTTGGTTGGCAGCTCTGGTGTTAAAAAGAGGAAGGAAGGAAGGAAGAATAAGGAAGAAAAAAAATAAAAGTAAGCTATTTTTAGCTGAATAGGAAGAGTATTTTAATTTCTTTGTTCTACTCAAGTGGCCGCCATTTTGAAACAAGGTAACTGATTAAGTTAATTAATAAACTTGGCTGATACCTTCATAATGTATGTACAAAGTTTCATGCAAATCGATTCATAAACATGTTTGCTATGTGAGTTTGAAAATTTCACAAGGCAGATATTTTCAAACAAGATGGGGCATTAGGTTGTCAATGACCTCAACCAAGATTTTTAGAAGATAATTCCACTGCCGAATTATAGTTCTATTTTAGAAGTTATTACGATGAAAAATTTAAGATTTTCTATTTAGGTTGAAGGTATATATGTGTGTTTGCGTGCATGTGTGTACATACATATATATATATATAAACCTACCAACCCATTAAAAAAAAAAAAATCTATACTGAAAAATCCCTTGACTGTTAAACTCGATATAGCAATAGATTCCATTTATTACTTTCTCTTACCCATAAGGTAGAGAAAGTACTGTTTTTGGGTCAAATTTTCGAACGCGAGTTTTTGTTATATTTACATGTTCTGAGGTCCCCTGAATACGAAAATCATGTTTTTAGCAAATGGCCTGTGTGTATGTCTGTGTGTGTGTCTGTCTGCTATCAGCATATCTTAAAAACAAATTATGGCAGAAAGTTCAAACTTGGTATTCTAAATGTGTATCATATAGGGATGCTACAGTAAACTTTTCGTTAAGATCAAGCAAATGGTTCGTGTACAGGGACACTCAAAAGTATTCAAATACATTACGTCTAAGGGGGAAATTGCAGGTAAGTACAGTTTAACATCTATAGACTGCACTAAACCAAAAGAAACGAATATATATTTTTACTTTCTTCTATATGTAATATAGAGAAAGTATTGGATTCGCGAAAATTTTCGACCTCCGTTTTTTGACGGATCTACACGTTTTGGGATGTCCTGAACACGAATTGATAGTTTTTAAAAAATGTCTGTCTGTGTGTCTGTCTGTCTGTCTGTCTGTATCATTTTTTTGTGGACGCTGTATCTCACGAACCAATGAATGAAATTTAACCAAACTTGGTATTTAGTTGCACCCTGACATGAACTGGTGCCCATTAGATTTGGGGATCAATAGCTCAACAGGTGGCGCTGTGATCGCATTTTATAGGACAAAATTCCGTATAAATGGGCATAATGAGAGTTATTTTAAACTTGTGATTGTAAAATTAATATGAATTATTGATAATAGTAGTAGTTAACTAGGAAAAAAAAATTGTGCATGGGGGGGCATCGGTTCCCCCCCTGGGGGGAAGTACCCCCCCAGGGGGGGTTAAATTTTGAAGATGGGTATCATTCGAAAGATCTCGTCAATACCTTTAAAACGAATGGTTGAACCATAAATCTGTGATAATTTAAAACAAAGTTATCGATTTTTTTTACTTTTAACAAAAAAAAAACTTAGAAAAAAAAATCGTATTTTTTTTTTTTTTTTTTTTTTTTAAATATTGTTACTGATTGAATATGTATAGGAAAATATAGAAGAAAGTCTTGTGGTGGCCACAACATACTAGTTTGTTATAGCGATAGTCAACAGGGAAAAAAAATTGTGTATATAGGAGCCTCACCCTACATACACAATTCTCGTCCCCCCTCGAGGGCAGTAAATTTTCATGATGTGTATCTTTCAAAAGAGCTCACCAATACCTTTAAAACGAATGGTTGAGCCATCGATCTGCGATAATTTAAAACAAAGTTATCGATTTTTTTTTTTACTTTTAAGAATTTTTTTTTTTTTACTATTGAGAATAAAATGGACTTTTTTTTAGGATATTTAGTGTTATAGTACTTCTCTAATATGGAAATCGTCTGCATTATCATAAAAGATAATTTTTTTAATAATAATTTCAATAAATTATTTTTAAAAAAACAGAATTATTTTTTAATAGACTAATTAAATTCTATATAAATGTAGGTGCATTAATGAAACGGGGGGTTGAGGGGGGCGGTAGCCCCCCTCACACAGAACTAATTATCATATAAAACTCTTCAGAAGTCTCATATGAATTGTTTAACACAGGTTTTCATAACAGTACTCGTTATCTTACCTATTAACCTGAAACCTATATTTATAGTATTAAATTTCAGGGTAAGAGAAAGTCGTGTGAGTAACACACCAGATTATTTTTCTATTCTTTCCATTCTTTCTGTCTTTCTTTTTTATTTCTACATAAAATATTCTTGAGAGGAAAATTTCTTCTATCAATAATTATTAAGGTTTTCTTAAAAACCTTTTCTAATACTTTCCCATTTATTTTACTTAAATGCTTTATTTTTTAACCATAATTGATTTTTATCCTCTGCATTTAGAATACAGCACACTATATGCAATAGTTATGCGATTCTGCTAATCCAATTAAACGTCCTTTGTGGTGTATAGATTTAGTGAGTTTAGTATGAATTGCATATGCACCTCATAATTCATAGGAGCGACATTATTCCGCATACTACAGTACCCGGCAATTAGAATAATATATGTTGCAGGAAGGCAATACCATTAAACGGACGGCTCTCTAAATATAACAACAGCTTATTAGTAATAATAATTTAAACATAATCTGTTGTTTGCAATTAAGCCGATTGCTTAAATTTGGCAAAATAATAATTCCAAGTGCTACAATGGAAATTTTGAATGGGATGCTAAATTTTATCAGCTTCTTTGAAAATATGTTATTAAAAAGCAATGAGCTACTCTTTCAACAAAAATAAAACAAGAATTTATTTGCAAATAATAATAATAATTAATATGGTTAAACACTCTCACTCATGCAACTTTCTCTTACCCTACATTACTATAGGCAGCTTAAGATGTAGTAATATAAAGTACTGTATCTATTTCTTGTGCACTCCCCCCGTTTGAATAACATTCTCAAAGCATTTGAATAGCACTTATAAATTATTTAAGATTTTGATCACATTAAAATTTTTTTTGAATTGTTATCCAAACAGTTCTCTGCAACCTATTAAATAAAATTTGAGTAGCCTTGTACATTATTTATAAATTATATATTTATCGAAGAATGTACTTAGCAAAAATATAATTTAATAATAAAAATAAAAATATAATTTAATTTAATAATAATAATAGTTAATAATAAAATAAATAATTAAAATTAAATAAATCAAATGAGAAATCAAATATCAGGCAAAAAAAAAAAAAAGAGAGACAGAGAGACGAAAAGAAAAATCTATAAAGTTCGCGCGCACGACGATGACCTTACACATACTTGCCAACCATCTCATTAATAACCGTACAATTGTTAACGCCCCCTGAAAAAACGCCTCTTTTCTCACACCACTATATTTTTAGAGTTATTCTCTCCAAATGTTGTTACGAATAAATAAGACTAAAATTACTCTAAAAAATTATAGATGTGAAAAAAAAGGCGGGTACTAAAAATTGTACGGTTCATAATGAGATGGTTGGCAAGTATGCCTTACGGTACCATACCTAACAATTTTGAACTCAATCGAATAAAGCCTTTAACCGCTTTTCTGTTCACTCACACACATACATAATTCTAAAAACAGTAAAATGAATTCAGGAGACCTCAAAACGTATAAATACATCAAAATTTCATGGTCCAATTTTCTTTAGGATCAATACTTTCTTTACATGGAAATGTTCAAAAAGTAAAAATCACCCACTCAGTAAGAAATGCTAATTTACTAAGACAAAATATTCGGAAGCAGAAGCTATTTAGACGACGGGGAAGATGATGACATCAACTAAACGAAAATAAAGAACAGGTTTTAAGTTATTTTATCGACAGTCACATAGACGTACACATACATGTTTATGCTAATCTAAATATTGCGACGAGACACATGTTGTTTCAAAGTGGATTCTTTTAAATTTGATATACGAATAATTATAAAGAGTGGAGTAATTGGAGTAAGAATTGTATACCAGTAATTTTGAGTATTGATATTTCTGGTTAAAATTTATACGTAAAAAGTACGCAGATACTGATAACTAAGAATTTTGATATTTTATTTATTTTCTATGGCTTAGGGAAGTTATAGAGTTTATAAATTAGTTGGTCATGTTAGCTATAATATCGCTTGTTTTATTTATTTATTTATATTTTGAGGGATTATTTTGCATAAAAGTGTTAGAATATAATTAAAACTATTTTGTGAACATCACTTTGTGAGCATGTCAGGAAATAATGTTGCAACGGATTTAAACCTCTTTTTCACATAAAATGTATTGTTGTATCATAGCCTCCTAAACTAGATGCTTTCCGCGTGGCTCGGAAACTTGGCAACAGTTCAAACTGTAGACAGCGCCATCTGGTACAGATTGCGAGACTTTTTTATTCAACAGCCACCAAAAATTTTTAAAAGTGGGATTTGATAGACATAAAAGGCGAATAGGATCGAAGAAACGTCATATATATCATATATCACTTCATAAAATTATTGGTGACAGTTGAATAAAAAAGTCACGCAATCTGTATCAGGTGGCGCTGTCTACCGCTTGAACGGTTGCCAAGTTTCCCAGCCACGCGGAAGGCATCCAGTTTAGGAGGCTATGGCAGTAGTAAAAGGAGAATTTACAACCAAAGTAGAAATAAATGGCAGTACATTCTTAGCGACTAAATTTCGTGAAAAACTATGGTTTAAAAATCTCGAAGTTTTGAAGCTCTATCTTCAATATGAGTCGAGTTCCAGAACTTTCCATTGGATTATAATATAGAATTATTGAGGAACTTCGATAAATTTCATCCGCCAAGGATATATATAGGAGCAGTATAACTCCAAGTCAGCCAGTTATGTTTGCATAGTTATTCTGAGCGCCCGTTTTATACAGACAGTGCAGCTATTAATCGTTGTTTCTCAAATAGTGAAATTCCTGCTCTGCGGTGCATTTAACTCTGTTCAATTTTACTTTTGTGGTAAAAGTGATTGTTTTATTGAATTGCTTCCAGAATATTCGTTGAATAGTGATTTTTATAATACAAATGACTGCTTTGTTGAACTGTGCCAATTTTCTTTTCTTTCTTTTTTTTTTTTTTTTTTTGTCCCTCTCTAATTAATTCCAATTTATTGTTATTCGGCTTTAGAATTATTAATTTGGGTGTATGCGTCTGGTCATTCAGTGAGAATTTTAAGATTTCTACCATTTCTGCCTTCGAAGCATCACTCCTATTTGCAAACATTCTTTTACGCTGTTATTTATTTATCCATATGTGTTTTAATTATATCCTCTATATAGATATTTTTTAACTTTCAATATTAAGTGAGTATTCAAGGGGCCTATTTTGGTGTGATGAAATCGATAAAAGCATTCGAAAACTTGAAACTTGCATTAGAGGTCTATTTGTTATATTCAATATTTTCTATATTAACAATTCTCGATCTATTGCATTTATACGACAATTGAACATGGTATTTTTCATGGATTATGCTATATTTGCATTGTGTATAATTACAGAAAAACACATAGAAACTTCGTGAACTTGATAATAAAAATTAAAACCTAAATTGACCCCGGACACTAAACACATTAGGTACTTATTACTTTCATCTATATGTATATATAGAAAAAGTATTGGGTTCGTGAAAATTTTCGAACTCCAGTTTTCGATGGATTTACACGTTTTAGGATGTCCTGAACACGATTTGACTGTTTTTAGAAAATGTCTGTCTGTGTGTGTGTATCACAAATTCTTTGGACCCTGTATCTCACGAATCAATGAACGAAATTCAACCAAACTTGGTATTTAGTTGGCCCCTGACATAAACTGGTGCTGATTAGATTTGTGGAACAATTGCTCAACAGATGGGGCTGTGATCGCATTTTTCTAAATTTCTAACATGGCAGTATAGGACAAAATTTTGTATAAATGTACATAGTGAGTTATTTTAATTGTGTGATTGTAAAAATAATATGAATTATTGATAATAGTTGTAATTAACTAGGAAAAAAATATTGTGCATGTGGGAGCATCGCTTACCCCCCTGGAGGGGTGGGGTAAATTTTCAATATGGGTATCTTTCGAAAAATCTCGTCAATACCTTTAAAACGAATGGTTGAACTATAGATCTGTGATAATTTAAAACAAAGTTATCGATTTTTTTAACTTTTAACGAAAAAAAAAAAGTATTTTTCTTTTGATATTGGCAAAAAATTTACTTTCTTTCGGCATTTAGTGATATAATTCTGTCAGATAAAAATCATCTGCATTTATAATGGAAAATAATTTGTATTGAATACATTTTGTGTAAAATCATATAGAAGGAAGTCATGTGGTGGCCACATCATACTAGGTTTTCTTTATCAACAATTTCAAAGTCAGCTTAGTAATAAAAAGAAAGCAGTATTCAAAGTATATTAAAAATGTTTTTCTATTCTATATTTGAATTAGAAACGAAATATCAGACCAACGAAGTGTGTGATGAATGAAAGAGACAGATCATCAAAATTGATTTCTAAAGAATAGATACGATGAAACCTCTCAAATTGCGAGATGCGTGGAGGATGGAATTCAGCCATATTAATACAATCAATGTACAAAATGAAAAACCATGAAAAGCTGTCGCGCTGAGATACTTTTCAAAAACAAGAAATGAAGAACTCAAAAACGTTGGATGGAAGATGAAAACTGCCTGACATATGTCCGAATTATTTATCACAAAGATTATTTTCCTTATAGCTGCCATGAAGGATACTGAAAGTAGAGTCTCGATTATCCGTTAGGATCATCGTCATAACGGTTGTGATTGTATCCTAGGTCTGTAGGTGGAATGCCTTTCGTGGGGGTTAAGGGGTCTTAAGACAAATTTACGCGAGTTCGAACACTTCTGGTCTACCAGCTTTGAGTGTAGAACCGGTCGGCCACTTGCCATTGGTGAGGCCGTCCTCACAACGTATAAGAGAATAGATGGATAATACAAATTTAAAAGAAAATATTCCGACAGTTTCAAAAGATTAGAAATTGTGTATTTTAGCCCTTTAATGTTTATTACATATTTTCTTTTGAAAATTGTTAAACTAATATATATATTTATAAATATACACACACACACATATATATATATGTATATATATTTTAAAGCATTTATTATTGTCGAAATATTTTTCTATTTGTTAACCTGATTAAATTTAAACAAAAATTGATTTTAAAATAAATATGTAACTAAGCAGTATAGATTGTAGCAACTTGCAACAATTGTTTCAAGCCAAAATAATAGGGAGGGGGGGAGGGGGGTACGAGTGTATCATCGAAGCTGAAATGTGCACAAGAGCCTACAAAGAAATTTAAAGAGTGATTTCTGCATATGGTTTCTTCTGAAACATAATTTGTTAAATATCGGAGTAGTGGTGCTATCTACCGAACAGAAAAGAAACCTTTTTTTTTTTTTTTTTTAAATCTATTAAAACAAGGAAAAACATTGAAAAATTGCTGCATAAAAAAAAGTTAAATGTTTGGTTTCAGTGCAAAACCATTAAACATTAAAGGGTTGAAAGTATACAAAAATATACGTACAAGTGAGATTTTTTTTTTTTTTTATTACAGGTTATTGGGCGTTAAAATAATGTCTTGCTATTTGAGGGGAGGGGAGGGGAAAAAAAACCTTGCTTTGATATTTTGCGGATAATTTTTTTTCTTTTTAAACCTGCTATGTTACGAAAATTATCTGGCAGCAAAATTCGATTGACATTTGCCTCATCATGTTGCCCAAAATATGTAGAAACAGGTCTGTACGTGACACTTGAGTACATGCCGAAATTAGTGATAATTGCGTACGTGTTAAACAGTTTAAAATGTTAGAGGTATATTTCCAAAAACCTTAGTTGCACGTCGGTAAATTGCACGTGACGGTTGTTTTCCCCCTGACGGATAATAGAAAGTTGCGGTTAAATGAGTGGCGCATAATGAAGATTCCGATGTATATTACATATCTGCCAATATCCTAAATAATATTCCGCAGTATTGACTGTCCCGACTTTTTTTTTTTTTTTTTTTTTTCTTCGCACCAGAATATTTTTCTTCTTACTTAATCGTTATTACATTTGGAGAATATTACTCTTGAAATTTACTGGCGCGAAAGGAAGGGTGGGATTAACAACACTACGCATACTTGCCAGGGTTCCCACGGCTCCGCCTTTTTCCAAGGACTCTTTCACCAGTATTATTTTAAAATATATTTCATCTTAGCTGTACAATGTACAATTAAGAAGAAATTTATTTTTAGATAATACTGGTGGGAGAGTCCTTGAAAAAAATTGGACCGTGGGAACCCTGCTTGCCCAACCACCTCATTATGAAGCGTACAATCTTCAGTACCCGCCTTTTTTTTCACACCAGTCAATTTCTAGAGTAATTTTATTGTTATTTAATCGTAACAGCATTTAGAGAGAATTACTGTAAAAATAAAGTGATGTGGAAAAAGGGGCGTTAACAATTTTACGTTTATTAATGAGATGGTTGGCAAGTATGACTACGGAATATTAATTAGGATATTGGCAGGTATGATATTACACATGAAGCTGGGTGTTTTCCTATCTTTTTTTAAACAAAATTTTTTTGGTGAAAAGAAAATAATATAAAAATCTCAACAATCTGTATTGAAAAGGAAAGAAAGAAGAAAAATTTATATTTTAAGGTCAATAAGAATAACTTGAAATCGTATATGAATATAAAATTGTGTGTGTGGTTGTGTGAGGGGATAATTTCAGATCTGTGTACGATAATTTTTTACTCTAAAAATACTTCCTCAATTTGAATTTTGTTCAGTGGGAATACCACATCTTCTACATTAAAAACATTAAATTCAGAAATCTGCTTCTTCATCCTTTAAAATTATCTTCTGTAAATGGTAAAGAAAGAAAGAAAAAAAAAATGGGGGGATGGGGGGGGGGGCGAGAATGAATAACTTCAGATTTATGCAGGATACTTTTATTACCATGATTTGAAATGAGGAGACACTTTTTTTCCTAAAAATATTTACTTCTACTGTATTTTGTTCAGTGAGAGCACAATGCCTTCTAAATTAAAAACAATATATTCACGTACAGTTTCTTCATTAAAGTATCATTTTCTCCGATAGATAAAATAAATGGATACTCAATTTTTTTTCTCACTTTGAGTGACAATAACAATCTAAACACATCCCATACCTCGAAGAAATTCTCGTAATAATCATCTTTATCTTTAAAGAAGTTTCTTATAAAAGGAAAAATAGGAAATCTTAAATATATCATTAGATCTGCACATGATAACGATTACTATGATTTGAAATGACAGACTTTTTCTCCTAAATTTCTTTGAATTATTATTATTATTATTATTTATTTTTTTATTAACCCGATCAAGTTATCGTGGGTCGTTGGAGACCCGAGCCATTTTTCTTTTGTCTGAAACCTAAGAATCTATATATAGAAGAAATACCTATCCATCGTGTCCATGATTTTTTCCGTAAAAATAAGATTTTTAAATTTTATTATGCAATCTGAATTTTTCAAATATCTCAATTTGTTCAAAAGTTATGAATAGAAGACCCATGATAAACTGACAAGGTGCCGAAAAAAGCGATAACCTGATCGGGTTAAGAAAAGAATGCTTTGTAAGTTGAGCATTGTACTCACGAGTTGTGTCTTCGTCATAATACGATCTTCTCGGAATGATGAAATGGGCGGGCATTTTATATAACGTTCTTCCTTCACACATTAAATGACACCACTAACATAGAGGAACGAACATCACGAACAATTTCACGTAATAATAATAACAATAAAATCTTTGAAGTTGTTTTTCAAAGTGTAAAAATTAGAAGTTTCATGTATGAATATAGGGTAGGAGAGGATAACGTCTGATCTGCGTGTGATACATTCATTTTTGTTTTTTAAAATAAAGAATTTTCCTCTTTAGGAATTTCAATTTTCCTTGAATTTTGTTCAGTTCGTGAACAACGCCTTTTACGTTAAACATTACACATTCACGAATTGTTTGTTCATTAAGATACGATCTTCTGTGAAAGATAAAATGGGTGGGCACACATAACCTTCTTCAAACGCTGGATAACAGTAATAATCAAATCTACACCTTAATAAAAAAAAAAAAAAATGCATATTATAATGGGGAAAAGAAGATATTTTCAAAAGTGGAAATATTGAAAGCCCTACATAAATATAAGCGGAATGGTGCTGCGCGAGCAGTTCTTAGCTTGTTCTCTATGACAGATGCTTTCGTGATAGTATAGCGGTATCATGGATGTCTCGTTGTCAAACATCTCATGTGGCTATTGAGTGCAAAAACATTTTTAAAACAATTTCGCTGAGATACTCTGGAATATCATTCCTTCAACCCTAATCACTTACCTTGTGACTACCATGTCTTTTGTCCGTCCAATAAAGCTTTCAAGGGACAGCGATTTGTAGACAACAATTAGGTCCAAGCTGCCGTTGGAGACTGATACCACAACCAACCAAGAAGTTTCTTCACTCAGAATATCCATCATCTCGTGTACCGCTGAGACACCTGTTTCAACCTTCAAGGCAGCCTATATTGAGGTGATCAAACGTCCCCATTTTCTGAGGACGTTTGGTCGCCTCCACAAAATTGGGACGATCCTACTTTTGGTTGTAGTTTTCTCTCTCTCTCTCTCCCGCATGAAGTAGTTTTCTGAGTACAGATTTTGCCGCAATTTATAATTTAAAATTGAAGGTTGGGTACTTTTTTTAAATACTGTTTTTATCCCGATTTCTTATTTTGAAATTGGAGACACCAGGCTAATTTGTCTCCCCTTTTCTTTTAGAAAAATTTGGTCGCCTTAGCCTATATGCATGCAGCCTCTACTAGCATGTTCCGTATCTATTACTTTTTATTTTGTACACCAATTTACAGCAGTAGAATTAAATTATTTGTCACACTAACTGTAGTGCCACTTTCATTTGGCGTTCTTTATAGAATAAATAATTTTGTGTAAAAAAGCATTAAAAATTGAATTTTTCTTAAACAGTTTTACAAGCGTTTGATTCAAGTACGCTTTAGCAAGCTTAGTACATGTTTGATACGTATTAAATTCAGATTTAAATTACGAAGCATAAATCACGCTGAACAAGTGTAAACTCTAATGCTTGATCTCGGTTTGCATTAAACTTCCAGGCTTGAAATATCAGGTTTGATGCAAGTTCTCCGTGCTGCGTGGGAAGAGAGATTTTTTTTCATCCTGAAAATTGACAAAATATATAATTTTTCTCTGAATTCCGTCCAGTAAAAGCAAAAACCCTCATACGCAAAAAACATTTAATTCACTAACTGCTATAATAGGATCTTCACTGAAAGATGAAATAAGCTGACACTCAATTTTCTTCGCACGCTGGTTTACAAAAATGACTACACTACACCATGAAAAATTTCGCGTTATAATAGAAGAAAGAAAACAATCTTTAAAAATATCTTTAAAAGCGGAAAATTTTAAAGTCTTGAATAAATATATAAGGAAGGGGAAGAGAAAGAACAATTTTCGATTTGTGAAAATTTTTTATTACCATAGTGAGAGAACAACGCCTTATACGTTAAAAAATATTATATCCACGAATTCTTTCATCTTTACAATACGATCTTCTTTGAAAGACGAAATGGGCGGACATTTATAATTTTATTCTCACGTCGGGTGACAATAATGACCTAGAACGCATCACGAAGAATCTCGTGTAAGAATGAAAAAAGTAGAAATGACAAAGTAGGAGAAGGAAAAATAAAAATAAAAACAAATTAAGGAGTCGAAAGACATATAAGGATGAACGACTCTTGCAAAATACCCGAGAGATGAATCATTTAAAAAAAATAAAAATAAAATAAAAATAGATTGATGGTCGAGTTAGGAAATTAAAAAGTGCGCATTACATTGCCAAAAGCTGCTCTCACAAAATGACAAATCATCTATTATTACTGGTACATAAATCACACGGACTTCCTTTTTTGTTTTTTTAATAATCATTTATTTATTGACTCTGTGAAGGAAATGATAAAATAAAGGACTATTAGTCATAATTAGCGGATATAAGGTTACAAATACCAACTCTTTTGACACAGACAGATTCACTGCAGCGCGAACGAGTAAAATAATATATATTAAATTAAGAGTTTTTCTAGAATTTAGTAGTATGATTGAAAAGTTTTTATTAGCATGGAAGGGTTCATCTAGGCTAAAATTCGGCAGTTTGGCCGGCTCTTTCATAAAATTCCATTTTATAAAAAAAAGGCTCCTTACTAAATTCAAATTCATAAAAAGAGACCTTTAAAAAAAATTCTAATTTATAAAAGCAACACCTCTATCAAATTTCTTTTACAAAAAAAAAAAAAAACCTTTATAATTCTCCCCCCCCCCCCTTCCCCCAAGATCTGAAACTTGTTTATCAGTATTATATCAAATTATTGAAAATCTTGATTTGATATTTTAAATATCAATGGTATTTTAACGCACTATGAGATTGAAAAGCGGATAAAATTCAATTTGTAGAATACTAAAGGTACTTGTAGTTACAATGTAAGGAGGGAATGTATTAACTGCACTGTAATTTCACTAGATGAAACAAGATGTTCCATGTAGCCGTTTATATCCAATAATGTTGTGGGTGAAGGCTATGCGATTATGATTATGCGAAAATCCAAGGTCTGGGTAGCATGCCCTTAAAAGGGATCTTTCTAGGAAATCCAAGTGCGCATGCAAGTTTCGGGGAAAAAAAAAAAAACCTAACGGAAAACTCGGAACGGCTAGGTCGATGATCTCAACCTCGGTTCGAATATGGCACCTCCCGTCTGCCAACTTTAGGAGTTCACGAGAGGATTCATCATAACACAAACATAGAAAATATTAATAATAAAGAATCTTTCTAAATTTTAGCGGTGTTAATGAAAATATTACTTCGCAGGGAAGGGTTGATCCAGGCTATGCAATTTTACATTTAGAGTATACAGGGTAGGGTTGGCAAACTGGGCCCAGCCCAGAAAAACCCGCCCGGGTTTTTGTGCGGGCCCACCAACAAAATCCCACTGGGTTTGCAAATAAGTGGGTTTTTGTTAAAAATTATTTATAATTTACAAATCCCATCCATAAAGTATAGAAAACACCTTACTACCTTTTAAAACACTCTATCTATTGACGGTACTTTAAAGAAAGAAAAAAAAAAAAAAAAAAAAAAAAAGGGGGGATAAAGGATAAAGCATTGCAACTTATTTTTATAATTAAAAAAAAAAATAAATGACATGTATTGTACTTAAGAATTTAAATTCTTTTATTTCATCAGCTATTGTCATTAAGAATATTTATTTTGAATGAGCATACGTTAAAATAAAATATAGCTTAATCTTACTAATTAACACTATTTTATTAATATTAGAATCAAACCAATTTTTATTTCTAAGATAAATATTAGATTAATTATTAATTAGTAGTTTAATATAATTAAGTGTATTACAACTAATATGCTAAATAACATATATCTAACACTGCAATGCACACATATTCAAACAA
Organism: Salticus scenicus; assembly: GCA_963930645.1. Classification (NCBI taxonomy): domain Eukaryota; kingdom Metazoa; phylum Arthropoda; class Arachnida; order Araneae; family Salticidae; genus Salticus; species Salticus scenicus. Next base: position 40,106,407 of record OZ005659.1, read on the forward strand.
AACCCCACAAAAGCCGAGAAAACCCCACAAATGCCCAGAAAAACCCGCAAAAACCCAGAAAAAGCCAAGTGGGTAGGGTTTTTCTAGAAAAACTCAGGTTTTTGCCAACCCTGATACAGGGTAGGTGCTCCAGTGATTGGCATGCTCCAGTAATTGACATCTTTCCCGAAATAATAAGTAAGAAAATTAATAAAAGCATATATTTTACAGATAAGAATTTTAACATTGTATGTCAAACACTGGGGCATAGGATGGCAATAACTGGTAAGATGAAAAACTGAAAGTGTCAATTACTGGAACACTGAGTAATAAAAATTCATAAAAAAAAAAAAAAAAAAATCAATTGTATATATTTTAAGATATATGTTGGTTCTGAAAGTCTTTCATGCCATATGTATAAACTTAAGATTTCTAAAAATAGTTTCTGATGACTAAAACATTAAAAACATAAAAAATTGCTCTAAAAGTGTCAATTACTGGAGCACTTACCCTAAAGCAAAACAAATCGATCAAAAGAGATAATGAATGAGAAATTTACGATATAAAATTTTAAATAAATAAATTAAAATAAATATCTATGTAGGCAAATGGTCAAAATATCTTAAATAAGGAACTATTTTTAGCTGCATAAGATAAAATTTTGGACATAGGTTACAAAGATGCATTTTTTTGCGCTTTTGAACTATAAATGACTCCATTACTTTTGTAATGTTGGCCGTATTTATTTTATGTGATATTTAAAATCAATGGCTTTTATTTTATTGCAGTTGGCAACAAGCTTGACGAGCTAAAATCCACTATCCAAGATTTCTTGTATTGGATCGATGTGGATGTACTTTTAATAGTTTAGATTTGCAGATTTAAAAAAAAAAAAAAAAAAAAAAAAAACGTAAATTTAAACGCATATTTTAGGGGGACAGAAATATTATTTACACTGATATTTATAAATGATGCAACTCATTTTTCATTTTATGTATGTATGTATACTTACGTATGCACTAGTGTGTATGTACTTGTATTTTTTTCTTTTTTTAATTACGGACAAATAAACCATAAGTCAAAACCCATACGTATTTTATGGAAATAGAACGATTTTTACCTTATTTTTTTTATTATTAATACTATTAAATTATCAAATTACACAGCGATCGTATATTAAAACAAATATTAGAAATTAATAATTAGGCAACTGGAATTCAAACAAGCGTTTTTACATAATCATTTGTGCAAGAAGAAATCACGATAATGATACTAATTAATGATAATAACAAAATAATTAAACAATTAACTTTAATGATCACCATCTCAAATTTACGTTTAAAAAATTAAAACTCTGTCTTAAACATACTTTAATTTTAAGCGACAGCTATATTTTTTACTATAGTTTGCGGAAGTTCATGGTTTATTCAAGAAGGTTTATCACAAAATGCTGACGAAGCTTTTTTACTGCCTGAAATAAATAGTTCTCGTGCCCTAATTAGTCCATCTTTTACAGACTTTAATTTAGTGCTAAAGGCCACTTATATTTATTAAAAAAAAAAAAAAAAAGGATTATAAGTTTTTCCATGTGTCAGATAATAAGTTTAAACTCAAAACTTATGTTGGCAGACTTCTAAATTAATTCCAGATGCCTATAAAAGTTGCTACTGATCCAAAGGTCAAGTTTTTCTAAGATTTGTGCCTAATGGTGAAATATTTTTACTAATTTGATGTAATTATATTATGTATTGGGTTGTTCGATAAATAATGTGGTTTTTTTTTTTTTTTTCCATGTTTTTCAGAGTTAATTTATTTATATTAACAACAAACATTAATCAATGATATATTGACCATTTTGTTGGATGACCTTTTGCCATCTTTCGGTAAGTTGAAAAATTTCATGTTCGAAGAAGCCTTGGTTTTTAAAAGCGAAGGTTTTAAAAAACGGCATTATTTATCGAACAACCAATAATTTAATAAAATAGTTATCTTTTGGTTTACATAAATAAAAGAAGAAAAAAAAACTAATTATTCACCTTAAAATATGAAGTTATGTTTCTTAACAACGGTTACTACATTAATTTCTTAAATTTTATTATGTTCGTTTTCTTTCAGTTTTATTCTTAAACTTAATGCGGCTATTTCTTAAACTTAATGCGCCAAAGAAGAAAAAAAGTTTTTATTTGATCTTATTTTATCTGAAAGAAATAGCCCTCACGAAATAATAGAATCATTTTTATTTTTTGTTGACATATTATTGTCCATGTAGAATTAACAGAAAGCATAAATCAATATTAAAAGTTTAATTTTTATTATGCATTAAAGAAAGAAGCCTAAATAATAATAGTAATAACGTTTCTTCAGACGCGAGTCTTTTAAAATAAGAAGATTCTAGGCAAAAATCTCTGTTGCTTTCTGATTTTATGCAATTAAACATCCTCTGTTATTAAAAGAAAATGTACAATTATGTTAAATTAACACACAAAGTTTATACAAATTTAAATTTTTTAATAAAATTGTAAAATTTGTTTATGTAAATAACTTATGTACTATATTGATGATAAAAATTAATTTCAGTAACTCCTTGCACAAGCAAAGCTTTTTATATTATAAGTCTCTTATTTTGTGACCTGTCTGGCAATAGACTTTTGCCGCGTAAACGGACTTAATGAAATCACAAAAAAGAAAAGAAGGAAAAAAAACTGATTTGTTTATTTTGAAACTTTGTAAACAATGCAAATATTTTTTCAATCTTTAAAACATTCACTTTTATTATTATTATTTTTTTTTTTTCAATGTTAACAATATTAAATATAGACTTAAAAAAAAGTTAATACACAGTTCAAATTAAACTTTTAACATTAACTTGTGGTTTATTACCATGTTACAATGTTTTTATTAACTTCTAGTCTTGTTTGTTTGTTTGTCCGTTACAAATCTTGCAATCGAATTTTAACTAGCTTCCCTACTAGCTAGACATTTGAAACTTTCACAGTAGCTCAGAACCCGGTGACAACACAATACTTCGAAGTCCGATTTTCGAATAATTTTCTTATAATTAATTAAAATATGAAAATAATAACCTCCTAATACCTTATAAATAGCCATTAAAATATAAGCTATAATTTAATTGTTGCAAAAAGAAAAGAAAAAAAAATTACGAGTTCATTTTCTTTCGACATAAAAATAAATGCATTTAATTAAACGTGAACGTTAAAAATTTGTAAAAAGTTAAATTATATATAACGAAAATTGACGTCACTATTGGTTTAAAGATTTCATACGCATTGATAAAGTGCTAATGTAGTTAGTTCTATATAGCTATGATTCAGCAGAATATTTAAAAACACATGGTTTATAAAAAGTTTTTTACCTTATAATTATTTTTTATTTTATTTTATTTTATTTATTTATTTATTTTGGGGGAGAAGTGGTGAAAGCAATATGTAAGCTGAATATGAAAATTTAATGATACTTTTAACATAAAAAAGAAAAATTAAGTTAAAATGCCATAACTGACTGTTAGAACAACACAAAGCTCTTTGATTATAATATTTTTCAGTACATTAAAGACTTAAAAAAAAAAAAAAAAATGCTCGAATAAAGGCAACCCAGGAAAGAAGAGAAAAATAAAATATAATCCAACGTCGTCTGACTTTAAATTAAAATTATTGGAAAATAATTTTTATTCAGCGAAAATTTTTTCTAATAACACGTACTAAGATTCTTTAATTACGGCATTAAATTAACTTAAAACTTCATGCAGGATAATTAGTTTTAATTATTATAAGGATTTCGCTAATGAATCCAGAGTGATACAGTAATAATCCAAGAAACTACTCCCAATGCTTTTTAAAATGTCAAAAAGAAAAAAAAAATGTTTTTCCTAAGAAGTGTAGTAATTACGTCATTAAAAAAAAAGTCGAAGTAAAACTATAATTAAGGATTCTAATAAATGATCGTTCAATAAATCAATAATCTTACCCTTCAGCTAATATTCATTAGAAAATCAATTCACATACCTAGAAAAAAAGAGAAAAAGAAATAAATTATCATGCATTTCAGATTGATTAGCACAATAATTTAAGCATTTTCATAACTCAAACTTTTCTTTTAATACAGAGACACACACATGCAAAAATAATAATTTTGCATGACATTCACACCGCTTTCTTTTACTTGCATTTGAATACTATAAAGACTAATTGAGGGTAAGATAGCATATATAAACGTAATTTTAAAATAGTCGAAAAAAGTTAGAAGCAAATTTATTTGATATGCATTTTTCTGTGAGGCGGCAATCTCCCCCCCCCCCCCACACACAACCTTAATCCCCCACTTGAATACAGTACCTACTACATTCAAAAATAAAATTAAAGAAAAATGCGAAAGAAAATAGATAGTAGATCGCTAGTACGTATATAAAAAAGTTATTTGACAATATTACTATTAAAATTGATTTTAATATAATTATAAATTTTTGGCAAAGACCTGGACCGTTCAGGTTTAGCGGCCCTCTTCACTCACCGCCGCCGGAAGCCGAAGCTAATGTTATTCAATGGGAATTTTTTCTTTACAAATAACTTATTAGCTAATACATATTTTAAAATTCTGTTTCCACATTCTGAAAATTCCCAGCTGTTAAATTGACGGACCTTTTTTAAAAAAATATTTTTTTAATTTTTTAAATTTTATTTTGAAGCTGCAAAATACGAATTTTCAATATGTGAATTTTTTTCATTTTGCAATTTCAAAATAAAATATTAAAAATTAAAAAAATACATTTTTAAAAAAGGTCCGTCAATTTAACAGTTGGAAATTTTAGAAAAACAGTGTGAAAACAGAATTTAAAAATATGTATTAGTTAATAAATTATTTATAAAGAAAATGTCCCCATAGAATAACATTAGCTCGGGCTTCCGGCGACGGTAAGTGAAGAGGGTCGTTAAGTGATTTCATATTTTCGTGAATTCATGATTTTCAAACTCCGTTAAAACTTCTACAAAAAAAAAAAAAAAAAAAAATATGTTGAATAGAACCTACTTAAAAGAATTAGGAATGGATTTTGCAATATCTTTAAAAGTAAAAACATTATTATTAATTTCTTTATTATTATTATTATTATTATTATTATTTTCAAATTTTTACATAGACATGCACTTTTTAATGTTTTTCTAAAAAAATAATTAATAAATTTTGAAATCCATCTTTATTTCTCTTATTAAAAAAAAAAAAAAAAAAAAAAAAAGACTTCTTTTTAAAAAAAAAAAAATCTATGAAAAAAATTATTAGAAACCATAAGGATTATAATAATTACAAAACTTTGAATAAACACTATAAAATGCAATAAACTCGCAGCAATTGTTTCGGGTCGAAAGAACACACGACCCTTCGTCAGACAAACAAAGTAAACACGAGTGCAGCAGTCAAAGCGGCAACGCACCTACTTTGTTTGCCTGATGAGGGATCGTGTGTTCTTTAGACCCGAAACAATTATTTTATTGCGAGTTTATTGCATTTTATGGTGCTTGTTCAAAGTTTTGTAATTATTACTTTAAAATGCCAGTTCTGTGGTGCTTTCTTATTACATAAGAATAGTTGCCTGAATATGTATTTTATTGAACAAACCTAATGTAGTTTAATTTATAAATATTAAATAGAAATATGTTTTTTTTTTTTTTTTTTTTACAAAACCTTCACTGGTGCCAAGTCAAAGATGCCAAGTCCCCTTAATTCATTAGAATATAAGCTAAATTCCTTCATGTTCATTCCCATTTAAAATATTTTGTTATTTTTTGTTTAAAAGAAATAAAATAAGATTTCTTTCCGGAGGGGAGAGGAGAAGGGGCTGTGAGCTAACCAGTCCCGGGAAAAAAACAAAACAATAAAAAAATAAAATAAAATAAAACTAGCAAAAAATTAAAAGTTGAAGCAGAAAGAACTTAAACTTCACTTCAAACGCATCACAGCTTTTACTCGTAAATCAAAGCCACACCGAAAATGTCATTTATTTTTTCATTAATCCATGTAACTAATTCGTCTAAAACCTGATATGACAAGTACCACACATACTTGAATCTGAAATTCTTTCGAAGAAAATTTTACAAACATTTCAAGTGCTTAGTAAAAGATATCACATTTATTCAACACAAGTTAGGTCACGTAGCAGTAATTAATGAATGTAGGTGTAAGTAATGGCCATAAACGAAAGAGTAGAAGAAATTACGAATATTCAACCATACGATTTATTGCAATCAAACTTTTTTTTTTTTTTAATAAGAATTTTCTCAGGGAAATCCACAAAACCCGAAAAATAAATTTTAATCGACCCGAAAACCGACCCGAACCCGTACTAAAGAATTTTGACAGCCGGCACCCGACCCGAAACTCGAATCTAAATGAAAATTAATAATTCATCTAAAATTCATGGAAACTTTTAATTAAAAAAATAAAGTAAATTTTCACTGTCACACTGCTGTGTGTGTGTGGTAAATCATTTTAAAAATAATTAAAAATACTAATTACTAATACTAGTAAGTCATAACTAAGCTAAAAATTAAAAAATCTGAAAAATGGATTAATAATAATTTTTAACTGTTTATGTGTGTTGTGAACTTCAAGTGGATTAAAGGCAAGAAGGATGCAATTTTTTTGGATTAAGGTCAAGAAGGGTGATATTTTTTTCAGTCATAGGGCAGGCAGGGCGCAGCGCCCTCTTGAAACTGTCTGGGAGAAACTCTGAATATATTATTCAGTTAGATATATTCTCCAAATTCAGTGTCATCCCATACCTCGTGGAAGTTAGCCCCCCCTCAGTGAGAAAAGGATAACACTAATATACCAAACGTTTGATCATTGTTAGATCGGATTTGATCGGCAAAATTTGACGTTTGATCGGTCAAAAATATCGAGATATATAGAAAAATAGACAGGGGGGGCTAACTTCCACAAAAATTAAAAGGTGTTCAAAATTAAAAAAAATTATACCCAAACAGTGGAAAATCGTTAGATCGGATTTGATCGACCGTTTCCGACGTTTGATCGGCCTTTAAACTGCCCGAAAATGCCCTTTGAAAGTACCCAAAAGGTGGAAGTTAGCCCCCCCTCAAAAGCAAATCAAAAAAATTTTAATGCCAATCGACGTAGAATCGTTAGATCGGATTTGATAGACCGTTTCCGACGTTTGATCGGGCATTAAACTGCCCGAAAATACCCTTTAAAGGGCCCCCAAAACGTGGAAGTTAGCCCCCCCTCAAAAGCAAATCAAAACAATTTTGATGTCAATCGACGTAGAATCGTTAGATCGGATTTGATCGACCGTTTCCGACGTTTGATCGGCCTTTAAACAGCCCGAAAATGCCCTTTGAAAGTACCCAAAAGGTGGAAGTTAGCCCCCCCTCAAAAGCAAATCAACAAATTTTTAATGCCAATCGACGTAGAATCGTTAGATCGGATTTGATAGACCGTTTCCGACGTTTGATCGGGCATTAAACTGTACGAAAATACCCTTTAAAGGGCCCCCAAAACGTGGAAGTTAGCCCCCCCTCAAAAGCAAATCAAAACAATTTTGATGTCAATCGACGTAGAATCGTTAGATCGGATTTCATCGACCGTTTCCGACGTTTGATCGGCCTTTAAACAGCCCGAAAATGCCCTTTGAAAGTACCCAAAATGTGGAAGTTAGCCCCCCCCCTCAAAAGCAAATGAAAAAACTTTTGATGTCAATCGACGTAGAATCGTTAGATCGGATTTGATCGACCGTTTCGGACGTTTGATCGGCCTTTAAACTGCCCGAAAATGCCCTTTGAAAGTACACAAAAGGTGGAAGTTAGCCCCCCCTCAAAAGCAAATCAAAAAATTTTTAATGCCAATCGATGTAGAATCGTTAGATCGGATTTGATCGACCGTTTCCGACGTTTGATCGGCCTTTAAACTGCCCGAAAATGCCCTTTGAAAGTACCCAAAATGTGGAAGTTAGCCCCCCTCAAAAGCAAATCAAAAAATTTTTTAATGCCAATCGACGTAGAATCGTTAGATCGGATTTGATAGACCGTTTCCGACGTTAGATCGGGCACTAAAGTGCCCGAAAATATCCTTGAAAGATCCACCAAAACGTGTAAGTTAGTCCTACTCAAAAGCAAATCAGAAAAATTTTTGATGCCGAAAAAAAGTTTTGGCATCAGGCAATAGGGAGTATAAAACTCGGAAATAGTAATCGAGTAGAATATTAATGAATTTTTAAAATGCCGAAATATTGCACGGCTTTTAAGTGTTATAATGTGAAAAGAAATGGGATAAGTTTTCATAAATAAATTATATTCAAGTAATTTATGAAAAATATAATTTTTATAATCAGTACTTTGTTATTATTATCAAACAATTACTGTCTTGATATTTAATGAAATACTCTCTTTACATTTTTATATTTTTAAATATTTTATATTAGTAAGTAATATGAATTTTCAAAATTCTTTTAAATGTAGTTAGCAGCTGCGGAAGTTTTATTATATAACTAACATGTTGTGTGTACCACAAGGCTTTCTTCTATATATAATCTTACATAAATTTACGGAATATAAATTATTTATTATTATAATTCATTAATTAACTTATTAATTAATTTATTAATTATAATTTCTTGATTATAATTTATTAAAAAAATTTTCCCTGATGAATGCAGACGATTTTTATCTCAAAGAAATGTAATAATAAATTCCGAAAGAAAGTCAGTTTTGTGCAGATATGAGTATACTAGAGTATAGTTAAAAAAAAGGAAAAAGAAATGAATAAAACACGTGTATCTAGAGTTTTTCTTTCTGTTTTAGTACATAAATTATTCATAAATTTTATTAGCTAAATTTTCTGTGTGTATTCCCGTGTATATGAACTCAAGGAAAAATATCCATAAGAAAGTAAAATGGCCGAATTTTCCCAATTGAAAAGGAATCACTTTTTCATCCTCGATGATCAATCTATGTCTTATTACTATATCTATGATAAAATAAAATATGCTTTCACGTGAAAAGTAAAAAAAAAAAAAAAAAAAAAAAACATTAAATAATAAATTTGCTCATGCCTATGTAAACACGACGTTTTTATGGCTTTAAATTTAAATAATAATAATAATTTTAAATTTCAAAGGTTACAAAGAAATAAAGTGCGAAAAATTCGCACGGGCTTGCTAGTTAGTAATATAATAAAACATTTTATGACGATACATGCATATTTACCTCAGTCAGTGCACAGACATACAGACGATTCACAAAAAAAAAAAAAAAATGAATTTTGCTTAAAAGAGTTTATAGAATTAACCTTTGTCAAGATAAGTCATGATGAATTCAATCGTGCTTATTAATTTTTTAATTTATAATTCAGGTTTTTGAACAGTGTTCAGTTTTGTTGTGAGCAGTGAAGTAAAATATTTTTTAACACGTTGAGCGCCATATCAGCCATTCTAGATTCTAGACATTTTGTCATATATCTCTAAGTACTGAAGGAATCATCTTGAAACTTTAGGAGTGTGCAGCACATGTTATGCTTCAAACATTTCAGTGAAAGTTTTACCCCGAAAGTAAAAGCAGTATTAATAAAAAATTAAAACGTTGAGCGCTGTGTCAAATATGATATAAAGAAGCGTCAACGATCGGTGGCGGGTATAAAATACGATATAAAACTAAAAATATTACATTTGATGATTGAAAATTTATTAAAAATTTGCTTAATTTTTTTTATTATTATTACGGGAGGACTCATTATAGAATTTTAATGGATTATAAGAGTTTGCGTGGCGCTCAACGTGTTAAAAGCATTTTGAAAATCAAATGATAACTTAAAATTAAATATAAATAAAATAATGAAATTGCACTCTATAATATATATATTTACATTTATAAGGCTCTATCTGTCCCCTTGTATTTTTTTTTTTTTTTTTTTTATAAACGCAGTCACAGACTGAAATCTCTCACCTAGATTTCTAGCTAAGGTTTATTTCTATACACTTAACTGATTCTAATTTATTGATAAAATTTACAAGGATTAGTTTACTATTTTAGTTTTTATGTTGTTTTACACCATTTCGAATGCAATAATCTCTATAAGGCAAGATTGTATAAAATATTGCTTTACTCTGTTACCTTTAGAAAATATCAAATAACTTATGAATTTTTCAAAGTAAACTCTTTTCAGTTAAAATTGCTCGTGCCACTAAATTAATTGGGAAGGGAGGGGTCTAACTTCCACAATTTGGAGTCAAACTTTGTTGGTTTGCTTTTTAGTGGAGGAAAACTTCCACGTATTGGGGTACATTAAAAGGGTATTTTCGGCAGTTTAAAGACGGATCAAATTCGACCTAATAATTGAACGTCGATTGACATCAAAATTTTGCTGATTTCATTTTGAGGGGGGGGGGGGATTTCCACGTTTTGGGGTTCTTTTAAAAGGTATTTTCGGGCAGTTTAATAGCCGATCAAACGTCGGAAACGGTCGATCAAATCCGATCTAATGATTCTACGTCGATATACATCAAAAATTTTTTTGATTTGCTTTTGAGGGGGGGGGGGGCTAACTTCCACATTTTGGGTACTTTCAAAGGGCATTTTCGGGCAGTTTAAAGGCCGATCAAACGTCGGAAACGGTCGATCAAATCCGATCTAACGATTCTACGTCGATTGACATCAAAATTGTTTTGATTTGCTTTTGAGGGGGGGCTAACTTCCACGTTTTGGTGGGCCCTATAAAGGGTATTTTCGGGCAGTTTAATGCCCGATCAAACGTCGGAAACGGTCTATCAAATCCGATCTAACGATTCTACGTCGATTGGCATTAAAATTTTTTTGATTTGCTTTTGAGGGGGGATAACTTCCACATTTTGGGTACTTTCAAAGGGCATTTTCGGGCAGTTTAAAGGCCGATCAAACGTCGGAAACGGTCGATCAAATCCGATCTAACGATTCTACGTCGATTGACATCAAAAATTTTTTGATTTGCTTTTGAGGGGGGGCTAACTTCCACATTTTAGGTACTTTCAAAGGGCATTTTCGGGCAGTTTAAAGGCCGATCAAACGTCGGAAACGGTCGATCAAATCCGATCTAACGATTCTACGTCGATTGACATGAAAAATTTTTTGATTTGCTTTTGAGGGGGGGGTAACTTCCACATTTTAGGTACTTTCAAAGGGCATTTTCGGGCAGTTTAAAGGCCGATCAAACGTCGGAAACGGTCGATCAAATCCGATCTAACGATTCTACGTCGATTGACATCAAAATTGTTTTGATTTGCTTTTGAGGGGGGGCTAACTTCCACGTTTTGTGGGCCCTTTAAAGGGTATTTTCGGGCAGTTTAATGCCCGATCAAACGTCGGAAACGGTCTATCAAATCCGATCTAACGATTCTACGTCGATTGGCATTAAAATTTTTTTGATTTGCTTTTGAGGGGGGGCTAACTTCCACCTTTTGGGTACTTTCAAAGGGCATTTTCGGGCAGTTTAAAGGCCGATCAAACGTTGGAAACGGTCGATCAAATCCGATCTAACGATTTTCCACTGTTTGGGTATAATTTTTTTTTAATTTTGAACACCTTTTAATTCTTGTGGAAGTTAGCCCCCCCTGTCTATTTTTCTATATATCTCGATATTTTTGACCGATCAAACGTCAAATTTTGCCGATCAAATCCGATCTAACGATGATCAAACGTTTGGTATATTAGTGATATCCTTTTCTCACTGAGGGGGGGCTAACTTCCACGAGGTTCATCCCATCCTTAAAATACAAAATATCGACCGAAATCTGTACAAGAGTCGATAACTTAAAAAAAAAAAAAAAAAAAAAAAAAAAAAAAGTATATACATATTAACCATATTTGAGGCCCAATTATGAGAATTTTGGACACAGAATTATCCTTCCAGTTTGTGCTTTAAATAGGCTTATTTAAAAATAGTATTAAATGTCATCAAACAAAAGTTTCTTTTCTTTTTCCTTTTTTTAAACAGTCGTTCTTATACGCCACTTAGCTGTAAATCGATCTTTTCTCTAAAGAAAGTTTTATGATTTTTCCGATATTTTTCAAAATACGCACACACACATATATTTAAAAAAAGAAAAGAAAAAATACTAAACTCTCTTTATCACGCGATATACAGAGCGATCAGTTAGCAATCACTGGCATTTTTACCCTGTTAAGTTTTTAAAAAAGGAGTCTGAAAAATAAATAAATAAATAATGGTTGGAAAAGTAATTTTGATCACTTTAAAGATCAAAGGGCATAACAAGGAAAACAAGGTCAACGTGATTTAATGACAACCGATGCAATGAACGAGCTGGTTTGGCGAACAAAAGAAAAACAACGATTAGCAATTGTAAAAAAATACAACTGAAGCCAGCACTGAATGGTCACCGATTAAAATCTTATTTAAATCCACCTGAATAGTAAATACAAAAGGCTAAAGAGTAGGTTTAAAGAAGGTCAGAAGGGTACATTATAATAAAGAAAATCTATTAATGGCATGAAAACAATTAAAATAATCTACAAGATACACCAGTTTTTGAATGGGCGCAACACACCCTTTCTTAAAAGAAAAGTTTGACGAATGCTCATTAGTTTTTTTTATTTTACATCTCTTTCTTTCTTTTTTATAAAGAAAAAATAGCATCCAATACTAAAATAGGCCATACAAAATTCAGATGCTGATAGCAAGTATTGTGTAGAAAGGTTAATATGAAAATTGGTTACGTTTTGATGCTTTTATGCAATGCAAATTTATTCGCAAATGCGCGAAAATGCGCAAAGATATTAATTCAGATATTAGAAATTTATGTAACATTTTCTATTTCTAATAAAGTCAAATGTTTCAGAAAAAAGAGCGAAATCTGTCAATAACCGGGGCGCTATGTAATGCAAACTATTATATTTTAAGGTATGGCATCAAGAAAAAAATGTCCAAGAAAAAAAAAATGCCACCAGAAGAATTACTTGTTTTTTATTACTTTAACGGTGCACGGAAGTAATAAAAGAATAATGAATTATACAAACTTTTTAAAGAAATTTTCTTCATTTTTAAAATAAATAAATATATGTAATTGTGACCGCTGACGTAGATTCATGTCATTTGAAAATCTCTAACTGCGCCAGTAGGCGTTTCTTTCACAATTTGTATGTTACTTTTTATTTTTTATTTTTTTAAGAATATACCTAGTATTCATATTTATACAATCAATATAATATGGGTACAAATACTTTGATTAGAAAAAGTATAATTATAATGTGTATCCAATTTGTAATTATATAAATGTGAATGCAGAAAATTTTGTTCTGTAATATTTTAACTTAAGAGAATAAAGCCTACAGATGGACCTTAAAGTCAAAACACAAAAACATGCGGTCGCGAAAGTGTTAAGAAAATTCCTTTTTTTTTCTTTCTGAATTGGTTTTGAGATCAGGAAACCTTGGTGACCAGAATAAAAAGGTGAGAGATAATTTTATCTCTTAAGAGATATGATGTCAGAGATGGAGATGTCTTATATTATTACAGTGATTCTTTCTTGTTTTGAAGAAGATTTAAAAAAAAAAAAAAATGTAGGGGTTAGTTTAGATCTGAAAACACTTGTACAGAACTTGATGTTAAAGGAAAATAAATTAGTGTTCTGAGTAACGCATAGTTCTATTTTATTTTTTTATTTTATTTTCTCAGAATGCAGCAATTTTTTTTTTTTTTTATGTGCTTTTATTGTGTTATTTAATTATTTTTCTCTGCAAACATGACACAGCCAAAAGAGAAATTTTTATTTAAAATTTTCCAAATTTTGACATTTTAACTTTAATTGTGATTGTTGGACTATTATTTTTTACGTCAATTTCGGATGCATATATTAAAACGTTACACCTGAAAATTCTTCATGAATCCTAAATTCATCTTAAATCATGGTAAATTCTCTTAAATCTTTTCATCTTAAATTCATCTTAAAATCACCAACATTGTAGCAAAATCGCAATAAGTTTTAGATAAATCGCAGATTGTTAAAGTGCAAAGGGAAATAGAAAACAAATTTATTTTTAAAAACTATTTTTTTTTTTTTTTTTCCTAAAAAGTTTCAAAACAAGTTGTCGGAAAAACTTACTTTTGAAAAATATTTTTTTGCATTGTCCTTTAATAATGCAAGAAAAATAATACATATTTCAAGGACATAGAATAACTTATGCATTACCATAAATCTTTACAAAAACTTCAAAACCCTTAAAAATAAAAATGAAACAGTTTTTATGTATCTGAATGAAACATTTCCAAATATGTATATCACAAAACGTGCGGCGATTTTTAATTTAATTCAATACCGATTTCTTTTCTTTGTTTTGTTTATTTTCATACTATCGGTAATTGGCGAATAAACATAAGATATTAGAAGCAAGATAAATTTTCTATGAGACTATTTACGTTCACGTATTAGTCTTGTTTTCCTAGAGAGTTGTGAAAGATTTCTTTTCAAAATAAACTTAGAAAGTTTTATCTTCGATAGAAGGTTGTTTGAGCCTTTATCTACCCCATTATGAAATAGACAAAATATGTAATTGAAATGTATTTTCTAGTTATTTAAGAGCGTCTTTTAAAGATATATGCAATAAAAATTATGTGTATCACCTCATCATGGTAATTAATGAGGATTTAGTGAGGTGGTACTTTAATGCCAGGTTCGTTGATATATATATCGATCGATATATTATATATCATGATATATATCCGATATTTATTTTAAAAATATCAAGATTTTTGACTTTTTTATTTATGTGAAGTATTCTGAAAATAGCATTATGTATAATATTTTTTTGTCTAAAAATTAGAAATTTAAATTTTCAATTGTTATTGAAAATTAAATTGAAAATTAAACTATAATTTGTTAATAAAATGCTAAAAGGAGCTAACAAAAATAATTTCTACACATCTGAAAATGTTTTTTTTTAAGTGTTCCTGTAATCTCAATATAAGAATTTCGGTTTTGGACCAACCCCTGCAACAGTTCCCCTAAACCTAATTCTATTTTCAGATTGCGCCTGCAGTGGTTTTCATCCCACATCTATTTGTGTTTTGAAAGAGAAAATTGTTTAACTTAAAATTTTGTTATAAGTACTTATATATATATAGTAAAACAATATTATCAGTGCAAAAATTTGAAATTTAAATATGATTTAATTTCAGTATTAAAACAATTATTCGGATCATAAGCGAATACTACCCAAATCAAACCAAAAAAGAATTAAAGAAAAATCGAAATGAATTATTGGAAAAAACACCTAGAAACTTGCTAATTAAGTGATAAAAGTAGTTCAAAATGATCATTAACTTGCAAAACACTGAATGAGAATTGTAATACACTGAATGAGAATTGAATTCGTGTATAAATAATTAATACACTGAATGAGAATTGAAATATTTATATATATATATATATATATATATATATATTTATTTATTTATTTATAATAATTATATATATATAAAATTAGGTACTATTTTATATTAGAATAATGTTTTATTATTAGTTTTTATATAATGTGTAATATGTATTGATGTTTAAGTTATATTAAATCTGAAAATATTTATCATCTGCAATAAGTTGACAATTTTGAAAATATCGGATATATCTAAAAAACACCGGATATATATCAAATATCGGATATTTATGATGTTTTCGAAAATATCATTATATTTACGAACCCTTTCTTTACCGTTGGTATAAAGAGGTCGAAAAAGATATTAGGAACTTAAAAATGTGTAAAAATGTATTTAATTTTTCTGTTCCATATATTCTTTATAAGATTGGTGGTAGATTCTTGAGACAATATAGGAATTAGTTATAGCATACGTGAAAATCGGGAAAGAAGCCAATGAAAAACAGCAAAATCACTCTATAAACATCCTTTCTGGAACTGAAACGGTTGCATATGACGTCTAGTGACTTGTAGTGAGATTAAAGTGTGGTGTTTATGTTCTATTCATATAAATAATACCTTTGACATTTGTTTCATAAATTCGATTTTAAACGCTTTTCAAACTAATGGTACGTTAAACAGGGTTGCTACTCAAATAGGAGAATGAAATTCCCTGGCTTTTTCCAGGTGTGTTCTAAGAAAATTACAGTCTAAACATATGTTGAGCATTGACTGTATTGAGGGCAAAATAATTAATGGTACCACTTGAAAACACAAAAGTTACATATATTACAGGGGTGAAACTATCTAACATACAAAAACCCTGAAAACTGTTATTTGCATGCAGATAGGGGAAATTTATCAATGCTATGTCATATGGCTATCTTTAAAAAGTTATGTTTGCAGAGTTCTTAATGCATTATAAGGCAAATTAAACATTTAAAATGAGAAATTTCTATAAAACAAAATAATTTAACATGAAATTCAGAGACAGCAAAAATTTTCAAAAACTCTGAATTCAGGGGTAGCGGTAGCCCTTGAAAAGTTTCACTCCTGATATTACTTTGACCTCAAGAGAGATTGCCCTCCATGGGGTCTTTCTAAGAGGTCCTATTTAAAAAATCTGGAGTGACTCCACTCGACTTTCCGAACATTGAGTAATTAACAGTTTTGTAGAAAAAGTAAAGAAAGAGGAGTTGTTAAACAAACAAAAGAGAGAAAACCATAATAGAGTGTTTGAGTATTTTTCTCCATCTATTACACGATGTTTTATTTAACGCTACTGAACTTTGAGCTCATAGATCATAATGATAAAGAATTTTTCGTTGTGTCCCTGTAAAAACCTATAAATGCTAAATTCACCAAAATGCTTATAGTTAGTGCAACAGTGATTTATAATACTCATATAAATTTTCAGCTCAATTCAATAAGGCGTTTAGATGCTATCGTACTTTTAAAAATTTAGTCCCATAGGCCATAATGATAAAGAATTTTTCTTTGTGTCCCTGTAAAAAAACTGTAAGTGCTAGATTCACCAAAGTCTATATAGTTAGTTCAACTGTGATCTATAACATGTGTACAAATTTTTTGTCAGATTAATAAGGCGTTTTGACGCTATCACACTTTTAAAAATTTGGCCCCATAGGCATAATGATAAAGAATTTTTCTTTGTGTCCCTGTAAAAAAACTATAAGTGCTAGATTCTCCAAAATCTATACAGATTGAGTATTTGTGACCTATAATATGTGTATAAATTTTTTGCTCAATTGAATAAGGCGTTTAGATGCTATCGCACTTTTAAGATTTTGCTCCCATAGGCCATAATGATAAAGAATTTTTCTTTGTGTCCCTGTAAAAAAACTATAAGTGCTAGATTCACCAAAATCTATAGGGTTCGTACTATGGTGACTTACAATATGCGTACCAACTTTCAGGTTAATTGAACAAAGCGTTTAGACGCTAGCGTGTTCACTCACAGACATACACACATACATACACACATACACACACACATACAAACATCATCGTAAAAATAGTGAAAACGGACTCAGGGGACCTCAAAACGTATAGAAACATCAAAATCTCGAATTCGGATTTTTGACATGATTACAATACTTTCCTCACTATAGTGTTCGGAAAGTAAAAATGGCAGAAGCTAAGAAAAAAAAAAAAAAAAAAAAAAAACAGGAAAAATGGCATTACGTTGGAGGAAGAATTTTTTTTTCTTTCTTTTCGGGCAATCATCGTATGAAATTCCTTGACTTTTATGGCCAATTTTCAAATTCCCTGACTATTCCAGGTTTTTCCAGGTATCGTGGCAACCCTGTTTAAAATACCGACAACAGATAAAGGGTTAAAAAATAATTCAAAAACTTTTTACACTGACAGAAGTCTCTTGTGCCAAGAAATAGTATACAGTCGAACCTCGTTAACGTGAATCTCGAAAAGGATAAAAAATCTGTTCATGTTATCAGTTCACGCTATCAGTAACAAATCTTCATATAACTAAAGTAATCTTCATTTTTACGGGGATTGTGGAAGCAGTTCATGTTAAAAGAAATTCACGTTAACGAGGTCGACTGTATATTATTTAAAATAAAATACAAAGGAAATTAAAAATTGACTTTTTAGGACTGAGGGCCTATTAGTCTCAATCTGGGATTTTTGCGTTGTCGTTTTCGATAGTTGGACATTTGTCGAAATCATTTTTCGATAGTTGGACATTTATCGAAATCTAAACTTTATCGAAAATATAATTGAATAATTTGAAAGCGATGTTATAATTGGGAAGAAAAAAAAAAACTAATAGTCCTCCGTCCTAAACTAAATTCTGCTTTTGCCAGAATTTCATCAAAGTCTTTTTTTTTTTTTTTTTGAAAGAATGAAAAGAAAATTATTAATAATCAGTATCGTTACAAGAGATATCGAAAAAGTTTTTTTTAATAATTTTGAATTAGGAAATAAATAGTGCGCGTGCAATAATATGAAATAAAAATAAATAAAAATATGAATTTAATGATTTGATTTTTATATAAAACACGATCGCGTGCTATCTTAAAAAGTAGATGTAAAATTTAAAGTTTAATTTTCTTGGCAACAATTATAAATTAAAATAAATAATTTAATGAAAGTTTAGAAGTTAGAATTTCTATTTTTTTTTTTTTTTTTTTACTTTAAATATTGAGGGAAATAATGATGATTATAGTCTTTGAAACGAAGCAGACTAAAAAAGCGCCCTTAAAATTCGTACATGAGATCGTGAAATGTTACTGAAGTACGCAACCAAACCATCTCCCAACGTGACTTTTAGGAAAACCTCTTGATTCCATGAGTCACGCTTTCTTTAAAAATTTATTTAGTAAATTAAAAATTCTTAGATTTATATCATTTGATAGCTTCTGCAAAAGAAGAGAAGAATTTCTACTTGACGAAAAATAGTGCATTATTATTTTTTCTACCTCCATCTTTTTCATTAACGTCATTCCCTCTCTAACCATCATTTTCAAAACTGAAAACTTTTTTTTTTTTTTTTCCCTTCTACTTTTTATAAGTTTCTTCTCCAGATTTTTTAAGTTAAAAGTTTTTATCGCAAAATGTTGGCTGCCCTTTTATTTCTTCTCCCCCAAGTATGTCGAGTTTAGTAGCTTTGTTTAATGGCTTCCAGACCAGACACATAAAAAGCACTTTAGTTGATTGAGAACAACGGTAAACTTTTTAAGATCAAAAAGGAAAGAACTTTTATTCAATAAAAGGCTCTCGTTCATTGTTTATAAATTTGGTTTCAATCGCTAAAATGCATTTTGTTGAGCAAAGTGTATTCGTATTAAGTGTCTTCCTTCGAGAAATTTGAAATAAAAAAATAAATTTTGTATACAAAATTGTGATCATATTCTAAAAAATAAGTAATTTTTGCTCTGCCCTAAGAAACATTGAATCATGTTTGATTTTAAAACACAATATGCATGTATTTTTGTGCGTTTATCCATATATCAAAATGCGCATATACATATTGTGTGTACGAACAGATGTATTAGATTTCTATTATTATTATTATTATTATTATTTCAACAAAGTGAATCATTAATGACAATTAGACTTTTTGATTAAAATATACCAATATGACTACCCCAACCGTTGACAATGGCGAATTTTATAAGCTTTATATAACGCGTATTTTAAATAGTACTCTTTCCCAAAATACATATGTTTCAGAAAGATTACTTTCTTAAAACATATGTATCAGAAAGTAATATACATGATACTTTCATATGTATATTATATACACTGACATATAATATACCTGTTATATAATATTATATGTCAGGTGCGTATATAATAGAATTTTTATACGCGCGATATCTTTACATGATCCTTTTATATTAACAGGGGGCGAGATTATTTTTTTTAATAGCAGCGAAGCTACAATAAGTCTGTTATGGACAAAAATAAGTTTCCATGAAAATAAATAATTAAAAATCGCGAAATTTTCCTTCTTTTTAAATAAATAAATAAATAAATAATAATAATAATAAGCTTATAAATATTAATGTTTTTCTAATTATTTAAAAAATGTCTTTGATTGTTGTATTCATGTCCGTTGAATGTAGGTATAATCCAGCGAAAAATCTCAACCAATGCAAATGCTTCAATATTTAGAAAATTTTTATTTCAATATTAAAATTTGGATTTAATTGGATAAATTCGAAAACAACTGATGAATATATTAAAATTTTAAGTTTTATTTTTATTCGATATAATGAGAATAAAATCTATAGAAACTCTCAATGTAACCAATTTTCAAATGATTAAATTATACTACTTAAATCAACATAAAAATGTAATTTTTAAACGAGGGAGGGAAAAAATATATATATATATATATATGAGAACAGCTATACTTTTATTTATCAATTGAAAAACGATTTTTTTTTTTTCCTAATTAAAACTATTATTTACACACACACACACACATATATTCAGAAAATATTAAGTTGCATTAACATTTATTTTAGGCTGCTGTATATCTTTACATTTTTTTTTGTAAAATTGAAATTGGGGATATAAGAAACTGTATATATGTAAAATAACAGTAAAAATTTCAATTGAAAATGAATTTTAGATGTTTGTAAATGACTGCTGATTTTTATTTTAATCAATTCATAGGTCAAAATATAACATAACTTGCAATGTTTAATATTTATTATAAAGTATTGTATAATTTATTTTGAATAAAACTAAGAAAAGCCTATCGAATAACAACAAAATATCATTTTACACCCATTCAAAAAATTTAAATGGACTTTAAAGTATTTTAAAAGATAATCCATCATACATAAGCAAATATTTAAACAAAATAAATATGAAAACGATTATTTGGGAAACCACAATGAAAATCTAAACGAATATTTAAATGACAAAAATTTACAAAGAAAAGAAAGCTTTAAATTCTTTCTTAAATCAGTCTTTCACTGGGGAACTGAAAAATATATAATTGAATTCCAAATGCATTTCATTCTATTTACTTATTTATATCGAAATCGAAAATATCGTCTGTGTAAAGATGGAATAGCAAATGAAATTTGGTCGAAATTTAATTTCATCGATCGCATATCGCATATGGCAATAGTAATTGGATCATGACGTAAGAGACAACTTTGAAAATGGCGACGGTCGATGAAATATAATGCAGAAAAAAGAAAATCAACTCAACTCAACTAGAATGATAAATAAACAAAAAGAATGAGGGAAAAAAAAATCATCCAAGGGCATAAAAGTAATAGGATGAGAGAGGAATATGCAAATTCTGTAAACTTGAATAACGAGATAAAAATAGTTTAGACTTTCTATTTTGTATATTATTATTGATGTTAATGTCATACAATTTGATTGAAAGGGAAAACAATAGAAAAATCGAAAGTTAAACAAACTGAAAAATTTATTGAGATCAAATAACGAATGGGTAGTTATGGATGGAAGCGCATTTGAATGAAAAAGAAAATGCAGTAAAATATTTATTCTAAGTATTTTCATTCATGGTATTGGATGGATGAGTGAATTTATAAATAGGGCATTAGGCATAAGGACTCAAATGGAACTTCCTGCCATTAAACTAACAAACATCGCATACGTAGAATGACAAATATCTTCATTGTTAAATAACTTAAGATTTTTTCAACATTATTTATTTTACATATTTAATAAAAAGTCAATATAAACTATTTGAAAAATATTGTTCATGTTCCTTACTAGTTGTTATTTAAAAAATATTAGCTTCACTCACAGTTAATTTACTTGGCGAAATTTGGTTAATTTGACAAGCCAAAGCCAGTAATCAAAAGAAGCAAGTTTAAATTAGCATTAAAAAATAAATGTAAACCTTTAAAATCTTGAAATAATAACTTGTAAACAGTTTTTTAGTATCTAAATTACAGAAGTAGATTTGTTCACATAAAAGACAGGGTGGTCAATTTTTTTTTTTTTTTTTTTTTTATAAAATAAAATAAAATAAAAAATAACCGATAGAGTAAATAATAAAAATATTTCTCTTCAAAAATGAATTAAAAGTGTAAAAATACTGTTTTATTTCTCACTTTTATAATTGCATTTTAAATATTTAATAATGGTAAAAAAAGGTTGACTTAAAAAAAAAAATGTTTTACTGCATGTTCAGAAATATACAATTTCTCAACCCAATAAAATTATTTTAATCCGTAATTTCTGATTGGCTTAAAAAAAAAAAAAAAAAAAAAAAAAAAAATAATAATAATAATAATAATAATTACAGAAATTAGTTTTTGTTGTACTTTGTACACTGGCAAATATTTAATTACTCAGTTGAAAAAATTTCTTAATTTTTCATGTTTTACGATGTATTAAATATATAGACTTATTACAGTGGATGGATCATTGCTTTATCACGAAAGCATAAGGAAATGTGACAAAGATGTATAAGCTGATTGCAGGGAAAAGGTTAACTTTGGCAATTACCGCGTTACTAGAGATTATTATTATTAATAATTTATTTTAATTTATTTATTTATTTGATTAAAAGATAAAGCGAGTAAACATTGCATTTTCAGCTTTTCAGCTCTATTTCTCCCCCCATTTAATACTATCATTCACAGATACGTACAATTTACATAAATTATTATAAAAACAATTTTGCTTTTTTTTTTTTTTTTTTTTTTTTTTTTTTCAGATAACACATGGAATTGTTATTACATAATTTCAAAAACTAAATGTAGCAGTTATAAGCATTTTACAAAAATAATCACACAAATTTTTAGGAGGATTAGATGAAAACAAATTAGCAAGTAAAACAATATAGGTAATTAATTATTCCCGAAATCTGAAACCTAAGAAGAAAAATAAATTTAAAGTTTAAAATTTTGTAAAAAAATAAATAAATAAAATAAAATAAAATAAAACATAAATAAATAAATAATGTTTAAGAAGCTGTAGAATGAAAAAAAAAAAAAAAAAAAAAAAAAAACTAGTTTCTAGGAAATATATTTTGGAAAGGACAAAACTGTAACTTACACTTTTTTTTCTTTACACAGCAAAATAAGTGTAAATCGTTTCATTTAACAAGTAAAATAAATTGCCTCCAAGAAAGCCACAAATGGATTACGTAAATATATTCATTTTAAGATTTTCTAAAACAAATTTCCTGTTTTTGCTTATTAAATAAATATTGAAAAACATTTTTTTAAGCTAACTTTTTATGTGAAAGAAAACTTTTTTCTTTTTCTTTTCCTTCTCTTTCCTCTTTTTTTTTTTTTTTTTTTTTTTTTTACACTGTATTTATTTGAATAGTTTTATATGATTACACTGTCTTAATTCTGACGTTTAATCGTTCTATCTTATTAGTTTTGGAGATATGATAGTCAGAAGATTCCCCATACACATACACACTGACCAATCGCCAAAAAACTGCTTCTTTGGATTCCTGAGACCTCAATACATGTAAATTAAGAGAAAAATAGATATCAAAATATTTGAAATACAATACTTACTTTACAAACTATGGTAGTCAGGTAATGGAAGTAAAATGTATTAAAAATGTTAAATGTACTAAAAAAGTTTAAATAATGATTTAATATTTCAAAGTTGAATAAATATTAATAAAAATAATAATTAAACGACATTAGTTTAAATCTTTGACGGATATACTACAATATTAAAATGCTTGATATAACATAGATGAAACATTAGTCAATCTTTAAAAATGAAAGAAAGTTTGTTTGAGACGTTCAACCTAGTTTTGTTATACATAATTAAATTCAAACTCGTCGTTTGGCATAATTACAGAAGAAATTAAATCCGTATGTATAATTAGAGACGTATGCTATAATCAATGGAAGGGGAGATAGAGGATTAATTATTTTATTTTGGGTACATATTTATTTATTTGTGGTACCTGTCAATTGCCGAACGTAAATAATCCAGTAACTGTGTCAAGATAAAATCGTTCGTGGAGCAACCAGGGAGGGGGAAAAAAATAAACAAAAATAAAATAAGCCGCTTTTACATTAAAATCACATTGTCTTCTTTTATATTAAATAAAAGAAATTATTGGATTCGTAAGATTTAGTTTTCTTCCAGTTATAAATGGATTTGCTGGGTTTGAGATGTCCTGAACACGATTTGGCCATTTTTTGAAAAATGTTCGTCTATCTGTATGTGTGTACCAAAAATTTTCTACTGAATATAGTTCCAGAAATAATGCCTTAAAATTCATAAAAAGTTATATCTGACACACCTCTGGACACAAATTGGTGCCATGGTAAGTATCAAATTTTGGTTCACAACGCTCAGCAAATGGCAGTATAGTACAAAATTTCGTATAAGATTATTTTTAATAAATTATTGTGGACATATTTATATAATATATATATATACTATCTACCACAAGTATTTGGACGCTTTCGAATTTAGACGTTTTGTCAAATATCTAGAAAAATTCTTTAGGAACCCTCTTGAAACTTTGGTAGAGTAGAGAATATGTTATTTCTCATGTATTTCAGCAAATGTTGTATCATGAAGAGAAAAAGAGGTCCAGTAAAAAAATTAAACAAAAATCAAAATGTTTTGGATCACCCTGTAAAAAAAAACCGCTTTAAATGCTTTTTGGCTGTGGCCTGTGGCATGTGACTATGAGCATTTTTCTCATCTGTATAAATTTTTATGAGGCTACTGCATATATTCATGGAGATGTAACGATTTTTTTTTTTTTTTTTTTTTTTTGGAGAGAGAGAGAGAGAGAGAGAGAGTAGATCCAGTGCAAAGCCAGTATGCTAAATTTTCTAAAAATGTCTTCGTACAGAATTTAATTTAACCTACGTGTTATAATTAAAAAAAAACCCAAAATTTCAAGATAATTCCGCAAGAATTTTCCTAGATATCCAGGATATAATTTTTATGTATGTTGGAGCCCTATAAATTCAAATTTTAAATATGGTTATCTTTCAAAAGAACAAGTCAACAGCTTTAAAACGAATGACTGAATTATATATCTACGATAATATGATACGAAATTATCGATTTATTTATTTATTTATTTATTTATTTATTTTATTTTATTTTATTTTTTAATTTATGTTTAACAAACAAACAAATAAAACAGCGT
The DNA here is from genome assembly GCA_963930645.1 of Salticus scenicus. Lineage (NCBI taxonomy): Eukaryota > Metazoa > Arthropoda > Arachnida > Araneae > Salticidae > Salticus > Salticus scenicus. Next base: position 40,131,433 of record OZ005659.1, read on the forward strand.
TGGTTTCCTAAGATGTCAGCTATAAGCCATAAAACTGACTTCGATAATTTCGGTTATACATTTCTAAAATGAAAATATGAATTTATGTAAGAAAATACTTTTTTTTTTTTTTTTTTTTTTTTTTTTTTTTTAAATACAGAATTAATTTTTTTATTATTTAATATTTTTCAAAATTATTATTATTATTATTTTAAATCTACAGAAATCTTAACAAAAAAAATTAATGTTCCGTTGGAATTAGTTTAGATCATTTGAAAAATATATTTTATGTAAACGGATACATTAAGGAAAAAAAAAAAAAAAAAAAAAAAAAAAATGCGCACAAAATATACAGTCTTAACTAAATTTATTTTAAAATATTATAAGAGTAAAAATACGTGGATGAAAAATGGAAGGGCGAAAATAAAATAAAAGGAAGCAAAAAATTTTCTTCCTTGTCGATTTGGTTAGAAGTTCTTGAAATATTTATTTTGTTGCGGACAGACTGAAACTGGACATGCTGTCTCTGATCGAGCCGACTGATTGACTGGCTATGTGGGCGAAAGCAATTAATCTTGTTCTTTTAAAACTGGGTTATCCCATCGATTCTTTGGTAAAAGCAAAAGTAGATTTCTCTAAGATTTTTTTTTTCTCTCTCTCTCTTTAAGTAACGCATGAAAAGTTTTCATTAATTTTTCATTTTCTTTAGCAAAAAAAAAAAAAAAAAAAAAAAAGAGGGAAAAGAAAAGAAAGATAGAAAAAACATTAATTTTGAAGAAAATGAGGGTTATAAGAACATGTTTTTATCAATAAAAAATTGTGACAAATTTATTTGAGAGAGAATTGCGCGCAACAATGTATAGTTTTTCTTTATTTTACTTTTTACTTTTTCTTAGCCCCATAAGGTAGAAAGTATTGTTTTTAGAACAAATTTTTCGAAATGGATATTTTTCTATATTCACAAGTTTTGAGATCTCCTGAATCAGAAAACTAAGTTTTCAATGATTGGTCTGTGTACGTGCTTTAGTCTGCCATTACTCATTAGCATTACTCAAGAACAATTAGAAGAAGAAAGTCTAAATTCGGTATTCTAAATCTATATCATTTGAGGATACTACTTGAACATTTATCGAAAAAGTACAAATGGTTCGTGTACAGGGAGATACAGAAGTATTTCACAACATTATGTCTAGGAGCGAATTTTCTAGTAGGTACAGTTTAGCATATTTAGACAGTCCTAAACAAAATGAAATTGACATACATTCTTTACGTGAACAAAAACTAGTTTCACATAAAATACAGTGTGAAAAATATTCGTGAGTCATGTCAAATCAACATGGTATGGCCATGGGATACTAAGTTATAAATTAAAATGCAACTGCACTAGTATTTCCATATTAACATAACGTACGTTTTACACACACACACAAAAAAAAAAAAAAAAAAAAAAAAAAAAAGGCCGTCCCATGTTGAAACTTACAATATTTATAGATAATAAACGTAATAATAACATTAATTTTTAAATGGAAATTAAATGTATACTTTTTGAGGTATTGAATGTTTAAAGGTCAAAATGTTTGACCTTAAAATGAAAAATTTTAAAAATATAAAAATATATAAATGTGATATATCATTTGAAAGTCTGTATTATAAGCTTTCTAATGATACCAATCTTACATCTCTAAGTTAATTAGGGAACAAAATATGGGAAAAACTTACGTTATGTTAGTATGAATATACTGATTTAGGGTTGCATATTAATTTATAACTCAGCATCCCATGGCCGTCCCATGTTGAAATTTCCAATAGTTAAGATAATAAATGAAAAAATAACGTATAATTTTTAAAAGAAAGTTAAATGTGTACTATTTGAGATATTGTAAATCAAAGGTCAATATGTTTTACCTTAAAGTGAAAAAATTTAAAAATATATACTTGCGATATATCATTTGAAAGACTGTATTATAAGCTTTCTAATGATACCAATCTTCTATCTTTAAGTTAATTAGGAAACAAAATATTGGTACATTTGCAGTAGAAGAATTTCGGAAATTTGCATTTTTTACCCATTTTTGCAGCCTTGTATATAAAAAACTAAAAGAGATAGGGATTAATTAATTGATATAAATTCATTTCTCAATAGAACAAATAAATGAGCCCAATTTCATAAAAATTTAAGGGGGTTAGGTTAAAAATGCTGTTTTTTTTTTTTTTTTTTTTTTTTTTGTGTGTGTGTGTGTGTGTGTGTGTGTGTTGATTTGACATGGAATGACTCTTGACTATTATGTTTTAAGAGGCACATAAAATAATTCATATATATTATTTCTAGGAGTGGAAATGGCGTGACATGCATTTCGCCATCGTTACATACTTGAATTTTCTTTTTATTTATTTATTTATGTTATTTTATTTATTTCGTGCTATGCTAAATTTAACTTCTACATCGTTTTGTTTGTAATTTTTTGTGTGTGTGCAGAAAATTATTGCAAAGTTTTAGCATTCAAACATATAAACCGGGTGTCTCATAAAAAAGTAAAATTTTAAATCTGCAGACATTTTAAAAATTCATAAAAATTGAAGGAATTGGTAGAATTGAATGCGGTTTTTTGCGAAAAACAAATATATATATAATCTTGTTAGATTTTTTTTTTTTTTTTTTTTTTTTTTTTTTCCCAAATAAAAAATAATAGTTAAATTTTTAGTAGGTAGAGAGCGCTGTAACGACAAATATGCACATCAGAGTCCTATAAATTGCACGGTTTTACGATTGACACAACTTATTTCTTATTTTGCTTCCTACTTGCGCATACATGAAGTTTTAATTGCGATGCTGAATAAAGCGTTATTGATGAAGATATTTTCCTTCAGGAAAGAACCGCTGCGTCGACTGAAGCTACAGTTAGCGCTGTTTAACTCGTTCGCAAACTGTAAATTGTAGTGATGGCGGACATATAGAATAGGTTTTTTTTATGCCTGTAAACATTTGCATGCAATTAACTATAATTTTTCGCGGACATGTGTGATTTGCTCCCGTACAGCGCCTTCTGTCGATGAAAATTTTAACTATTATATTTTTTCTCCCACCCCCCCCATAACTTTTTCGCAAACCGCGTTCAATTCTACTAATTCCTTCAATTTCTATGAATTTTTAAAATGTCTACAAACTTACGGGACACCAGGTATATATATTTAATTAACTTGCAATACTGAAATATGTTTGAAATATATTTTTAAATTGTGATAACAAAAAATCGAAAAAAAAAATTAAAAAAAGAAAAGAAAATGCCCAACAAGAGGCATTAAAAAAAAAAAATCATGAAAATTGAAAACTTGAATTTTATTTTATTAAATTTAGTTTTCGAGAAATTTTATAATAGGGTAAGTGTACCAGTGACTGGCACTTTTAGAGCAATCTCTGATGTTTTTAATGTTCTATCAGAAAATATTTTTAGAAATCTTAAGTTAGTACATATGGTATGAAAGACATCCGCCACATATATGTCAAAATATATACATTTGATTTTTTTTTTTTTTTTTTTTTTTTTTTTTATGAATTTTTATTTGACACCCACTCAATGTTCCAATAATTGACACTGCCAGTTTTTCATTTTATCAGCAATTGGCCCCCTGTGTTCCAGTGTTTGACACTGCTAGTTATTCATTTTACCAGTTATTAGCACCCCATACTCCAGCGTTTGACATAAAAAGTTAAAATTCTTATATGTAAAATATATGATTTTATTATTTTTCTTAATTATTAATTATTTCGGGATAGATGTCAATTACTGGAGCATGCCAATCACTGGAGCACCTACCCTACATAATATTATAACATTTCATTGCATATATACGCAAACTTCCATTATTCAAAAAATTCATTTAAAAAAAAAAAAAAAAAAAAAAAAAAAAAAAAAATTAAATCGTCCTTTATACTCTTAATAGAAAGAATTATAAATTTTTCTATCATTTACATTGTTCCTTTTATCCAAACAAATACATATATCTGCGAGTGAACGATAGTCGAAGTTATACAACAGTGTTATTAAATGTCACAAACTGTTGCGGAACTAATCTGAGACTGCATGACGAACAGGAACTTGGTCTCCCTTTGCTGTTCAGATGTAAGACAATACAAAGAAGCAAGTGTGAAGAGACAAAAATGAATAGGAAGACTTACCCCTACCAAGGAGTCATTGTTTTCTTATATAACATAATCTTTTGTAACTGTTTTCGTAGTTATTCTAGACATTTGTTATCCATTGTTTACTCTGAAATCTTATGTGGAGAGCAGGAAACTCATTAAATATACAGTAATTTGTTTGTCTTCTCGAATTTATATGCTCCTATCTAAAAAATCTCATGGCTATGTGTTAAATCTAAACAAACACTGAAAGAGTTTCAGATTGGTTAAATATTAAATAAAAGCTGTCATTTATAAGAAGCAGAGTTGGATTTTGTGCCACGATAAAGAATTTTTGAAATTGTTGAGAAATCAGGCAAAAGTGGCAAAATTAAAAACGCATCTTACCAACGCGATAATCCAAAATTCTAGGTCCAATTTTAAGCAATAAATTAATTAGCTTAAAAAATAGATGTATGTATTACTTCATTAGGGGTGATTGTGACTCAAAGGTAAAAACCCTGAAAATTAGAGCCTCAAATTAGAAAAACCTAAAATATCAAATAATACTCAAACTATTTAGGCCAGAAGTCCTGAATCCTTTTACATTTCATTCACATATCACCTGGATAACAAATGAACAACCAATGAAAGTAAAAAATAACTTTATAGGAAATATGAAAATACAGATGGTTAGAGTAAAAACCCTGAAATCAGGGGTAAACCCTGAACACAAACACCCCTGCTTCACACTGAAAATGATTTAATAACTCGTTGTTAATACATATCTGTAATTATTTTTATTTTAATAACTTTGAAATATGAATTATATTTAATTATTTGTCAGCATAATTGATCTTGAGAGGCGCTTTCATAACCGAAATTTTTTTCAACGTGAGTTTAGTATTTAATAAATGTTTCTTAATGATTGCCGATACGCAATGACGCATTGTTTAGGAGCTGAAAATGCCGGTCTTTATTGCATTATTCATAACACCATTTATAAACTTTATTAAAGTATTTTATTACATCTAAAATTATTTTTATAATAATAATAATAATAGTAAATCAGAGTTTCAATTTTAATAAAATATATCAATTTTAGTTAACTGAATAATCCCACGAAAAAAAAATAATTAGCTATTAAAAAAAAAAAAAAAAAAAAAAAAAAAGGCCTTAGATGCCGATTAGTGGCTTGAAAATGTCTGATTTTTAAAAGCACGGATTTTGGCTTCGCATACAATGCATATATTTTACGTATTATACATATATTTTACGTATTTTAAAAGAGTTCTGATAGTTTAACAAAGGGAGAAATTGGCATATTTTCTTTTGTTAAAAATTAATTTCAGCATAAAAATGAAATAAATTTTAAACGAAAAAGAAATTTCATACTTTTTTTCGGATATTACTATTTATTATTTTATATATTTTGTGTTAAAATATAATTTTTAATTATTAAAATAGTTTTGTTAATATAATTACAATTAAAATAGAAAATTGCTAAAGTACACTTCAGGTAAATAAAAGAGGGTAATATTAGTGGCAAAAATATTTAAATAATTTTCACAATTTACCATCGAACGCAACAAAATTTAGTGTGCAACCTTTTAATTTTTTTATGATTTTTGAAAAAAATTATAATATATTAATTTATAATATCGATATATATCATAGGTAATATATTAATTGAAAACAACATTATGTATGTCCTAGAGAAAGTCTTTCTTTTTAAAGCAGGAAAATTAAATATTGCAATGCATTTATATATATATATATATTTGTGTTGTTATTGTTTTAGTTCTATTAATTGCTAAATTTTAAGATTAAATTTTATTACGTTATCTATCATTTATATATATATATATATATACAGTTCCCGCCGTTTATTAAAATCACATTCGTTCTCAGCCAAAGTGATTTTATTAAGCGACTGATTTTTATATCCGGCAAACGTTCCTGCATTTGGAAAGAAACTTCAAAAGGTAACGAATAATGGAATTGGTAAACAATATTAATTAATTAGTTGTTGCTTCAATATAAGTATAAATTAAACGCATTCCAAGTTCCCATGCGTTTTCCTTTGAGAAAAATTATCATTACTTTACCACACTGTTCTTACAAATTTAAAATCTTTCCGTGTAAGCTTCATGAGTTATAATAATTTCAAAATAAGAAGTAGAAATTGCCTTTTAATAATTAGAAATTAAAATATATGTACATATCATTTCAAATCAAATTTGTAACTTAATACTGCGCTTTGAAGAATACGTTCCTTGAAATTGTTACAGAGATAAGTTATGGGGCGTGTTTAATTTGTAACTGTGCTACAAGTTTAAAATCTTCGAGAATGAGCGAGAACGGAGGGTTTGTTGTGCATTAATTTCTTTTTCTATAAAAAAAAAAAAAAAAAAAAAAAGGTTTTTTGTTAGTGTTCATGATAGTTTTGGCTGCTGAGGAGATATTTTTGAGTTTATTAAACGGCGATGCTGATTTTATAAAGCGGCGGCTTTAAAAGTTGTTTGTATTGATTTGATTCCGGTCCTGGCAATTTGATCAGATTAAGCGGCTGATTTTATTAACCAGTGAATTTATTAAGCGGCGGTTACTGTATATAGTTTAGTTGTGTGAAAATTAGTTACTAATAGTATGAACTGCTGATAACATGAACAAATTTTTATCCCCCTTGAGATTCACGTGTATATATAAATAAAGTGCGATTTCGATTTATCAATTAATTACCTTGCAATACGATATAGATTTCTTTTTTTTTTTCCCCAAAGAACTTTCTATATTTAAGTAAGGAAATAAAATTCGTTAAATATTAAATGTAAAACTTTATAAAAATTCAAAATTTATATTCATATTAAAATTAGTTAAAGTTGAAATATTTTAATTACATTACCTATTTAAAAATGATATATTTCTATTTTGGCTACTTTCAGGGGGAAAAAAAAAAAGTGGCAAACATCTATGTCTGCCAGAACGGTTCTTACCGCTCTTTTTCATAATCGGTAGAAATTTAGTACAATTGATAAACAGTAACTGTAGTGATAAATAATCCCTCGTATTTTTTTATGAATGGATGCTGAAAAACATTTATTTTATGTTAACTGAAACTGAGCATTATATTTTTCTTTATTTGTCCATTTTTAATGAATTTGATAGCTTACGAGCTGCTGAAACAGTTACATAAAATAAAAATAAAAATAAAAGTCTAAACATTTAATTAAAATTTTATAATCTAGTGATTTACTCGAACGATTGATGATGAAGACATTCTTAGGAAAGATGATACACATTTTCAGTTCATTTTTAATGGATGGATGGTTGGGTTTTACGTCGCACTAGTACTGCGCAGATGGGCAAAATTGGCGACGGTCTGGGACACACCTAGAGGTGGTCCGGAGACATGCCATCACATTTTGATCCTCCACGGGAGGGATGGCTGCCACGCTTCGGTGACCCCCAGAGGAATTATTTTTGATGGGAACATGGAGGACATTGCGGCCACGACAGATTTTACGTTCACCAGCCACCATTAATGTACACGACTGTCTTTGGGCGGCTCGAGTACCGAACCCGCAATCTTCCAATTACGAGGCCGGCGCTCTACCGACTGGGCTACCGCGGCCCCATTTTTAATGGAAAACATTAGAAAAAAAATTATAATCATCATAATATTTACCCAAAATTTTGATACACATATGAATCCTTAAAAACTGAAACAGATTAAAAATATTATGATATTTAACTTGCGATGATGTACAAAAAATTTACTTATTTATTTGAATCTAATATTTTTTTCGATTAAAAATTAAGTAGACTTGTTTCCAAAAATCATCAAAAACATTTATTTCTTTACATTTTACGATTTATCTAACGAGTAACAGCAATCAGCATTAAAGTTTTTTTTTCTAAACTGTAATACTGCTCTAAACATACCTAAACTCGGTCGTACTGGGGATGTAATTATATAAAGTAGCAAATGTTTTCAACGATTACGATAAACCCTAAATTGGTAATCGATACACAAACCGATTACTCCCTTAGCTAATTCTCGCAATTGCCGTAAAAATGTCTTTACACTCTCCCAAAATATGCCTCTGGGTATTCTCGACTCCTGTAAATTTGGTTTCCCCTACAGAAAAGTGTAATCGCATACATACACACATACACCTCAACTTCTCTCTACCTACCTCGTCACAACATACTTGATAATGAAGACGCAGAACACCGGAGGGAGTGTTGGAACGTCAATTAGATTTTTTTTTTTTTTTTCTTTACTCTCGCTCCTCTTTTTCACCCATCTTATGTTGTCACCAAAAGCTCCTCCCGTTCGTTTCCCTCTATATTTTGTTCAAAAAATATTTATTTCTGTTTGTTTGTTTATGTTTTTACTTAAAATCTGGATCGGTTCCAAACTGAAGTTTTCAGGAACCAAATTGCTGCTCTTCTGGCAAGATGGGGGTAATTTTTTTTTCTTTTATTCGTGTTTTTTGTGGAAATAAGCAAACAATAAAATACTTCAAATTCCTGACAATATCTTCGTCCTCCCTAGTTACGGAAAATGGGTTACTGGCAACAGCTAGCTTGTGGTTTTAAAAATTCTGTCAGAAGAAATTAAGTTAGCGAACAAACATGTCTAGTTAACGACGAAATAAAAAGTGAAGAGAAACGTTTCATCTCCCTTGAGATGTATTGTTCGAAAATAAATTTTTTATTGTTCAGTTTAACATGCAACGAAGATTGAATTAGGAAATAGGCTATAACAAGTGTATTATATAAATAAATAATTGATATAGATATCGTAATAAATTTTAATCTTAAAATTTAGCAATTAATAGATACAAAACAATACCAACTCACAAAAATATAGAACTGATTTTAACTGAGAGGAAAGACTGACACAAAACTGTTACGATTTAGATTAAGAACCAATAAGAAACAAAAATAACTTAAATTACTTATGCCGACATGAATGATAATAAAAAAGGACCATTAAAATTTATGACAGAGAAAACAAATAAATAACCCCAGAAATAATTGGATAAAAATGCTTAAAATTAGAAGTAAATACTCGTCAGGGGGACTGTACTTCATAAAGCTGTGAAAGCTGCATCGATTTCGTAAAACAATATAGCTGATCATAGCAATTTATATCGTTTCAGCCCCGATCGAAGCAGCAATACCATATAGAATGAGAAATTAAATGAAATATTAAATAAAATCAAATATTAAATAAAATCTTCATGGATAACAGAGAGAAAACTAGAAAAATGCATAGTAGCCACATGAAAACATTTAACACAAACTGGAGAATAGGATGATGTCAACAAAAAATGAAATTAAAAATAAAAGCTTTGCAAACATCGATTAATCGACAAAGAATGAACGAAAGAGCAATTTCATTAACGATAAAATACACATTTGCTTTGAATTTTGAAAATACGTTAAAGGAAAGAACTCATTTATTCATTTTATTTTATTTATTTATTTATTTGTTTTCAAGATCCGATCAATTGCGAAATAAAAACCACAATGAAAATCAAAGCTGTTCTATTTGAAACATTTATATACATCCTTCAGCTATTTCTCTACATAGTAGTTGCTCCGTCTGTCTGTTTGAGTCATTTTTCGTAGCATGGTACCAACTTCCCAGTAACCTCATCACAGAATGCAGTCACCTGCCTTTTAGCCAATTATCTACACTGGTCTGCAGCTTGTTCTCTGAGCCAAACTTCTGTCCTTCTAGCTAGCGTTTCATGAGAGCAAAGAGGTGGAAATCGGAGGAGCTAAGACCGGGCTGTATAGCGGGTGATCAAACCTGTTCCATCGAAAACGCTGCAGAAGCTTTTTTTATCGTATTGAAAAAGCAACCCTCGTACACAGTATTTGAACTGAGTGGACGAAATACTTAAATTTACAATGATTTTTGATTATAGAAGATTAGTGAAATTAATTGCATTAGGCCAGTTGTGCTAATATTATGATACGAAAGTTAAAAGATTGTGGAATGTAAATGTTAATATATATAAGAGTATGAAATTCGTGCGCGTACGAAGTGTGTATTTCCTTACAATTGTTAATGTCTATGACAATATGATGAATTAGTTGATTGGTGCTATAATGAAAGGGAAAAAAATTGAACATGATAGATGTATTAATTGGATGAATAACTTGTCTATTGATTTACAGACCAATCGATCAGTAGATTAATTTAGACTTTTTTCATGTTATTGTTGAATAAAGTAAAACATTAAAATACTACAAATTCCTGAAATAACTCTATCTCTATCCTAGTTGCGAGAAAATGGGTTGCTGAAAAATGCTAGCCTGTGACTTTAAAAAAGTTGTCAAAAGAAATTAAGTTAACAGAAAAACACGTATTGTTAACTCTCTCTCTCTCTCACCCCCCCCCCCCCCCCCCCCCAAAAAAAAAAAAAAAAAAAAAAAATGTAATCAGTTTACGATTTGAAATTCTAAAACAAAGTGGGGACAGATATAAAAAAAAGTAACTGAGTAAATTACTGAAATAACGTTTCTTTTGAATTTTGAAACTAAACAAAAGTGCGAATTAATTTTACTGTTTTATGGACAAAGTGCATATAACTAAATTTCCGTGGGGTAAAAAAGGAATAAACATCAAAAGTTATAGACATTTACAATTATAAAAAGTTCCAAAAATTAAATGCGTAATTATTAGGGTCAGAGTGTTAATATTATCAGACGATGGTTAAATGTTTGTTGAATGAGCTGTAACACGTACGTTAATAGTAAGCATATAAAATGCATGCATATAATAGTGTGAATATATTTGCATTTTGGCACAAGTGTTAATAATTAAGTACGTGAAAATATGAAGAATTAACAGATTGTTGCAATGATGAATCTGGCAGGTATACTGATTGTATGTACAGACTGACTGATAATTGCTTAATTAAAAATATTTTTTTTCTTTGTTTTTGTTAAAATTAGTCAAAAATGAAATGCTTCAGATTCTTGAAAATGTCTTCTTCATGCTAAAGGCAAACAGTTCGATTATGGTTTAGTTGAAACATTGTCAAGAGAAATTAAATTAGCGGAGAAACATTCCCAGTTAATGGCCAAAAAAGAAATTCAGGAGAAAAGTTTTCTCTCTCTTGAGATGGATTGTTTTAAAATAAAATTTTTATTGTTTTGTTTAATATGCAATGGAAATTAAATTAGAAAGTAAAATATGAAGAAATTTTTTTCTTTATTTCTTTCTTCAGGGAAAAGAAAATTTTTTTGAATTTGAAAATAAGTTGAAGTGATAACTTCTTTTATTTATTTATTTGAGGCAAAATACATATTATTTGAATTGTTGGGAAAAAATATATAATTAAATACCATACGTCATATTGATTTCCGATTATAGAAAACTATTGAAATTAAATGCATAATTCTTAGGCCAATGTTCAAATATTATCAAACAATGATTAAATTGCTGGTCAAGGCATGCATATTGTAAATGTTTGTACATGTAAGCATATAAAATGTGTATGTGTGTTTTTTAAATTTTGTACGTGTGTTAATGCCTACATATTTGACAAAGTGATAATTAATTAGATTCATGCAATGATGAATGGGAATAATTTAACTTGGTTGATAGTTTAACAGGAAGATTGAATCTAGTCAATGTGTTGACTGTTATGTAGATTGATTAGTGGATTAAATTAGACCCCCTTTTTATTTTATTTTATTACATAAATTTGAAATAAGTAAACAATAAATTATTTCAAAATCTGACAATGGCTTCGTCCTCCATAGTTACGGGAAAATAACTTTCACTTACACAGACAACATCTGTTATTTAATTATGATGAAATGTAATTGAAAAAACATTGTCTTTTCTATAATTTTACTTCATTAATACATTCTAGTGATTTTCAGGATTCTAGATATTTTTCTTTTTACTTTTAATAATGATAATAACAATGTATTGCAATTTAAAACTTTCCAAAGTAAAATATTTTAATGAAAAATATAACTTAACAATTTAATATTTATTTAATTTTTTATTGCTCTATTTATTACTTAACTTATTTGATATTTCCTTCTCTTTCAACATCTCAATATTTAATTTTGTGAAAATGTATATCATGCTTTTACGACATATTTTAGTCACAGTAGACCCGTTTCACTGTAAAACTAGTTTTCTTACACAGATACTGAAATAGCGGGGAAAATGAGTTTTTTTAGAGTGTTCACCGGTAGAACAAGAATATTTCTCTTTCAATGTTATAATATGAAAGCTTTAATAAGTTTTTTTTTTTTTTTTTTTTTAATATTTCTAGTTTTAGAGCATGTTTTTTATCCCTCATATTACATTTTGTAATAATAGTCTATATAATATTTCTCTAGCGTGGACCAATTTACAATTACATTTTGTCGAAACGATACGATAGTGGTGAAATTAATAAAATACGCAAGGATAAAAAATAATATTTAAAAATGAACAATATTTAAGCACGTGGACTCAGCTCAATGAACTGATAAGAAAAAATGACGACATTTGTATGATGACATTATTTTATGAAAAAAATGTGTTTTTAAAAGTTGTTTCAGCAGAATCTTTGCAAACGTCATTTTAAACTTTTAAACCTAGTAATATTTTAAAGATATATACAGAATATGAATTATTATCATAATTTGACTAAAAAAAGCAATCATAAAAAATTATAATCAAAATAGGATTATTATTATTATTATTATTACTTTTTTTTTTTTTTTTTAACCAAAAATTATGCCGAAATAAATAAAATGTCATCGCACTCTTGGCGATAAAAATTAATAATATTATAGCTTTAAAAAATTAAAGAACATGCTTTTATAGAAATGTGCACAAAATATCTATCTTACAAAAAATGCAGGGTAAGAGAAAATCGTGTGAGTGACACACCATAATGTTTACATACATTTAAATCTTTAATTAAAATAATTTAGAATGAAACAAAAACCATTTTTAAAAAATCTCCCCTGACTGGGCTCGAACGCTAGACCTTTAGATTCGTAGCGCGGAGCTTTACCTCACAGCCACAGCGTTCACGTAGGGAAAGTCTTTTTTTACAATATAGATTTTTTGTTTGCTCCCAGAGCGGTTACAAACATACAAACCTACAGACATATATACAGGTGAAGCTATTAAAAGCGTGTTAAAAAGGCATCATGTTGGTCCTTTACTAAAACTGTGAAATTGGTATAATGTTTATGAGTTTAAAATTTTAAAGGTAAATAAGAAAAGAAATAAAGTGTGAAAATTTCGCACGGGTATGCTAGTAATAATAATAATACAGTTGCACAACTTTTCAAAATAAGTAATTTTAATGCCACCTAACTAATGCTTAATGTAGTATTTGCTAAAATTGCTTTATGAATTACTTACATATTTAATTTTTCATTATCGCTCGACACTTAATTTTGTGAAAAGGTATATCATGATTTTACAGTGTATTATAGTCACAGAAATACACCTGTTTCACAGTAAAACTAATTAATTTTCTTACACAAATACTCTAAAAACGGAGAAAACGGCTTTTTTTTTTTTTTTGAGTATTTGCTGGTTTAAAGAGCAGGGTATTTCTTCTCTCTTCAAATGATATAACATAAATACGTTGCAAGGATTAAAAAAAAAAAAAAAAAATCCCATTTTAGTGCATGTTTTTATGCCTCATATTACACTTATAATAATAATAATAATACAGTTGCGATTTTTAACTTTCGAAAGTAAGTTATTTTAACGAGAAAAAAAAAAAAAAAAAAAAAAAAATCTGGAGTGACTCCACTCGACTTTCCGAACATTGAGTAACTAACAGTTTTGTAGATAAAATAAAGAAAGAGGAATTGCTAAACAAACAAAAGAGAGAAAACCATAATAGAGTGTTTTTTTCTCCATATATCACACGAGGTTTTATTTAACGCTACTGAACTTTGAGCCCTTAGATCATAATGATAAAGAATTTTTCGTTTTGTCCCTGTAAAAATCTATAGATGCTAGATTCACCAAAATGCTTATAGTTAGTGCAACAGTGATTTATAATATTCATACAAATTTTCAGCTCAATTGAATAAGGCGTTTAGATGCTATCGCACTTTTAAAAATTTGGTCTTATAGGCCATAATGATAAAGAATTTTTCTTTGTGTCCCTGTAAAAAAACTGTAGTGCTAGATTCACCAAAATCTATACAGTTGGTGCAAATGCGACCTATAACATGTGTACAATTTTTTTGCTCAGATTAATAAGGCGTTTAGACGCTATCACACTTTTAAAAATTTGGCCCCATTGGCCTTAATGATAAAGAATTTTTCTTTGTGTCCCTGTAAAAAAACTATAAGTGCTAGATTCTCCAAAATCTATACAGATTGAGTATCTGTGACCTATAATATGGGTATAAAATTTTTGCTCAATTGAATAAGGCGTTTAGATGCTATCGCACTTTTAAGATTTTGGTCCCATAGGCCATAATGATAAAGAATTTTTCTTTGTGTCCCTGTAAAAAAACTATAAGTGCTAGATTCACCAAAATCTATAGGGTTCGTACTATGGTGACTTACAATATACGTACCAACTTTCAGGTTAATCGAACAAAGCATTTAGACGCTAGCGTGTTCACAAACATACACACATACACACATACACACACACATACATACATCATCGTAAAAATAGTGAAAACGGACTCAGGGGACCTCAAAACGTATAGAAACATCAAAATCTCGAATTCGGATTTTTGACATGATTACAATACTTTCCTCACTATAGTGTTCGGAAAGTAAAAAAAAAATTACATGAGTGAGTAATATTGAATATTTCTGTTCTTTTATATGTTATAGAATCTGATAAAGCACGTTTAAAATGAATACTGACATTTATATTTTGGATGGAGAAAGATTGAGAACCTTTCGTGGAGCGTTTGAACACTGATCGTTAAAAGAGTTTGATTAAAAAAAAAAAAAAAAAAAAAAAGCTGAATTAACGGAAATCACATGAAAGCGGAAAATCGCGGATCCGCGGAAGAATCTTATGCCTGCATGTAGAGAAATACCACAACAATGAAAAGAAATGTTACCAGCTGTACAACCGAAGCATAATATATAAGGTTACATACAGTCGGCTGCAAAATTATTCGAGCACTAGCAATAATCCTTGCCAAAAAAAAGGTACACTTAATACAGCTTTGTTAAATAAATCCTTGTCGAGCCATGTTCTTAATCAGTCTAAGAACATGATTCGACAAGGATTTATTTAGCAAAACAGTCTTAAGTGTACTTTTTAAATATAGGAATTATTGGCTAGTGCTCGAATAATTTTGCAGCCGACTGTAGTTACAGCTGATAACGTTCCTCTGCATAGTTGTCGCAAGTATGCTGCCTCAATATTGTTGTGTAATATAGCAAAAAAAAAAGAAAAAATTTACAGTGCATAATGGTCACAAAATTAAACCCGTTTCACTGTAAAACTAGTTTTCTCACATAGGTACTGGAATAGCGGGGAAAATGAGTGTTTAGAGTACTCGTCGTTTTGGAGAACGATAATATTTCTTTTGCAATATAATAAAATGAATAATTTGTGAACCTTTTTCAAAAATGCTTTCCATTTTTTTTCAGGCATGTGTTTATGCCTGATATTACATTTTGTAACAAAAATAGTAAATATGCGATCCAAAACTTTTCAAAATAGGTAATATTAATGACAAATAATTAAACTTAATTTAATATTTACTTAATTTCTTATAGTTGTATTTACAGCTTACTTTATTTAATCTTTCGTTTTCGATCATAACTTAATTTCGTGGTGGTGGTGTGTGTGTGGGGGGGGATGAATATCATACGTTTACAACCAATTGTGGTCACAAAATTAAACCCGTTTCACTGTAAAACTAGTTTTCTTACACAATGTAACAACCAAGAAAGTTAGTCCCCCCCCCTTCACACACACACACACACACATACCGGTTTAAAGAACAAGAATATTTCTCTCATCGAATTTTATAATAAAAATACATTTTAAAGATTTAAACAAAAAAAAAAAAAAAAAAAAAAAAAAAAAACTTTCCCATTTACTGCATGTTTTTATGCTTCATATTACACTTTATAATAATAATAATAATATAGTTGTGATTTTTAACCTTCGAAAGTAAGTTATCTTAATTTGGAAAAAAAAAAAAAAAAAAAAAGCTTTATTTGGTATTTATTTAATTTTTTATTCATCCATTTATTACTTACCATATTTAATTTTTCGTTCCCGATCATCACATAATATCGTGAAAAAATGTATATCATGCGTCTAACGATCTATTGTGGTCACGAAATTAAACACGTTTCACTGTAAAACTAGTTTTCTTACACAGGTACAGCAATAGCGGGGAAAATGTGTTTTCACAGTATTCGTCAGTTAAAAAACTATAATATTTCTCTTTTTTGCGAATATTAAAATAAATAAATAAATGCTTACCATTTTAATGCGTTTTTTTTATGCCTGATATTACATTTTATAATAAATAGTAATAATTAGTGAGGCAGAACTTTTCAAAGTAAGTAATTTTAATGACAAGTATTGTTTAATTTAATATGTATTTAAATTTTTAATGCTTTATGTAATACTTACCTCATTTAATTTTTCATTGTCGCTCAATGCTAAATTACGTGAAAGGTGATTTTACGATCTATTATAGTCACAGAAATACAGTCGGCAGCAAAATTATTCGAGTGCTAGCAATAATTCCTATGTAAAAATAAAATAAAATATATTTAATAGTGTTTTGTTAAGTAAATCATTGTCGAATCATGTTCTTAGACTGACTAAGACCATGACTCGACAAGAATTTATTTAACAAAGCAGTATTAAGTGTACTTTTTTAGATAGGAATTATTGCTAGCACTCGAATAAAACTATTTTTTTTCTTTTTTTTTTTTTTTAACACAGGTACTTGTAACAGCGGAGAAAATAAGTTTTTAGAGTATTCATTGGTTTTGAGAACATTTCTTTTGCAATATAATAAAAGGAATATTTTGTGAATATTTTTAAAAAATGCATGTTTTTATACTACATTCTATAACAAAATAGTAATTATTTGCGAGGCAGAACTTTTCAAAGTGATTTTAATCACAAATAACTAATAGTTAATTTAATATTTACTTAAATTTTTATTGTTTTACTTATAACTTGCCATATTTAATTTTTCAATATTGCCCAATACTATGTAAAGACCTTGGCAAAAAACATCAGAGCTACTTCGGTGCCAAATTTTAAATTTCGCCAAGGGGTTTTATACTGAAGCTGGTCTATTTCTTTAGCACGATTTTTCTCAAAATTATTTTAAATTATTTTTCATACAATGTTTCCACGTTCATATTTTTAAATAATAATAATAATAATAATATATATATATATATATATAGGTCCTTTTTTGTTATTATTATTATTCAAGTCGGCGTAAGTAATTTAAATTGTTTTTGTCTCTTTTTGGTTCTTAATCTGTATCGCAACATTTTTGTGTCAGTCTTACCTATATGTAGTTACAATCAGTTCTATTTTCATTGTGTTGATATTATTTTGTATCTATTAATTGCTAAATATTAAGGTTCAATTTTATTAAGATAACTATCATTTACACACACACATGTATATGTATATATATATATATATATTATTTATTTATTTATTTTTTTAAATAAATAATTTTGAAGTTAAAATGGGGCTTTTACTTAACATTTTTTGAATCAATTATCCGATTGAACTTAAAAAAAAAAAAAAGCGTAAGCTAGATTTTGTCCTTATTTATAAGTGCATTAATTTTTGATCAAATCTAATAAATCGGACAAATACAATGACAAACTTTGAGGTTTATATATATTAAATAAAAACAAAAATGTTTGCATGTTCATTCAATGTGCAATACAATAAATGGCGGCAACGCAGAATCGCTGTCTGAAACAAATAGTGCGATCTATCGTACTAATAAATATTTTACTCAAAAATAAATAAATAAATAAAAGTTTTCGTTGTGGGCTGGTACATTCAAGAAGAGAGCAATAAATGGAATCCATTTAAATTAAATAAGAGGCAGAGTTATTAACTTTATACATATTTTTAAATATTAATAATATGGGATGCAAAAGCACAAACGGGGAATTTAAAGAAAAAAATTACAAAGCAATAAAAATTTTAAATCAGCGCCTCAAACTTTTGAAATGTATAGATCTACACTTTTTAAAAAAAGAAAGCGTGAAAAAGGAAAAAGGAAAGAAATATTTGAAAAAAAAAAAAAAAAAAAGAAGAAGAATTTTATTAAAAAGAAAATAATGACACAACCATGAAGAAAAAAGCGTGAAACGCATCGAGAAAAACCTGTCTTTTAGACTCCAATTAAAATTCTTACCGGGGCGCAACGACCGTTCCAAGCGCGCCCCTGGAAATATTCCAAATACGCCCCAACTTAATCACAGAAAAGCTATTGCTGTTTCATTGATTTTATGTCAAAAGTGCTGCTCTTGAAGTTCTGCCTGCAGGAAATTCTACACTACTACGCGAATTCCAGATAAAATAGGACGGACGAACAGAGATTATTTACTGGAATCCGAGTTTCGACGAAGAACGCCTTTCGGGCTCTTTCCGCACATGTCAGATTCGTCAGTCGACTCATTACGAGATTACATAACTACGACCGTGTGAAGTAAATGGATGCTGAGCCGAGAAACAAACAGACAACGGATGTGGATTAGAATATCAAACACTGGTTTTGGTTTAATTATACATATCTCAAATAGAGCTATTTAGAGACGATTAAGGCAAATTTCAAATTGGAATCAAGATTCGCATTTTTCTCCCCCCTCCCCCTCCTTGAGTTCGAAGCTTTTGTATACTTGTGCATGATTTGGAGGGATGGTCTGTTTGTGGCACAATAGATCTCAAACAAATGGACTGATTTTAATAATTTTTTCTTTATGTATTAGAACGCTGATTTAATCAGAAAGATTCTTAACTGTTCTATAAAAATAAGATATATATATATATATATATATATATAGTGCGTGTGTGTATTTTGTAATTTCCATAATTCTTTAAATTGTTTGTTTTTTATTTTCCTATAAAATTTATTTCCTTTTCCATGCAAGATTGGTCCGCACACTAAAGAATTATGCTTAAAATAGTTGCTACAGAATGGAATCTTGCATTTTGATGCTGAGTGAAGAGGTGGGCGACCCTGATGATTTATTCCTTCAGTTTGAACGATTTTTCAACTGTTTAATTTTTAATAAGTTCTTACTGTTACTTTTTGTTAATGTTTGATATGGGCGGATGCTCTTGATTATTGTGAATGTGTAATTTCTCTTTTTAAATCGTGCATAAAGAATCATTCTTTATGCACTGAAGACGGTACGCTTAAGGCTACCGAAACAGCTGTATGCTTCACAAATATTTTTCTTTGGCGTTTCTAATTCTTTATGCACTGAAGACGGTACGCTTAGGGCTACCGAAACAGCTGTATGCTTCACAAACATTTTTCTTTGGCGTTTTTAATTCTTTATTCACTGAAGACGGTACGCTTAAGGCTACCGAAACAGCTCTATGCTTCACAAACATCTTTCTTTGGCGTTTCTGATGTTGTAGTTTTTACTGGTTTTAATAATCCAGCGCCAAGTCTCCTTCTAATAATTCTTGAATGAGTCACAAAATAAATTTTTGTATGTCTAAATTCGATTTTGTGCTTTTTTTATTTTTTATTTGGGGAAAATATTCACCAATTGAAACATATTAATTTAATCATTTTATTTATTTATTTATTAAAATCTAGTGATTAGGAAAGTGGGGAAAATCTGCTAATGTCAAATAAATTTTTCTAAAATTATTTTGAAATGCTGAAATACAGTATCTGATATCCTACAGCTTAAATTGTATCAATACAGTAACCGCCGCTTAATAAATTCACTGGTTAATAAAATCAGCCGCTTAATCTGATCAAATAGCCAGGACTGGAATCAAATCAATACAAATTACTTTTAAAGCCGTCGCTTAATAAAATCAGCATCGCCGGTTAATAAACTCAAAAATACCTCCTTAGCAGCCAAAAATATCATTTATGCACACTAAAAAATATTTTTATTAACTTAAAAAAAAAAAAAAAAAAAAAAAGGAAAAGAAATTAGAACACAACAAACCCTCCGTTATCACCCACTGTCGAAGATTTTACCATAGATGTCAACATTTTAATTTATTCCGGAGCATTTTCAGCCCCGCCTTTATTTCGCACCACTTTATTTCTAGAATTTTTTCTGCAATATATAACTACGATAATATAAGATAAAATTACTTTTAAAGTAAAAGTGGTATGAGATAAAGATGGGGCTAAAAATGCTCCGGAATAAATTAAAATGCTGGCAACTCTGATTTTACACTTGCAGCACATTTACAAATTAAACACGTCCCATAACTTATCTCCATAACAATTTCAAGGAACGTATTCTTCAAAACTTGGAATGCGTTTTATTTACTTATTCGAAGAAACGATTAATTAATTATCTATCAAAAATTAATTAATATTGTTTACTAATTCCATTATTCGTTACCTGTTGAAATTTCTCTCCAAATTCAGGGAATTAATTCCTTTTCTTTAAGTGCAGGAACGTTCGCCAGATATAAAAACCAGATATAAAAATCAGACGCTTAATAAAATCACTTTGGCTCAGAACGAATGTGATTTTAATAAGCGGTGGAAACTGTATTTCCATAGTAGTGTAAGGCGAGATAAAGTGGTATGAGTGCCATACCAGATTATTTAAATTGATTTAACACTGTTTATAAATTCATAATTTTCGTGATTCATCAATTTTAAATTTTAAACACAAGTCAAATGTGTTTAACCTGAATTAATTACGTAAGTGACAGCTTCAACTAAAATGACGTCTTCATCCATTTTTCCATGATTTTCCTATAATATATGAATAACAATGTTCAACTTAGAACAAAAGCAAAATGCCTCTAATGCAGTTTACCTATTTATTATTTTTTTGATTTTGCTGCTTATGATAAATGTTTTAATTAGTTACTATATAAAGGAAAATACAAAGCGTCCAATATAAAATAATGTTGCAAATAATACAAATAAATAAATAAATACAATAAAATAAAAATATATTCTTGTTATGTCATAGATGAGAAAAACAGGATGTTTTGACTTACAGATAAACTTAACATAAATTTACATTTAGAAAGTATAAGAAATGATATAGTGTTCCATAGTGTAAAGAATCATATAGTGTTCCATGCAACAAAAACTAAAATATTGACTTCCAAATAAAAATACCGTGAGAAATAGATAAGAATGTACTTGAGTTCTTTAAAAAAAAAAAAAAAAACTTTGAATAAATCTCTGAAATTTTCATTATCCCCAGAAAAAATTGAAATAAATAAACAAGCAACCCTGCTCAAGACTGCCTTTTGTGCATTTTTTGGCTCTTTTCACCATTTATTTTCCCATGAAAAATTGCGATGGGATTCAAGCGATGGTACCATACTTCAAGAAAGATTTTTCAATAACTTCATGACTTGCCTATAATACCCACGATATATTTAACGAGTAACATCTTCCATTTTCAAATAAAAACAAAATATATCCAATGCATTTTGTTTATTTATTATTTAATTTATAATTATTTTGCTTATGATACATTTCAATTAATTATATTTTGAATAATTAGTATATATAAAGCCATTGTGTCAAATATAAAACAATGTAAAAAAAAATGATATCCTAGTTACGTTTTAAATAAGAAAAACACGATGTTTTGTCTTACAGATAAACCTAACATAAATTTACATTTAGAAAGAATCAAATACTGCCCCCATGGAAAGAAAATTAAAAAATTGTCTTCCAAATAAAAATACAGAGACAGATAAGAAGGTACTTGAGTTCTTTCAAACAAACACAACCTTGGATAAAAACTCTGAAACTAACACCATCTCCAGTAAAAATTAAATAAATAAACAAACAATCCGCAAAATAACTACCAGACGTGACTTCACGCGATGTCACCCTCAAAAAAGAGAGTTTTTTTTTTTTTTCTTTCTAGTCCGTACCACTTTCAAAAAGATATCTCTAACAAGCTTTCTTTTCTCGTTCTAAAGTTGCAAATAAGAAGTTCTTTTTCAAAGAGATAAAGACTTGAAAAATAACGAAATAATAGAGAAGCTGCAATAAATTCGATTTTGTTTTGTTGATTATTTTGTCATTCTTTCTTTCTTTTTCTTTTTTTTTTAACAACTTTAGTGGTATCTGTCGTTAATAAGATAAAATTCAAGTTTTTCTTTTTTCTTTTAAAGCATTTTTTAAGGCAATGAGGTAATTATTATTACATTTATTTTTGAGTTTCGTGAAGCAGAAAAAGAACATACTTCATAAAAAGATAATAAAGCACTTGAGACTAGTTAATGAGAGATAATATAAACTAAAACTTGTTTTTGTGAAAAACGTACGTTAATTAATCATTATTAATATTCCTTAGCATTGAATATAAAATAGATTGAACTGGTTCTGAATAATTAGTACATTTATTTATATACGAAGTACAATACTGAGTGGTTAATTTAAATAATAAATATGAAAAAAAAAAAAAAAAAAAAGAACTGGAAGATATAAAAGAGTTTTTAATTATTATAATTGGATAAATCGTCCTACAAATGATATTATTATGGAAAGGTCAGACTTATTTTTGAAGTATATAACAGAAGTCGATCCAGGTTTTAATTTCTGGGCCTATGTTGGGGAAAAGTAAATATTTTTGTAAAATTAACAAAATAATTTTCTAAAATTTTTGTTTATTTTTGTGGGGAAAAAAAAAAGGGGGGGGGGTGTTACAAAACCTTCTGTTTTGACAAGCACTCTCTCTCTCTCTCTCTCTTGTATATAAGACTTAATATCAAATTAATAATGTTTCTTTACATCAAATACAGGGGCAGTCATTTGGAAAGCTTGAAAACACGAAAAATTTTTATTGAAAAAAATAAAATTATAAAATTCAAATTTGTAAAATGGCGATTTCTGTGAATTTAAATTTTGCAGGCATGAGAGTGCAGAAAATTAAAAAAAGAGGAAACACGCGTGTTCATAAAATTAATTTCAAATGAAAAATAACACGCGCGGGGAAAACTATACAAATGTGTTCATAAAATTTATTTCAAATGAAAAATAATGTTCACAGAAAAAAACTATGCAAAATATTTTTAAAGTGACAAATTAAACTAAAAGAATAACACATCAGCACAATAAAACATGTGTTAAAAAAAAAAAAAAAAAAAAAAAAAAAAAACATTAGTTAGCAATCAACTTTTAATAACATTGACTGGTGTTGGGAAATGGGAAAGGGGGGGGGGTGTAAAAAGTAGTTCATTAGTGAGAGATATTAAACACAATTCTACTTCTTTGTGGGTTCTAGAATATCATAAAGTAAGTTTAAAATTAATATTGACATTTTTGTTGTGGATGGATAAATATTCAAAATTAAAAGGCTTCCCGCAGAATGTTTGATCGGCGTTGGTTAGAGATGAAAAAGGGGGGGGGGACGAAAAAAATTACATGAGTGAGAAATATTGTATAATTCTGTTCTTTTATATGTTATAGAATCTGATAAAGCACGTTTAAAATGATTATTGACATTTATATTTTGGATGGAAAAAGATTGACAATCTAAATTTTTTTGTGGAGCGTTTGAACACTGATTATTATTGGAGTTTGATTTTAACAAAATAAAAAAACTGCGAATTCAACGAAAATCACTAAAAAGCGGAAAATCGCGGATCCGCGGAAAATTTTCATGCCTGATTTTGTGAAGGAGTACATTTAATAAATTTAAAGCTTGAGAACATGATCATTAGATATGAATTTTGTAAAGGGGAAGCTGAAAGATACCCGTTCCGGCCATAGATCAATTCTTGCATAAAAATATTTTTTATCAGTGGCAACTGTTTTCCAGAAGAAGACAACTGGAAAAAAAAAAAAAAATTGGTGTTAATGATGTAGAATGATAAGTTTCATATGCACAAATATGCTACATTTATTTCGAGACTAAATAATTATGCACGACCCTTCATCGGTAGGGAGGGAGGTTGAAGTAAGCGGGGATACAGCGTGAAAACAGTAACATTCGGTACATTATTCATGTTTTAAGAAGAGGTCCTGAAATAGGCTATTTATAAAATACATAAAAACAGCTTAAACCAATGATTATAATTTATTAAATTAATATTTAAGCCAATTATGAACAGGTATGGATTTTTTCGTTTAGGAGAAAACCTCTACAATGAACTATTTATAAATTAATAGCTAAAAATCTTAAATTAATAACAGAAGTGGCATAAAAAATTGGTATTCAGACATTTTTTTTTTTTTTTCAAACTTGAAAGTTTATATTGAAAATTATTTTCGTTTATTTCAATATGTATACACAAATCTTTTCCCGCTTTTCTTCCTCCTGCCACCTCTTCTTTCAATCAAATAAAAAATCGATTGAGACCGCTTTACATTTGTTTATTTATTTATAAAAAAAAATCGGTAGGGGGTGTTTTACTTATTTCGCTCGATTACTTATTACATACATCAAAATATCATTAAGTTGTTGTAATTCAAAATATAAACTGCCACTGGCAGAAAAATGTTTAATAGACGTTAAATTTTACAAAATAAAGTACAGAAAATTAATTAAAAATCTGCTTTTGACATATTTTAATTTAATGGCAGAAAATTCAGGCTTCTCATATATTACGATGAGAAGTGTTTTTATAAACACTCAGAAAAAGAGTCTCCAATCATTGTATCAGAATTAACTAATGATTAAAACTCTGTTTAAAGAGCGAGCTGTTAGAAAAAAAAATTTTTTTTTTCTTTTTTCCCGAAATTATCAACTAATTACACCGATTTATAATCCTATAAAACAATTCATCCTTTGTTTTGTGAAAATAGTTAAAGCAGTTTATTTTCTGAATGCCCTTCTCTCTACCCCAGAGAAGTGTCAGAATTTGGTGTAAACTAATTTTCCCGGCGATGACAACCTGCCAGATTAAATTCGATACATTAAAAAAAAAAAAACTCTGGCGCCGATTTTTACTGATGGGGTTGGGGACAAAATCTCGCGGGACAAAATATTGCCGACGTAAATGAATACAAAGAAAAAATAAGTTGGTAATTATTAGTAATGTTGTATAAAATTTCATGACAACACATACCTTAGTCAGAGCACTGACATTCTGACAAACCTACAACAAATTTTTTTATAAATTTTACTTAAAATAGTTTAAAAACTGTATTTATTAACTTTTGTCAATATGAGTCATAATGAATTCAATCGTGCTTATCAATTTTAAAATTTTTAATTCAAGTTTGTGAACTTTACCGTCAGCAGTGATGTACACAATTTTTAAAATATATTTTGAATAGTGAAAAGCAAAGGATAAAATAACTTAAAAATAAACATAGATAAAATAATGAAATTCAACTCTATGATTTAATTAATTAATTATTTTAATTAATTAATTAATATTTATAAGGCCACGTGGCCCCCGCCAGAGATCACGCGTGACACAAAATCAAATTTTCAAATAAATCATACCATTTTTTTGACGCGATATTTTGTCCGGCGATATTTTGTCCCGCGATATTATGCCCAGATCCCTTACTGATGATCACAACCGTTGGTATTTCTATATGCATATTTTTAAATTTTGTCTGAAATTTTGGTTATTTTAGACTACGGCTACAAAATAGTAACACGCGTGATATGGGATTAGGTCTGATTGTCTATCTAGGTTTGGGTGGAATGCCTTCCTTGGGGGTATTTCCAAGGTATCCCACCTTATATTAACATGAGTTGAGAGGGGGGAAAAACCCCCACAGAATCTCCCAATGGCCATGTCAACGGACGTGACCAGAATTCGAATTCGGCATTTCTCGTGTTCCAGATTTGGCAGCAGAATTTCTCGGCCATTCTATATAATAAATATTTAGCATCTAAAAACAACAACGAGTTTTAACTATTAATGTTGATTAGTCATTTTTAAGAATTTAAGTAAATAATAAATAAATAAATAAATCGTAATTTGTTCATTAGCTGTTAACAGTTTTTTTTTTTTTTTTTTTTTTTTTTTTTCGGATTCAAAAAGAAGGAAAAAAAAATCTGCTTTTCACGCGAAAAATAGGCAGCGAATATTCCTATTCTATCCACATGCTTCATTAAAATAAATCCAGACGGAATGTAAATAGATAGATTGACAGAAAGCTTGGCATTTTGCTGTAAAAATTATTAAATATAACTTTGTTTGAACTTAAATAAAGCCAGGACAAAAAAAGAAAAGAAAACTAATTGTATGTTTTAAAAATAACTCATACGAAATAAGTACCGAAAAAGAAAAAAAAAAAGAAGAAGAAGAAAAAAAAAAAAAAAAGGTTATATTATTAAGCGCGGCCAAAAGAAGTTTTGATGAAAATATCCTGCGAGTACAATCACAGTTAAAGTTTTCCACATTTCCCCTCCACTTCTTCTTTTTTTAAACCTTTTTCCAGATGGTAACGCAAGAAATTTCAAACTTAAGTGTGCCCTTTTTTTCGGCTCCCA
The DNA here is from genome assembly GCA_963930645.1 of Salticus scenicus. Taxonomy (NCBI): domain Eukaryota; kingdom Metazoa; phylum Arthropoda; class Arachnida; order Araneae; family Salticidae; genus Salticus; species Salticus scenicus. Next base: position 40,158,159 of record OZ005659.1, read on the forward strand.
AAAAGTATGCGGGGAAATGGAAAGCGAATTTCAGCTATTCTTTGGAAGTTGTAGAAAGTCGAGATAGTATCAAAGGCTGATCAGCGTAGGAGTATGAGGAAATGATATGATACGAACCTGGGTGAAACATTTTGAAGTTTTTTATTTTTTATTTTCCCCTTTATCTCTGCCTCTTTCTTTCTTTTTTTTCTCCTCTAAATTGGATGAAAGAGCAAATATAAGATATGAAAGGGTTACAAGTAAATGAAAGTTTATAAAAATTCATATTTTGAAAAGAGAGAAATCCTGTTAAATACAAATGTTTAATATAATCGTATGTTTAATTATGTGAAAAATAATGAAGGGAAAATGAAAGGAATAGGTAAACATGAAAACTTTCGACTTTATTTTTTTACTTTTTTACACGTTTTCAGGGCTGATGAATCCGAAAATATCAAAATGGGCATGGTGCCCGCCTGTAGGGTGTGTTCCAGTTTGTTAGTATGTTATTGTGTTGTATGCTAGTTTGTTAGTCCGTGTACACGATATCTCACGAACAAATGATCGCAGCGATGTTAGAGCAGTTTTAAAATATTATTTGGAACACTGGCAAGTAACCATATTCGTTTGCAACATTCTAATTAAAAAACTTCAGAATTTATCCGAAATTTACGATTTTCTTAATGTGGGAGAATAGGGCGAAATTTCACTTATACGTGCACGAAAAGAAATATTTTTAACATAAAGATGTAAGAATAGCTTTTGAAAATCAGTTTTGATCCCGGGACGAACATCAATAACTATAAACATGCTACTTTGAAAATTTTGCAAGTTATTGGAAATTTTTCGAATTTCTGAACATGACAAAATAGGACAAAAATAATTTTAAATTAATTTATGAGTTATTAACTACTTTTTAATTTTACATCAGTTTATATAATGAATTAATACAAAGCTAATATGTTGTGGCCACCATAAAACTTTCTTCTGTATTTTCCTATACAAATTCATGCAGTACATGCTATTTATTAAAATTATAGGTATCCCATGATGAATGCAGACGATTTTAATCTCGGAGAAGTATAACACTAAATGTCGAAAGAAAGCCAATTTTATGCTATACAAAAAATTATAAAGAATTTTTTTATTATTATTATTATTTGTTCGTTAAAAATGGAAGGGGGGAAAAAGCGGTAAGTTTGTTTCGAATTACCACAGATCTATAGTTAAACCACTTTTATGATTCAATCACTTTTATGGTTCATTTTTAAGATATTGACCAGTTATTTTGAAAGAGAGAGATAGCCATATTGAAAATTTTTAACCCCGAGGAGGCACTTCTCGAAGTTTACTTTTTTTTTTATTTGGCATTGAAAAGTTTAAATTAAAATAATTCTCATTATGTACATTTATACGAAATTCTGTCCTATGCTACCACTTACATTAAAACACATAAAAAAATGAGATGACACCGCTACTTGTTGAGTAATGGATCCAAAAATGTAATCAGGAACAGTCTAGATCAAAGTCCAACTAAATATCAAATATGATTAAATTTCATTCATTGGTTTGTGAGATAAAGCGTCCATAAAATTTGTGGCACACACAGATATTTTCGAAAATTGGTCAAATCGTATTCAAAACATCTCAAAGCTTTAAATCCATCGAAAAACAGGAGGTCGAAATTTTTCACGAATTTAATATTTTCTTGTTACAGAAGAAAGTAAAAAACTTAAACGAGTCGGTTCAACCTTAATGGTGCTATTTTTCTAAATAAAATAAAAAAAGTATTTTAAAACAATTTGAATACATTGTATTTATAGGGTTGCCACAAAAGAAATATAACAAAAATAGTTGCTTTAGTAGCCTAAAAACATTAAAATAGTTGCCTAAATAGTAGCCTAGTGACCAAAATACTAGCTTAAATATCACATGCTAACGACCATTAAAGGAAAAAAAAAAAAACATGCGCAATTTCCTTACTATTCAATATAAATATACCAAAAAAAAAAAAAACTTCTAAATGTGAAAACTGAATTTAAAAAAAAAAAAAAAAATTAGACAATGAGTCATTGTCGAATTTTTTTTTTTTTTCCATAGAATAACATGGGATTTGGTTGTTGAAAAGATTAAGTATTGCCCACTCTTAAGAGCTTATTTTTTTGCTGTATTCTTTCCTTTTTTGATTTACTAAAAGAGCTTAATTTTGTTATTTTTTCTTACATGAAATCAGGGTGAGGAAGAACATAACAGATCACAGGAGTGTACTAGTAATTATTTGCAATAAGCAAATTGGCCAGCTTAATAGGTACATATGTCATGTCTGGTGCTATTTCTACATTCTCATTGGATGTTCTACTTGTTTCAAGGTCAGCATCAGGGATATACCATACTTTAAGGTGGTAAAAAAAAAAATAAACAAAGGGTGAAACGATTAAGATATGGGATTGTTTATAAAATGCATTGCATAGGAAATATTTCTTTCTGAAAGATTTTCCTGATATTTCCTGGAATAATTTTGCAAAAGGTGAAAAATAGTCTCCCAATAGTTGCCTTTTTGTGAAAATAGTTGCTTTTTCAAGCTTTTTGGGTCAAAAAAGTTGCCATAGTCTCCTCAAGCTGAAAATAGTCGCAAATAGTTGCCTTTTAGTAGCCTGTGGCAACCCTGTATATAATAATTGTTGAAAAGAGATAAAACTAAAATGCTTCTTGTAAATCAAAAAGTAATTTTTTGAAGATAAACTATAATAACTCCTACCCTTCCATAAATCAGAAACACCTTTTTATGTAGGTTCTTTTCAAACATGTTCCACTTTCTCAGTTCCAAAATAAAAAATGTAGGAAAAAAATGAGCTTAAAAATCAAAATTCTTGCTTCTTCCTCTTTTTTTTTTTTTTTTTTTTGTAATATTCCTTTAAAAAAAAAAAAAAAAAGAAAAAGAAAAAAAAAAAGAAAGAAAGAAAACAAAGATCCCTTTAAGATTCTATTTTACTGACCGAACAACATAAACTTTCCTTTTTAGAGATAGCTTGCGTCTTGCGCTCAAGTGCGTTCTGGCGACATTTAAAGAAGTGTATCTAAACGAATCCTCATTATGATACATTGCTTTTTAAATAACCCCCAAATGAAGAAAATATTTTTGTATGCGAGTATATGTATGTATAATATTATATTATAAATAGTTAATTAGATTTTCATATATCTATTTTTAGGACTGAGGGCCTATTAGTCTCAGACAGGAATTTTTGCGTTGTCGTTTTCGATAGTTGGACATTTGTCGAAATCATTTTTCGATAGTTGGAGATTTATCGAAATCTAAAATTTATCGAAAATATAATTGAATAATTTGAAAGCTATGTTATAATTGGGAAGAAAAAAAAACTAATAGTCCTCCGTCCTAAACTAAATTCTGCTTTTTCCAGAATTTCATATTATTATTATTATTATTATTATTATTTTTTTTTTTTTTTGAAAGAAAAAGAAAAGAAAATTAATAATAATCAGTATCGTTGCAAGAGATATCGAAAACGTTTTTTTTAATAATTTTGAATTAGGAAATAAATAGTGCGCGTGCAATAATATGAAATAAAAATAAATAAAAATATGAATTTAATGATTTGATTTTTATATAAAACACGATCGCGTGCTATCTTAAAAAGTAGATGTAAAAATTAAAGTTTAATTTTCTTGGCAACAATTATAAATTAAAATAAATAATTTAATGAAAGTTTGTTCTTTAGATATACGTCCGTGTAAGATGTCAAAAAATATACGACAAAGTATTATATCTCTTTATTTTATTTTATTTTATTTTTTTTATTTTTTAAGTATATTCTAATATAAAAATAAATAGTGATTCAATTCTTTTGAAAATTCCTTCAAATATAGTGACCAGCGAAGCAGGCTTAACCTGCTAGTAATGCAATAAAACCACTATGTGAATTTTCATATTTATTTTATTATTAAACTAGTTTAGTTATAAAATAATAATTTTTTGTCTTATTCAGTTTCAATTCTTCAAGTCTCGATTAAATTATGTTACTTATTCTAATTTTTAACTTCAACCATCACTGTTTTAATTCTTAAAAATACTAACTAGCGTGCTGTGGCTTTAGTATTTCTGCTGAAATTTTCTTCATGTAAGTTTTATTTTCCTGTAAGTTTTATCTCACCTTCATATAAATTTAAAGTTTTAAATCTTGTTTCTGGTTTTAATTTGTAACCTCCTAATAAATGTAATCAGGCTTTGGTCTCTGTAAAATTTTGTCAATTAGGCTTACGGAGTCACAAAAATTACATCTATTTTGCATGCAATATTTATTCAAAGCCCTTGATAAAGTATTGATATTGTATGCTTTCATCATTTGTATTTCCATTTTTTCTGAACTTTTTTCCATTTCTTCTTTTGTTTATTTAATCATTTTTCCTAAGCAGTGTTTTAAAAGGTTTTCACAAATATATCAGGAAACAATGAAAAATGCATTATCAGCTTGTAAGTATGCGTTCTTCGGTAATATTATTCATTTAAAAATTACAAGGTACTTGACTGATAAATTTGCATTTTTATTTCTCATTTATTTATTTATTTAAATATTTTTATAGTTAAAAAAAAAAAAAAAAATCCAAATCAAATATAAAACATAATTATTTAAAAATGAAAAGTCGGTACATTAAGTAAGTAAAATCCATTGTACTTTCTACATTACGTGGTAGATACGTTGAATTGTGTATATATTTTCATTTATTCAAGTGCCGTAACAAATAGAATAGTATACTTTATTTTCAGATTGTACCTAAAAACATGATTTCCCCCCCCCCCTCTCTTTTCTTAACGGAAAAAAAAATATATCAATTGAAAATAGAACAAATTGTTTGAACGAAAAAAAGGAACATTTTTTTAAACAAAAGTAAATATATAAAATAGAATGGGGAGGGGAGTAAACAAGGAAGATAATTATATTTAAGTTTCTCGCCAATTATTTGAATATTAATTAAATAATCTGTTTTTCCTAAGCAGCACAGAAAAAAAAAAAAAAAAATTAAGAATGTTGCATGAAAATTTCTGAAATTTAAAATAGTAGTATCCCTCTTTTGAAAAAAAAAAAAAACCATGAAATCATTTTACATGAACACACATGGTTCAACAATACATTAGGGAAAACGTTGCTTTTACATAATCTGGTACAAATGACTTGAATGATATTTACATTAATTAAAAAAAAAAAAAAAAAAAAGAACCTTAAACCAATAATTATAATAAGCTTTTTCCTTAACACTGATTGACAAACCTAAAAACAACTTTTACATTAGGTTATTTATTTATGACCTAGAAAACTTCGATAACTTGTCATTTTCTTCTTGCTGAATTTCCCATAGAGGAAAAATACTGCCAAAGAATATTCTTTGAATATTGCCTACCATATTCATGACTTGCAGGAACGCAAATGAGTTTTTCCGTAGTTTAAGAATTCTTTCCCACTTTTGTTGCATTTCTTTTCTTAATAAAACTGGTTTTCTAATATGAGAAATTTATCGTTATAATTTTAAATGTTTCGCAAAAAATTAATACTTTCATTAAGACGTCCTATAGATTTTTTTTTTTTTTTTTAATTTATTATTCAAAATAAAGGACGAAATATAAGGGTAAATTTTATGTAGTTGAACTTTTGGATTTTTAAAATTCATAATAATAATAATAACAAGAACGCAAAATCATGTGGTACGCATTGATTATTAACACTTTCCAAATGTACGAAACTTTTGTTGTATAACTTTCAATACTCTTTGTCTACGCAATCACACGACGGACAAACAGTAGTTCTGAAATGCATACCAATAGACTAATCATTCTGAAACGTTGTTAGAAAGTGTTAAAAATGCTCCCTGTAAATCTGAAAGATAGCAAAATCATATTCTATACAAAGTATTATTTTAGCATATTAAAAATCAATGTCAATTTCTTTATGATTTTTACAATAGACAGTTCTTGAAATGTAATTTATAAAAATGTCTGTCCTAAAATACAATGTATTAGCTTTTTTTTTTTTTTTTTTTTTTTTTTTTTTGTGTGTGTGTGTGTGTGTGTGTGTGTGTGTGTGTGTGTGTACCTGTGCACAAACCAGTTACACAGGACCTATTTATGTTATTTAAAATAGGGAACATTCCATGGTGAATTTGAATAGCATATATAATTTTGAAAAACTTCTGAAAACATTTACGGACGCTGGGGCGAGCAGATGGACAGCCGGACAAATAGATACTTTGAAAAAAAAAAAAAAAACTTAAAAAATGTTAAAATGAGTTATATTGCTTAATGTAAACAAAAGTGCATTTTCAGCAAATTTCCAATAAAAGATTTCAATGTAACTGAATATTTTTGTGTGGTCGTGTAAATCTAATGCTAATCACACTACATTCTGTAGGAAGCATTCTTTTGTGCATGTGAATAACATATTTCAATTTTATTAAAATTTGTTCGTAGTAAAGTTATTAAGGGCCCTCTTCACTCACCGCCGCCGGAAGCGGAAGCTAATGCTATTCTATGGGAAATTTTTCTTTACAAATAACTTATTAACTAATACATATTTTTAAATTCTGTTTTCACATTCTGAAAGTTCCCAGCTGTTAAATTGACGCACCTTTTTTAAAAATGTATTTTTTTAATTTTTAATATTTTATTTAGAAATTGCAAAATGAAAAAAATTCACATATTGAAAATTCGTATTTTGCAGCTTCAAAATAAAATATAAAAAAATAAATAAATAAATTTTTAGAAAAAGTGCGTCAATTTAACAGCTGGGAATTTTCAGAATGTGAAAACAGAATTAAAAAATATGTATTAGTTAATAAGTTATTTGTAAAGGAAAATTTCCCATAGAATAGCATTAGCTTCGGCTTCCGGCGACGGTGAGTGAAGAGGGCCGTTAAAATTTAGTTTTTAGAAATACTTCTCACAGAACGAATACTTTGGAATACTTTTGGGTGTCCCTGTACACAAATCAGTGGTGGTATGAACAGACACACAAACGAACCGAAGTTGAGAACACGTTTCAAACTTATTTGAAAGTGTTAAAAAAATTTAGAAAACGATAAAAATGATTAATATAAACGAAAATGCAATTCTAAAAAATTTCTAATAATACCCATTAATGTAACTGAACATTATTGTGTGGCCCTGTAAATCTAATGCTAAGTAGACTGTATTCAATGGAAAGCATTCTTTTGTGCATATGAAGAATACATTTTAATTTTATTAAGATTTGTGTAAAGTAAATTTCTTCAAATTTGGTTTATCGAAATACTTCTCATAGAACGTAATGCTTAAGAATACTTTCGGGTGTCCCTGTATATAAACCAGTGATGTAATTTACTTCCATTTTCAATGGGGAACATCCGATAGTGGACTTGTATAACATATTTCAATTTCATTAAGATTTGTGTAAAGTAACGGTATTAAAACATGGTTTATAGAAATACCTCTCATAGAACACAATGTTTTGAAATACTTTTGGGTACCCCTGTATAAAAATCAGTAGTGGTATTTAATCTATTTTATAGAATACTTTTGAGTGTCCTTGTATATAAAACAATGATGGTATTTAATCTATTTTATACAGGAAACATTCAATAGTGAACTTGAATAACATATTTCAGTTTCATTAAGATATGTGTACAGTAAAGGTATAAAAATATGATTTATAGAAATACCTCTCATAGAACACAATGTTTTGAAATACTTTTGGGTGCCCCTGTATAAAAATCAGTAGTGGTATTTAATCCATTTTATACAGGAAACATACCATAGTGAACTGGAATAACATATTTCAATTTCATTCAGATATGTGTACAGTAAAGGTATGAAAATTTGATTTATAGAAATACCTCTCATAGGACACAATACTTTGGAAAACTTTCGGGTGTCCCTGTACACAAACCAGTAAAGGTGTTCACTTCATTTTCAATGGGGAACATCCGATAGTGAACTTGAATAACATATATCAGTTTCAAGAAACTCTATAAATATTTACGGGAGTTAAAGCGCGGACAGACAGACAAACTGAAGTCACAAACACTTTTCAATTTTGTTGGAAAGTGTTAATAATAATAATAATGCACATAAATAAATAAATACGTTAACAAAATAAAATAATTATCAAGAGCTGATCCAGGAAAAAAAAAAATTCGGTCCTTTTTCTGCCCTCCTCATAAAATTACATTTCATATAAAATCTTTTTGTAAAAAAAATAGAACCGACTCCAAAAAGCAATTACTATTCAAACAAATAAAAAAAAATTGTATGAAATGAAACTAAATTGCGCCTAAAAGTATAAAATAATTTCCTTCGCCAAACAACCTATAACACTACAATTAATCATAACTTTTGAAGTCGGCGCAAAATTAAATATAATTTAATTAAACTTTAAAGGTTTGTTTTTAGATCGGTAGCAACAAATGCTGTTGTCTCGCATGATCCATTTTCATGTTTCCTTTATTATTTTATCACTGTATACAATTGGTCCATTGGTAGCATCTACACAGAACAGTGAACATTCTTCACAATGCGGTATTTATGTTTCTACGAAGTTAGAGTTTCCTTTGCAAATTTGGTATAACTTTGATAACTATCATCCTTGGTGGCTTTTGGATTTGGCGTTCAAAACGTATTGCAAAAATATACACGCAAGATGTATATTTTCATAATATATTTTGTACGAAGTATTGTTTCATATTCTTGATTACTCTCTTAATATACCTTATCAAATTAATAATGATATCCCAAATAAATTAAATATGTTTGCCAGATAGTTTTTCGATTTATTTTCACCAAGGACGTCAGATACCAGCATCTTCGCCAACTTTTGCTGCTTACGAAATTTTATTTGTTTTCTTGAATGAAAAAAGTTTTCGGCTGCGTTTTGCAGGTGACAATGTGAGATGTGTATTTTGAAAGGATTTCATTTTTGTAATGAATAAAGGTATCAATTTTTATTTAATTTTGCGCCGACTTCAAAAGTTATGATTAATTGTAGTGTTATAGGTTGTTTGGCGAAGGAAATTATTTTATACTTTTAGGCGCAATTTAGTTTCATTTCATACATTTTTTTTTTTATTTGTTTGAATAGTAATTGCTTTTTGGAGTCGGTTCTATTTTTTTACAAAAAGATTTTATTTTTCTCTTTTCAGTGAAAACCTATGCATATAGCAGAACATCAAAAGACGTTCGACGGCAGTTTCACAAATCACAACTTCCAAGAAAAGTGGCATAACTCAAAAAATGGTTTATGTCACTGAAAAATACATGAAATACACCCAATGTGCACAAAAAAGTTACATCTCCATCTAGAAAGTTATCCACTCGAGAAAGAGTTGTGCCAGTTTTATTCTAGTCAAAATATTTTTAAACTGATTTTTCTCAAATGCTGCATTTTTAAGTTGTGTCACTTTTCTTGCCTTTATCGGATACGAGCAAAAAACTATCTATTGAATGAACATACATTAAGTTAAAAAATCTATAGAAATGTAAATGTAACGAACGGATACGCTGTATTCGTAACCAAAAAATTCTCTTATGGCATATATATTGAACTTTACATTGAATACGTGACACTCGCTGCGCTGAAAATTGCGGAGCGTAAAGTTCAAACAAAGAGCAAAATATGCATTGCAGCTGACGGACAGAAGTTTCAATATCGATACATACATACTGCTTTTACCAGTGTAGCTGCATGCGTTCAGCAGTTAGAGTGAGAACAGACTTTTGTGAGTATCCTGTAATTTGTTTATACCTTAATGAAATGATAATGAAGACTATTTCAGGCCAAGATCATTACGACAACAAAAAAGTATTAAAATTAAATCATCTCTTAAGAAGTTATAAGCTAACAAATTTCAACAACAACAACAACAATGAGATACATGGTTTGAATTCAGAACCTCTTCCTTTATGAAGTCGGTTTAAAACGTCTATGCGTTAATCGATGTGACCGCTTACAATAATCATACTCTGAATTTTACATAGCATAAATGTCACCCGCTGCGCTACAACATATGTAAAGTCGTTCAAGTGTGCACAAAAAAGGAGATTGGGAACAAACAAACGCACGTTTTAAGCGTTCTGTTTTTAGCATTAACGTCTAAACTATCTTTTCGTACTAAATAGATGAGGCTCTGCAATTTTATAATTCACTTTTTCCCATGTCTTGAACTGTTTCCGAGATAGGAACGCTAACTCCACTGTTTCCCACCAGGTGGCGCTGTAGGTGGTTGAATCACGCAGCGCATATCCACTTTACTGTACCTACATACCACTTTTATGACTATAGCTGCAGCTGTTCCAAAATCGAATTATCTGTTCAGAAGTTATGAGCTAACAAACAAATATAAAAACAAAAAGCATACGGTTTGATTTGAGAACCTCCTCCTTTTTGAAGTCGGTTAATTAGAGCATATCTTACGAAGTTATAAGCTTACAAACACCAACAACAACACATAGGTCGAATTAAGAAAACCTTCTTTTCTGAAGTTGGTTGAAAACGACTTTGCGCTAATCGATGTGACCGCTTACAGTAACATTACTTTGAACCACAGAGTATAAGTGTCATCCGCTACGCTGCAAAGTCTGCAACGTAGTTCAAGTGTGCACAGTGTAGGAAATTGCGAAGAAACAACTGCACGTTTTAAGCGTTCTATTTTTAGCAATAATGTCTAAAAACTGTCTTTTCGTAGTAAATCGATGATGCTCTACAACTTCGTAATTAACTATTCTCCCATCTTGAACCGTTTTTGAGATAGGAGCGCTGATTCCGTTTTTTTTCACCAGATGGCATTTTATTTTCTTTAGATTGTAAAGATATTACAATGGGACCTACTTCAGACCAAGATCTTTACAACAACAAAAAAGTATCAAGTAACCGTATTTTCAACTATATAACGTATGTCTCACTAGCTACGCTACATTGTGTGCAATGTAGCTCAAGTGTACATAGTGTAAGAAATTGCGAACAAACAAATGCACGTCTTTAACATTGTATTTTTAGCATCAATGTCTAAACTATCTTTTCGTACTAAATCGATGATGCCCTGCAATTTTATAATTCACTTTTCCCTCTGTCTTGAACCGTTTCCGAGATAGGAATGCTAGCATGAATGTCTAAACAATCTTTTTGTACTAAATCGATGATACTTTTAAATTTTTAATTCGCTTTTTTCTCTAGAACCGTTTTCCAGATAGTAACACTAACTTCGCTATTTTCCACCAGGGGGCGCTGCAAGCGGTTTAACCTTGTACTGCATGGCCACTTTCCTATACTTACATACCATTTTTAACACTATAGCTGCAGCCGTTTAGCAGTTAAAAGAGTTGGGACTGATTTTTTTGGGCACCCTGTATTTTCTTTAGATTATAAAGATATTACAGTGGGACCTATTTCAGACCAAGACCTTTTCAACAAAACAAAAAGGGTCAAAATCGGAGCTTCCGTTCAGAAGTTATGAGCTAACAAACATAAAAAAACATACGGTTTGAATTGAGAACCTTCCTTCTTTTTTTGAAGTCGGTTAAAAATGGGTCCCTTCATAAAATTCATATCTATAAAATAGGCCCTTCCCAAAATTCAAATTCATAAAACTAGCCTTTTCATTTATTTTCTTTTTATAAAAATGATCTTTTTATACATAAATTTTCCACGTTTTCATGCATTATTTCAAATAACTTCTTGTACTTTATTCGATAAAATACTATTAATTTAATATTAAATATAATATAATGTGATTGCAAAAATATCTAAGTTTTACACGATAATGCTATTTTCACAAAATTAAATAAAAAATGCTAAAATATATTTTGTTTTTCACAAAAAAAAAAAAGCCCCCAAAATTTAAACTTGGATCGACCCCTGATTATTTTAGGGGGAGGGGGGAATGATATCTGAGAGTTTTTTAAATAAAACAAATTATAAAATTCTCTTTGTATTGCACATATGTATATAAATAAAAATATATCTATGTCATTTATAGAAAACTACAATTTAGACAAAACTTCGTACACGCATGCTTTAAAACTGACTACTTTAGAATTTATACAAAACACATTTTTTTTTTTTTTTTTGGTTCCCAACATGCATTTCCTTTTTACAAATCTACCATACCTTATATTCATTTCTAAGGTGTTCTAGCTCGTATTTAAGCAAGAATCATGAGATTTCATAAATATTTTTATTTATAATATATTTTCCTTCTTACTTGTGCATACATAAAGTTTTAATTGTGATGATGACTTGGTAGATAAATCGTTATTTGTGAAGATATTTTACCTCAGCCAAGAATCGTCGACTAAAGCTGAAGTCAGTGGCGTTTTTTAACTCGTTTGGAAACTGTAATTTGTCTTGGTGGCGAACACATAGAATAGGAGTTATAGGCTTGTAAACATTTGTATGCAAATAAATATAATAAATGTGTAATTTGCTCACATGTAACGCCCTCTATTGACATCTTTTTATTCCTATCAATCATTGGAGGACTCTGCAACCACGACAGATTTAACGAGCACAATTAGCGTAAGCGACGGTCTTTGGCCGGCTTGAACATCACACCCGCAATCTTTCAATTACAAGCCCGCTGCTCTTACCAACCAGACTACCAATATAATCAAAATAAATATCATAAAAATTAAAACATTTATCAAAAATACCACCTTTTTTTTTTTTTCATAAGTACACGTATTGTTTCAGTTAATTCAATATATTCAGTTCCAATGAAAACGATATTCCAAACTAAGATGACATATAAAAACCAATAATCAAGTTACTATTAGCCAAGATTATCAAGAAATTCTGCCCATGTATATCACGTCACACTTAGCAACTACAGTCACAGTTGTAAGTCCATTCATAATTTCACCCAAATTTAGCTACTGACCATCCTCAGACTAATCCATCGGGGCACTCGAATGCAGCCTGTGTATGGCTATTTACTATTCTGAACAGGCAGACACGCTATCTAAAATTGATTCCTTTCGTGCCGACACACAACAATGGTCGACAGAGATATGGTAATAATAAAAAAAGAAAGAAAAGAGAAAATATATGTTTCTCTGCCGGGCAGAATTTAATGTCGGTTATTTATACGAAAGTAAAAGACGTAAACTTATAGAGAGAGGAGGGGGAAAAAATGCTAGCGTGTATTTTTTGACATTGTTCATCATATAAATATTACTGTCACTTTTGTATGCTTTTTTTTCAAAGCGAATGTAGGCAGTTGTGAAATACAAAAAAAAAAAAAAAAAAAAAAAACTAAACATACTTTTTATTGTGTTTTTTATTCAATCAAAACATAGTGAATTCACAATTGTTAACAATAGTATGATGTGTAATATTGAACAAATACTTAAAAAATACATGTTACAAAATGAAAGTTTTCGGCTTTCGAATAGACGCCATTGATTGCCGATGTTTAGTTTCACATATATTTATTGAATAAAAGTGAATAAATCCGGTAAAAAAGATAACACTTACTGTTGTGTGCCACAGTGTAACTCCAAAAAATCAAGAAATCCAGAATTAAGCTTCCATTTATTTCCAAATGACAAATTTAAAATTTCAGTTGCTTCGGCTAATGGAAGTAAAGAATTAATCAGATGATTTGGAACTAATATTTGTTCAGCTTCAGTTAAATATTTACTTCCGATCGAACTTTGAATAAACTGAAATATTTATTCCAAAAGCAATCAATTTTCCATGATGTAATGGCGGAGAAATTATAGCACGAATATTAAGTAGTATATAGAACACATATAGAACATTAATAAATACACGTGGGTATTATATTTACTAACAACAAATGCTGAAAAAGCGCCATCTATCGATCATTACAAACGCGGATAGAAGGACAATCGGTTCCAAGTTAAGTAATTTACTGAAAAATTCTCCTTAATATCTCCTTTTATATAAATAAATATTCTTTTAGAATATATCATCACGTTTTGTAAATCTAATAAAAGAGAGTGTGCAGAGTCGGGAAAAAAGGGGAAATATAACAATCACCGCACACTCATGTACAAAATTTTAAATCTCTAAATTATCCTAGGAAAACGTATATTAAATTTCTCTTTTCTGCACTTTTAAACAACCAAATTGACAAATTTGTAGTAATTTACGTGATGGCACCCAAAAAAGCCAGCAGATGTTGTTGTAAAGTTCTTCTTCTTCTTTTTTTTTTCTTTTAAGTATAACAATTTCCAACAAAGTTAAATAGTGTTTAACGATTCATTTGTCTATCTATCCTTATGTCTGTCTATCTGTCTGTGAGCGCATTTATTTCTGTAAATATTTTTTTGAATACCTTGAAACCGATATATGCTATACTTGTCACTATAGCATATTTCTTATTAAAATTGTTTAAATACTACATTTTTTGCATAGAGGGTCTTACCAAAGAATTCGTTTGCATTGCTGTCTAAGAGTAATATAAGCACAATTTAACATTTTTTACTGTACTAAACATAATAAAACTGACATGCATTTTTCAACGCAAAAAATCATATTTTTTATAAATTAAGGTACGATTAGCGTTAATGACTGGTTCATAAGAATACATAAAAATATATAGCGTGAAGTGGGACAAATATAACAATATTTTGGCATAGTTAAACTTTGACCTCAATATGTTCAGTGTTTATTACACTTACACTTTTTAAAATTTTTGAGCATAAAATAAAACTAATTGGCTTTTAAAAAAATATGAGCTTTTTATTATTTAACAATATGACACTGGAAAGAAAAAAAAGTGATGAAAATTTAATGCTATGTAGTTCTACTTACCCCATGGTTTGAGACTAGTGTAACTTCAGCCCACTATACTCATATACAGTACATTAATAAATATGTACAGCAAGTTTCCAGGTAATGAAAAACTTCCGGAATTTGGGATTTTTTGAATTTTTAAACTATTTCTACTCGTTTCAGTGCACGCCTTTTTCATACGCCTCCAGCTAGCACTTCACATCGTAGAACTTTTTAACACTTTAAAACAACATTTTAAAAAATTCACGATAATAGCTTTCTTTAAAAATTTAAAGACAGAACTGAAAAGAACATAAAGTGAAAAAATATAAGCTATGTAGTTGAAATGCTTAAGATAAATGCAAACAATATGGTTGCACTTTCCCGACATATAAAATTCCATTGGGTAAATGTAAACAATGGGTGGCAAAACAAAAAGCTTAAGAAATAGAAGAAATCAGAACTTATATTCAAAATATAAATTCACTTCAGATTTGTTTTCTTAACAAAAACTGTAGCTTAGTTCCACAAGTTCCACTGGAACAACTTCGAGCATTCGGTTGGAGAGGGAAACGTAAACAATATTGCATAGATCTAAAAATATAATGTTTTCACATTTCATTTGTTTTCTTGAGGCTAAATGCAACAAAGAAAGGTTCAAATAAACAGTTATGATGACTATTAGGTAGGGCGACCAGACCCGAGGACGAATCTCGAGGACAGTCCTCGAAAACTACCCTTCGTCCCTAAAAAATTAGAACACCTTTGAGAATGTAAGTTATAAAGTTATTAATGTTTTATTATAACAATTTATTATAAATGTATTAGGGGTGGGAATCGATTAAGAGTTTTAACTGGGTTAATCGTAGTTCATTAATCGATTAATCGGATTTTTAATCGGTTTTCAGTTTTTTTATATATAATTTTATTTCAATGGTGAGTAAAATTCTCATATTGTGTATAGTCGGTAACAAAAGTATCCGAATACTAGCAAAAATTCCTATGTAAAAAAAGTAGAGTTAATACTGTTTTGTTAAATAAATCCTTGTCGAATCATGTTCTTGGTCACTCTAAGAACATGATTCGACAAGGATTTATTTAACAAGTTAGTTCTTCTTTATCACTTCGGATAGAACACATAATGTTATGTTCTGTTTCTACTTCGATAATTACTATCAGCAATTCTGAACAGACAATAAACGCTTGAAGATATTGTGAAACTCTGTTGACATTTTCCCCATCAAAGGGATAGTGGAAATCTCAATCTCTTCTTTTCGTTTCTTTTTTATCTTTAGCATTTCCATTTTTTGAAAGCTTCTTCTTTCTGAGAATACTATTGCCCTAGCCAACACTTTCTGTAGAAGGCTACAGACAAGTGATGTTGCTCCGGCATGCACATGAAGCGGCATTTTGTTTAATAACTGTCCTCCCCCTTTTCTCTATCAACAAAAGTGCAACATCTTCTTTGTGAGGTTTTATTTTTATTTATTTTTTGCTTTTTCATCATTTGATGGATGTTTCTTAGAATGTTTGTTAGGAAAATACGGGAAAAAATATTTTATAGGCAGAACAGCATTTTTACTTTAATTCGTAGTTTGAAAATTTTAATCGGATTTTGAAAATTTTTAATCGAATTAATCGATCCGATTAACTCGATTAAAAAAATTGATCGGGACTAAGCACTGATCGATTAACCGAACCGATTAATCGGCACAGCCCTAAAATGTATAATAAATAAGTGAAGTTCCTTCAGGTACTTCGTACATAAAATTACTAAAATTTTACAATTTAAAGTGATTTTGTCCTCGAAATTCGGGGACACCGCACTATTTGTCCTCAAATTCAATTTAAAAAATCTAATCGCTCTACTATTTGGTCGAATTCCAGTTTATCATTTCAGTTATGAGCCGAGGTTTACACTCGCCCCGTGGTTACAACTTACCCCACTTCATTCTATTTAAAATTAAAAAATAAAATCTTTATGATGTTAATTACAACCTTTAACGTTAGCGAATCATTACATAAACATGACACTATATCATTCAGTTAGTTCGCATTTAATTATACGATCGGATTAGATAAAAAAAAAAAAAAAAGAACTAAGAAACTTCCTCGGGTAATTACTTAGAAGCAGAAGAACAACGCGGCGTGAGAAAACAAATCGATACTATTTATTACCCGACTAAAGTACTTTTTGGTGTATGCCTAAAGAGGTGAGAACAGGCTGCAAGTGTTTAATTAAGGAATCACTGCAGAAAGGGAGAGAATTAAGACTATCGTTAAGATGTGCGGTAATTTATTCGCAATGCAACCTTTCTCCGTGTTTTTCGCCGGTACAAAGTACAAAACATAAAACTAACATTAAGCTCGCCGTTAAACATAGAGTACTATTTCTATAGACCATTGTCTCTAACGTGCATTTTGTCTCATGGCGAACTCTTTTGAAACATTTACATAATAATGCAAACACGTAAGGAAAAAAAAAAAAGTATAAGAAAATTGATATGTTGTGGAGATCTCAAAATTTTCTTCAATGTTTTCCTATACAAATTCACTCAATATAAATTATTTACAATAGATTGGTTGGTTTGTTGGGTTTTACGTCGCACTAGTGCTGCGCAGATGGGCAATTGGCGACGGTCTGGGACTCACCCCTAGAGGTGGCCCGGAGACATGTCATCGCAATTTTGATCCTCCGCGGAAGGGATGGCTCTCCTGCTTTGGTGACACCCAGAGGTATAATTTTTGATGGGAACATGGAGGACATTGCGGCCACGACAGATTTTACGTGCACCATCCACCATTAGTGTACACGACGGTCTTTGGCCGGCTCGAGTACCGAACCCGCAATCTTCCAATTACGAGGCCGGCGCTCTACCGACTGGGTTACCGTGGCCCCCTATTTACAATAGAACCTCGCTTATCACAGGTCATGTGGACCGATGGTACCTCGGATAATCGAAAACTCAGATAACACGGGCTCTGTTGTAAATCGAGAAGGAAATACACGGCAAAGTTTAAAATGGATGAAAACGCATAGTCAATGAAGTAAAATAATACCAATATTACATCTCTAAATATAGTCAATTAGAAATGCAGTGCAATACATTCATATGTAACGTACTGTATAGTAAAATTTGTCAAAGTTATCTACGTTATTTGTCAAAAGTCACCCCTCCTCTGGTGTGTGGCCTATTCCGAACTACCTTAGTTAATCTGGAACTCCGTTAATCGAGACTCGGATAACCGCGGCTCTACTGTATTAAAATTTACTTTCCATGATGAATGCAGACGATTTTTAATGTCTAACATTAAATTTCTATAAAAAGTCTGACTTTTTTTTTTTTTTTTTTTTTTGCGGGGGGAGGGGGGTGAGAAGAGAGTAAAATTAAAAAAAAAAAAAAAGAAAAGAAAAGAAAAGAAAAGAAAAAATCAATGGCTCTGTTTCAAATTATCATAGATCTATGGTTCAACCATTCTTTTTTAAGAAAGTTCTTGACGAGTTCTTTTGAAAAATACTCATATTGAAAATACAAAAATCTTTTCCCTGTTGACTATTACTATTAATTTTTTTTATTTAATTTCACAATGTTTGGTTTTAAATAACCCTCTTTGTGTGCATTTATACGAAATTTCATCCTATGCTACAACGTTGAAAATTTTGACAAAAAGGGATGACAGCGCCACGTTGGGCGATTTACACTAAAAGTTGGTAGGCACTATTTTATGTCACGATGCAAGAACATATAAAACTGTGTGCATTAGTTCTTGAGCTAGAGCTTCCACAATTTTTTTTTTCAGACAGATATTTTCTATAAATGACCAATTCCTGTTCTGGATCTCTCAAAAACGTATAAATCCATCGAAAACCGCAAGTCTAAAATTTTTACGAATCCATTACTATTTTCTATTGAATATAGAAAAAAGTAAAAAGTAAAAAGATAAAATTTGTCAAAATAGATTTTGATTTAGTGGCAGAGGTCATCATTTTATCACAGTACGATAAGCCGTTTTATCTACTCTTAGAAGTCTTTAAACCTTTCATCGAAAAATTCAAAGCAGTTTCATTTCTGAAATATTATTCTTCATTTGAAGAGCGAGAAGTTTTTCCCTGGTAGAAGAGCGCATTATCAGTGAAAACTAATACTCGTGGCGATTGAACCTAAGAAGTCAATTTTTTTAGTACTTCAAAACCCTTTATTCTTGGTTTTTATAAAATAGATAAAGCCATCTACATTATGTAATGTCTTTCTCATAACAAAAATCTGATTATCATTAGTAAATAATTTTCCCACGAATGACAACCTGCCCCATCGATTTTTATTCCACATCGATCTTCAATCTTCATTTTCATGAAATGATAATATAGCGCAAATGCAAATAATCTAAAAAAGCGATTCATAAGTAAAGTACTGGTTCACAGAAAAATTGTACAACTTACTCATATAACTTATACCACTTATATAAATTATGTAATCGTTCTTTAATAAATCCAAATGTTTTTATTAAAATAAAACATCGGTCCGCAAAATGTTTTTAAAAAATTTATTGGTCCTATAAGCCAAAAAAATCTGGAGTGACTCCACTCGACTTCCTGAACATTGAGTAATTAACAGTTTTGTAGATAAAGTAAAGAAAGAGGAGTTGTTAAACAAACAAAAGAGATAAAACCATAATAGAGTGTTTCAGTATTTTACTCCATATATTACACGATGTTTTATTGAACGCTACTGAATTTTGAGCCCATAGATCCTAATGATAAAGAATTTTTCGTTGTGTCCCTGTAAAAACATATAAATGCTAGATCCACCAAAATGCTTATGGTTAGTGCAACAGTGATTTATAATATTCATATAAATTTTCAGCTCAATTGAAAAAGACGTTTAGATGCTATTGCACTTATAAAAATTTGGTCCCATAGGCCATAATGATAAAGAATTTCTCTCTGTGTCCCTGTAAAAAAACTGTAAGTGCTAGATTCACCAAAATCAATAGGGTTCGTACTATATGGCGACTTACAATATACGTACCAACTTTCAGCTTATTCGAACAAAGCGTTTAGAAGCTAGCGTGTTCACTCACAGACATACACACACACATGCACACACACATACATACATCATCGCAAAAATAGTGAAAACGGACTCAGGGGACCTCGAAACGTATAGAAACACCAAAATCTCAAAGTTGGATTTTTGACATGATTACAATACAGTCGGTAACAAAAGTGTCCGAACACTAGCAAAAATTCCTATGTAAAAAAAGTACACTTCATACGGTTTTGTTAAATAAATCCTTGTCAAATCCTGTTCTTAGTCAGTCTAAGAACACGATTCGATAAGGATTTATTTAACAAAACCGTATGAAGTGTACTTTTTTTACATAAGAATTATTGCTAGTGTTTGGACACTTTTGTTACCGACTGTACTTTCCTCACTATAGTGTTCGGAAAGTAAAAAAGTTTGAGAAATGCTGATCTAAAAAAATCTCTCGCCAAAATTGCCAAGAAAATGTAGCCTAAGTAATTACGGTTCAGTTATAATAATCCTTAAGTAAAAACCTTTTCTATTCATTTAATAAATTATAAACGATAAGTCACAATTTGCAGAAGATCATTTATCCAATCAAAGGCTTAAATGATTAAAACATATTTTTTAATCAGTATAGTAAACAAGATTTAAAATTAAATAATTAATCATTCAACAAAGACAGCTAATTACAATGTTAAAAAATATATATATATATATTAAATATTCACCTGGAACCTATTCATGTACACTAATCCAAAAAACAAAATAATGGAATTTTATCTCTTTACATAAGCTTTAAAACAATTCAAACGGAAATTGACGAATGCTAGTTAATGACCCGAAGTGTAACTCGTTAAGACTCGTGAGAATCGAAACACGAATACGACACAGAGACATGCAGTAACAAACTGTCACCGCTATCTCGGCGCATCTTCAGTATGCGATACCTGTTTCCGAGAATCATAAAGACGTAGTGAAGCATAAATCGAATTTTATTAAGAGAATCGGTACATGTCCTGTACCATGCAATCGTTTCATTACAAAGAAGCAAACGTGATAAAAATGGAAAAAGGACACGATGAGAAAGAAATATAAGTTAGGTGAATGAAGCTATTGTTCTGGTCTTGGCATATAAAGGATGATTTGTGTGAACATGTATTGAGAAAAAAATAATAATAATCACGGATGAGATATGCGCCAATTAAAAATAAAACACAAAGAAAATATTCTGAATTTCAGACATCTAAAATTAAGCGTTACCGAGTAATGAAAATAAGTCTTTGCGAATGGTTACTGTAATTACCAAATCTTTGGCTTTTCCAGGAAGAGGTTATTGATTTCTAATGGAAATCTTTAGTAAGAATTCTTTAGAAATTGAAAATATAAAATGGAAAATGTTAGTAGGAAATAGTGGTGGTTATAGTCTATATAAGAATCTCAAAGTTGACAACTATAGATTATGAATGTTTGGAAATTTTGAGTTAAATTCTAAAAATTCTAGCATTCTCAGTACAGAGCCTTTGGTTAATGAAAAAAATGTAATGTTTATCTCATATACTAGCAAATTTTTTTTATGATAGGATCATCAGTATATTGAAACTGAAATACCTGGTTATATTATGAATATAGTTTTATAACGTTTTATAGAATTGTGACGCTTTCTGTGTTAGTTGAGGCATTTCATACACATTTTTTAATGACATTAATTCAAAACTGTCACTTTTGGAGTTGTATCACTTTTGAACAAAATTTCTAGTTATGTTCATTGTACTACAGCAAACTGTAATCGTACACATTTGTAACTTTAGAACTCAGATAAGAACAGGGCTCAAAATTTACGTTTTCGAAATTCATATGGAAAATTCTATAGAAGAAAGAAACAAAACAGAAAAGAAAAGAAACAATGAAAACAAATTCTGTGACTTGACATCCATAAAATAAATTGTGTTTCTAGTAAAAATAGTTTCATGTCATCTTCATAAATTCTAGTTCCCTTTGCTAGCAAGTTCTAAAAACCCCTATTAGAATTCTAGAGCGTTTTCCTATATTATCGAGAGGTCAATATTATTTAAAAATCTCTGAAAATAAATACGAGCACAAGAAGCGAATTTTAACAAAATCTTGGTTTATGACCTCAGGGAATAAGGCCGATTGACTGCCCTAGGGTCCTAGGCCTGAGAGGGGATTGCCTTCTGTGAAGATCTTTCTAATACTTCCTAGCCCGTATTTACGCAAGTTTCGGAGAAAACCACGCAAAACCCCGAACGGCTTGGCTAACGAGCGTGACTTGGGATCGAACCAACACCTCCTGTAATAATGCCTCCGCGCTGAGCTCTACGTCATAGAAGATCGGCCGATTTTATCCAATCAACACTTCCTATAATACATGTTGGATTGTGGTGATTGGATGTAATCGGCCGATCTTCCGTGACGTAGTACTCAGCTCCGAGGCATTATTATAGGAGGTGTTGGTCGAACCCGGCACCTCACGTCTCACAGCTTTAAGCGCAGAACCGCTCGGTCGCTGGTGGGCCTTTATGACCATAGGAATTCTAGAAAATCAAGAGATAATTTCTTGCGATACAAAGGGTTCATAATATTCATAATATTGTTTCACCATCTAGGAAAGTACAGACTACACTGTAAAAAAATGTTGTAATTTTTCCTGCACTTTCTGCTGTAGTTTTTCAAGCACCTGTTCTTTCAAATAAAAATACAGCAGAAAATCTTGTAAAAATTTATTTTTTCCTCTCGTAACCAATAGCAACGGAACTTCCTTTGGACTTTAGACTAAAACATCTGCCCAGGAACATAACATCTGTCCTGTCTCTTTGTAGTAGATATTTTCTGTCTTAAGGGCCCTCTTCACTCAGCATTTCCTTTTCTAAAAACCAATGTTATCTTATGGAAAACTTTCTTTGTACTTAAAACAGTGGCATATTAATTGATTGAGACGCGGTTTTTTTTATTGGATTACTCTCATTTCGTAAACTGACGCAGCTTTTGTAGATTTTATGAAAGAATAACAGTTGTTTTTTAAAAAAGCTGTTTTATTGCAATATTTGGGTTGATGCATTAAATGGCTTATAAAAAACTCTTTCAATTTTTTAAAACAGAATTTAAAAAGCTGCGTCAATCTCAAAGAGTTTATTTCAATGCGGAAAAAAATCCTGTATTTTAATAAAATTTTAAATCAATTAAATTTGCAAAGAAAGTCCAAAAATTTTACAAATTTGTGCCGATTTTTCTCTTTGACACACCCTTTATTCGGCTACGCCTCTCGTTCGTGGTTTCGATGGAAAGATGTTTACATTTCTGTGGTGAAGATACGTCTAGGCGTTGTGGTTTTTTATTCAGTTTTTATTTTTATTATAGATTTCACCTGTATTACGGATGTGAGTAACATAACAATTTAGAAGACAATCGTTCAGAGACTTATTTATAGGAAATATATGATCACATTTTATTTTCAATAGTTTTTCATTGCGCGTAATACTATTATTATATGAATACTTTGTACATAAATCTGATATTTTACTGATAATGCCACGATTGACAATATACAAACATTTTTTTTAACAAGTTATATAAAACTTTTTACTAAATTAAACAGATTTTCAATAATAAATTTTATTTTAAAGTATATAATCTGGTGTGGCACCCACACGACTTTTTCTTACCCTACATTTAAATTTTATACAGACAGATTCAGATTGAGGAATAAAATATCAAGTACTGTATAAAATTCTATAGTAAAAAGAATTTAAGCTAGCTTTACGAATTATTTAATTTGACAAATAATTTTCTGTGGGAAGGGCGGAGGGGAGTACCACCTTTCTCAACCCACATTTGAAACTAATATCTACATTTCTATAGAATTCACGACTAATATTAAATTTAAAATTATGTTCAACAATAACTTTCAATCACATTTATTGACAACTTTAACCCGTATCACTCGTTGTAACTTATCAATATTGATCAAACTGTTCAAGTATGAATTTTATATGAACTTTAAAATATAACACTTGAGTTCCCTGCCGGTATTTAGTTTTTAAAGTTACACTGATAACAGACTCACAAAGAACAACTGTTAAAAATTGTTTAATTATTCACGGAACCGCAAAATACGTAGTTATTAAAATAAAAAAAAACAAGACTTCAAATTAAACTAAATATTTTATTTACTCTTTAGGTATGGAGAATTAATTTACATTCCTGAGCAAAATAAGTTGTATTAATATTGAAGTCTAGGAATTGAGTGAAACAAATATTTCGACATAAGCAAGTTGATTTTATAACTGAAGAAACTAGAACAATTTAAAGTTTGCAAGAAATGGGAGTCAAATGTTTATGAAATTATTTATACACGACGAAATCACACTATTATTTTCAAAGATTTTGCGCTCTTATTTTCGCGCCTAACATAAAAGCGCAGCTGAAAGTATGGTACCTGAACATGAACACTGTTTCTATGCGTTCTTTTAGAATTACAGTAACTGGATATCAAGCTGTGTATCGATATTAATAAAATCAGAATTTTATCTGTAAATTTATCAGAATTTTAAAAAAAATGCGATATCTTCACGTTCCACACACCATAAAAGTCGAAAATTACTTCAGAAAATTTTGTCTGTGTGTGTGTCATCGTGTCTGTATGTCTGTAACGCTATTATTGTCCGGGTATCACGTGAGAATGGCTGGACGGAATTCAACGGCGCTTGGCAGAAATTTAGGCTTTTACCCAACTAAAATCTGCCAACTTTTTCGAAATTTCCTCCCCAGTTCTCGCCGGGATGGGGGAAACAAAAGTCAAAACATATTTGTAAGCATAACACCGCTCCAAATTACTTCACTGTAAAGAAATTGCACATATAAACAATAGTCATGAGTATAAAAAAAAACGTTATCTGCAATTTAGGAATTTTAGATTATTAACCCTTTCAGTCACAGTGTTCCCGCTGATGGAACACCTTATTTTAATTCTCAAGTGCAAAAACTCATCCCGGAAACTTTTTAGCAAAAATTTACGTTTATAACATATTAGAAAAGGCCCTTTTTTTTACCTGAAAATTTAAAATTTCTTTTATTTAAATTTTGTTCGTAAATTCCGGTGGCGAGAAATTTCGCAGTTTCCGAATTTTTTAAAGAACTCTACAAAAAATGGAACAAAGATGTTAAAAAAAGCTACGAGACTTCCTTAGAAAATTTCCAAACACACACTTTTCCCCCCTAATTTCCGATATTTTTGTGAGAAGGGGTTACGAAGGGTCAAAATCGAGACAACCCTTTTAGCGCTAAATTCCTCCTGAGAAACCTATGGAAGCTGCGGTCACGAATTTCGGTGCTGGGATTATATGTATGTATCCGACACCTAAAGTAATTGAATAAATAAAACATTGCGATTTAGGAAATTTCGATTTTTAAGGGGAGGGAAGAGGGAAATCAATTTTTGGCGGGAAATTGTGCAAATTTCAGATTTTTAGTAAAAATTTAACAAAAATGGAAAAAAGATGTTGAAAACAGCCATGGGTCTTCTTTAGGACATTTTCAAAACACGCTTTTTTTGTGATTTGCCTTTCTTTTTTATTTTTATGGGGGGGGGATAGGTATGTGTTACAAAGGGCAAATTCGAGGCACCACTTTTAGCGCTAAATTTGTCCTGAGAAATTTATGAGAGCTGTGGTCAGGGTCAGAAAGTTTCATGCTTGGATTGCTTATATATGTATCCGACCCCTAAAGTAACGGAATATATCGAAATATCCCCCCTTTCACCCTGGGGGGTAGGAAGCAAAAAAAAAAAAAAAAGTTTGTAAGCATAACTCGGCCCCAAATTACTTCACGCTGAAGAAATTGCGCATGAGAAAACTAGATTTGAGTATAAATAAAACATTATGTACGATTTTGGAATTCTTGACAGGAGGGAGGAAAGAAATCGTTTTTTGGGGGGAAATTTCAGAAATCCCGGACTTTTTAGTAGAGCTCTACTAAAATGGTACAAATGTATTGAAAAAAAGCTATCTGTCTTATTTAGGATATTTCCAAAAACATTTTCTTTCTTTCTTTTGTGTGTGTGTGTGTGAGATTTTCGATTTTTTTTTTTTTGGGGGGGGGGGGGCGTTACGACGGAGCTAATTCGAGACCCTCCCTTTTAGCGCTAAATTTGTCTTGGGAAATCCACGGGATTAATGGTCGCTAAATTTAACGCGTAAATTTTTTATATGTATCCGACATTATTGTAACGGGATTTTACAAAATTCCACCTTTACCCTACCACTCGGGGGGGGGGGGGGGGGGGACAAAAAACACGTGTGAAATCTCGTTTTTCCTTTTGAATTCGCTTTAAATTATCTTGGGGGGGGGGGGGAAACTTGTGCGAAACAACTGCACGACTTCCATTACCCACAATCACACATATTACATGCATTCTTTGGAATTTTCCAGTAAGAGAAATTTGATACACGTATAAAGACATATAAAATAGAGTTTACATAGCGAGTTATGAGAAAGAGTATTTAAAATGGATCAATGAAACAATTTTCCAGAAAACCGTTAGAGCCGTTTTTGAGAACCAACTTTTACCAAAACTTGATATTCTAGATTATTGACTGGAAAACAATAATTACATACAAAAGGATATTTAAAAGCGAGTTAATATGGCGAGTTTGAAAAAAATCCGTACAGCCGTTTTTAAAGGAACGCACTTGCGAGACTTTAAATTGAGCTATTTATACAAGACGCCAATCAATTTTCCAAACCTAACCAACTATATCTGTCGAAAGAACATCTAGTAGAGTGTTTATATAGCAATTTTGAAGTAAATCGTTAGAGCTGTTTTTGAGATACGGACTTACGCTCCCATTTCCATTTTACGATGGCCCACTTCTGTTTTTAAAATTTTTACTAAAATTTGTAAATTTTATCTGTACACCAGACTTGTTCCGGCTGTGAAGTTTCGTAGTTCTATCTTTATTAATTTTGGAGATATGATAGCCAGAAGATTCTACATATACATACACACTGACCAATTGCCCAAAACTACATTTTTGGACACAGGAGGACTTAAAACGTGTAAATCAGGTGAAAACTCGATATCGAATTTTTGGACAGAATACAAATTACCTACGGTAGTAGAGTAATGGAAGTAAAAAGAGATATCCGTAAAATTTTTGCTTTGAAATATAGCTAATACAAATACTTAAAAACTAATTTCTGGAATTTTAAAAATTCAGCCGCACTGGGGGGAGGAGGGGGGTCATAACGTAATTTCAAATAATCCTTTATATTTGTATATATATATATATATATATATATATATATATATATATATATATATATATGAGACTTTTGCTCTAAAATATAGCTCACACAAATGCCAAAAACTAATTTCTAGAATTTTAGAAATTCGTCCTAGGTGGGCCGGGAAGGGGGCGGGGAGGCGGAGGGACAAAAAAAAAAAAAAAAAAAAGGAGTTAGATTGTTCAAAATCGGTACATAGAGGTTTTTGATAACTACAAATCGATTGCGGATAGTTTCGAATTTGTAGAATTATTAGGATAGAGGGGTAAAAATATAGAAATAAGATTTAGAGCGTTGAAAATTAGTATTATTAGGTTTCAAGGCCCTATAAATCGATTGCGGATATTTACAAAAGTGTAGAATTATTACGAGGGGCGGAAAGGGTGAGCGCAGGGGCAAAAATAAAGAAACTAGGTAGAATGTTGGAATTTAGTATTATTAGGTTAAAAGCCTGAGAAAACGATTGCGGATATTTTTGAAAGTGTATAGATAGATTTTAGAGGCCTGCAAGTCGAATGAGGATATTTTCGAAAGTGTAAATAAGCTATTAGGAGAGGCGGGAAGGGGGTGACGGAGGGGAAAAAATAGAGTTAGATATCGTTCAAAATTGGTACATAGAGGTTTTTGATACTTACAAGTCGATTTTCAAATCTGTAAACTTTTTAGGAGAGCCGGGAAGGGAAGGGCGAAGGGCAAAACAATAGAAATAGATTTAAACCGTACAAAATTGGTACGTGTTGGTTTTGGGGACCTACAAATCGATTACATTTCCTGAAGAGAAGAGAAAAAGTATTAGGATAGACGGGAAGGAGGGAGGGGGTGGGGGCGAAGGAGCAAAAATATAGAAATTAGAGTTTAAACGTTCAAAAATAGTATTATTAGGTTTTAAGGTTCGATATATCGATTGCGGATATTTACGAAAGTGTAGAATTATTATGAGGGGCGGGAAGGACCAGCGCAGGGGCAAAAATAAGAAATTAGATAGAACGTTGGGATTTAGTATTATTAGGTTTAAAAGCCTGATAAAACGATTGTGGATATAGGGATGAAATAACACATTTTCTTGAAAAATTCTTTTTTGCAATAGTAAAATCAACTAAAGTGTGCAATTAAAAGGGTTCTTGTCAAATATTTTCTAATGTAAAAAACAAATGTATACATAGGGAATATGCAAGGATAATACAGCATGTTTTGTAAGTTTTAAATAATTTTAAGGCTAGCAGGCGCAAGTGGCGGTTTGAGTAAAAATTTAGATAACGAAGACCCAAAACCGATCAACATTAAAAAAAAAAAAAAAAAAAAAAAAAATCGGGTAGCTTAGAAATTGAGCACAGTTATAAAGTTAAGTGCCCTGAATAACATACTAAAAGTCCCTAGCTATGAGGGGGGGGGGCATTTAAAGGGGGCACATTTCAGTTTTTATTAAGTATCTTGAAAACCATCGCATTTAGAGAAAAAAAAAATCTCAATTGCAAAATTAATCTACGTGAAATTTCCTAAAAAAATTGTATATTCTATTTTGTTTGTATGATCAATAGTTTAGAAGATATAGGGGAACGAAATAACATTTTCTTGAAAAATTCTTTTTTTTTTTTTTTTTTTTTTTTTTTGCAATAGTGAAGTCAACTAAATTGTGGAATTAAAAGGGTTCTGATAAAATATTTTCTAATGTACAAAACAAATATATGCATAGGGAATATGTAAGGATAATACAGCATGTTTTGTACGTTTTAAATAATTTAAAGGTTAGTAGGCGCAAGTGGTGTTTAGGTAAAAATCCAGATAACAAAGACCGAAAACCGATCAACATTTAAAAAAAATCTTACAGCTTTGAGATTTTTTTTCTCTAAATGCGATAGTTTTCAAGATACTTAATAAAAACTGAAATGTGCCCCCTTTAAATGCCCCTCCCCCCATGGTTAGGGATTTTTAGTATGTTATTCAGGGCACTTAACTTTTATAACTGTGCTCAATTTCTAAACTACACGATTTTTTTTTCTCTATTTTTCCTATTTTGACTGGACTTATCCAGATTTTTACTCAAACCATCACTTGCGCCTACTAGCCCTAAAATTATTTAAAACTTACAAAACATGCTGTATTATTCTTGCATATTCCCTATGTATATATTTGTTTTTTACATTAGAAAATATTTGACAAGAACCCTTTTAATTGCACACTTTAGTTGATTTTACTATCGCAAAAAAGAATTTTTCAAGAAAATGTGTTATTTCATCTCCCTATATCTTCTAAACTAATGATCGTACAAACAAAATGTAATATACATTTTTGTAGAACATTTTACGTAGATTAATTTTGTAATTGACATTTTTTCTCTAAATGCGATAGCTTTTAAGATATGTAATAAAAACTGAAAATTGCCCCCTTAAATGCCCCCCCTGCCCCCCGGTCACCCCCCACGAGCGGGGACTTTTAGTATGTTGTTCAGGACCCTCTCGGCTATGAGTATGTAAAATTTCAAAACTACACGATTTTTTTCCTCTATTCGTCAAATTTTGGCCTTCGTTGCCTGGACTATACATCAGTAATGTTATAATGTTATATATCTTTGTTATATTTTAGTTAAATTAATTATATCAAACTGCAAGTTTAATTATAAAGAATATTTACTTTTTTTAAATTTCATTGTTACAGAATTCGCCGATACAACTACTGAAAGCCTAAAACGGGCTGAATATAGAATAAAATACTTCGTCGGGTCGGGCTACGTTATTAAAATACATATAAATAGATAAGAATAAATGTAGAAAGTTGTTTGATGCCAGGTGAAAATGACAAAGAAAAAAAAAAAAGTAACACAAAAATAAGAAAAGAAAGAAATAGTCAAAACAAAACAAAGCTTGAGCGAAACCGCAAGTAAGGAGGTAGCTGATTTTTGATTTATTCATCCAAAAAGTCAACGATTCGTCAGTGAGTCAGTCAATCTTCTCAAATTAGTTAACACCTCCTGTCAAAACCACGTGGGACACTTTTTATCTGTTTTCAGCCGACTTCGGAATTTTTTCCAAGTGAAGAGGGCCGTTAACTGTCGATGAGGCAAGCATAGAATGGTCCATGGAAAAGGTTTGTTGTTAATTTTTACAATATTAATATTTTGTGTTGATTAATTAAAATGAATTACTTTCAAATATATTAATTTGCGCAGAGATCCATTAGATCTTAGTTTGAAAATTTTTGAGTCATTTAAAATGAAAATAATTCAAAATTTTATATTTTCTTTCATTTTAAGAATATTAATTCCAGTTTAAATAACAAATTTCAGATAATTTAATTAAAGTAAAATGAAAATTGTTTTATTTCTTAATAACCCCTTTTGCAAACAAATCGTTTGCGATCCTTGAGAAAACTCCCGAATGATGACATAGCGAGGAATTCTATTAAAAAGGGAAATATATGAGATAATATGGTATTTTGAATCTCAGAATAGTTTTCTCTAACTTTTATTTATTTATTGTAATTTAATTAATTAATTTTCAAAATTGATATCTGCCATCGAACAGATATACTTATTTTGAAGCTGGATTTTATATTAAATTTATGTGCTATTTTATATTGTCTTACATTTAATGCTTCTTTGAATTTTTAATTTCTGTATAGCTCGAAATACCACCTTTTTTAAGGACATTTTCCAACTATTATTCAGTATCAATCATTTTTTGACTTATTTTATGATAAAAATTGTATTTAACCCGTTCATTCCCAACTTTTTCCATCCATAACACAATAAATCTTATATTTAGTGATAAATTTATTTCAAAGGTAATATATATATATATATATATATAATAGGAGTAATAGCAGAGTATGAATTTATATAGATAACATAGCAACTAGAAATGTGTTTATTTATGTTTAATATAACCACTGATACCACTTATGATTTTAAGTGGTAACTTTTCAATGAATAAAAATATCAAAATTTTGGAAGAAATACAAATTATAAAAATAAAAATAAAGAATATTTCAAACAGTTAATTTACTTAAATTGCCTAAAAACAGGAAACTGATTCCAATATTATTATCGGAATAGAGAAAAATATACTTTCATTTATCAACAAGGATAGTGAACTCATCTAAAATATATATATTTTCGGTGGGAAAATGTATAGAAATTTTAATATTGTTTATTCTGAATCAGCGTGAGTGTTGGATGGAAAGAAAGAAAATCTGAATTGTTATGATTCCAATTGATATCACGGGGAATGAAAGGGTTAAATTTAGTGATGGAAAATGTGGATGAAAACGGTGGAGATTTTGAGCTCTGAATTTCTATTATAAAGAAAAGCATTAGGACGAGAAATCTGTTTCTTTCAGTAAAATACAGCAATTGAAAACGATTTATCTTTTTTTCTTTTGGCACCGAGTAGAAAAATGTAAAACAAATTTTAAAAGGTTTATATAAGTAACCGTTACCAATGAACGTAATTTTATATTTTAAGAAAAAGGCTGAGCTATTTTTACACTTATTCATTTATTTATTACCCTTTTGGAATATTTTAATCAAAAGAAAACTATCTTTTTTTCTTCTTCTTCTTACTGAATTCTTGAAAATTTTCGATCTTCTGGTTTTCGATGGATTTACACGTTTTCAGTCGTTCTGAACACGATTAGACCACGTCTAGAAAATCTCTCTCTTTATGTATGAGTGTGCATGTGTGTCAATGTGTATCAAAAATTTTATATACACCATACCTTACGAACGAATGAACAAAATTTAACCAAACATCATATTTAGTTGGACCTTGACTTAGCTTAGTTTTGATTACATTTAGTGATCATTCACTCAACAGGTTTCGCTGTCATACTATTTTTTTTTTTTTTTTTTTTTTTTTTTTTTTTTAATGCGGCAGTGTAGGGCAAAATTTCGTATAAATGTACATAATGAGAATTATTTTTATTTTTCAATGTATTATGTATATATATACATATATATGATTGTGATAATCAGCAAGGAAAAGTTATTTGTGTATGGGCATCTCCCCCCTCCTTTCGAGAGAATAATTGCTCCCTTCTCCAGGAAGTATGTAATTTTTCAGTATGGATATATTTCAAAAGAACTGGTCAATACTCTTAAAACGAATAATTGGTTTAAAACAAATTTATTATTATTATTTTTCATAAAAATTCTTTTTGGAAAATATATATATATATATATATATATATGTGTATATATATATATATATATATATATATATATATATATATATATATATACTGAGATGTCTTCATAAAATTGATTTTCTTTCGACATTAAGTGTTAAGCTTAGAAAATCCGTGCAACAGAGTTTTTTTTTTTTTTTTTTTTTGTGGAGTGAAGTACATAAATGTGGACACGTACTTTCGAAGAGCTAAAATTATTACAGCGAAGTAGGGAAAGCGGTGAAGGTAGATTCGTAAAATTTTAAATTAAAGATTGGAACTATAAAAATAGTAATGCTATTAATGAATTCTTTGAGTGTAAAATCACGCAATTTTGTTACGATCAGAATTTTAAGGGGAGCGAACAGGCTTCTCGGGGGGGGGGGGGGGGGTTAAGACGTAGATATTTATATATTGTTTAAATGAAACAGTATTAATTTGATATTAAATATTAAACAGAGTAATTGTTACGACAGAAAAACAAAAATAAAAATTTGCGAATGTAAGATCAGCAAATACTGTACGAAAGGTTAAAAAAGGTCATCCACTCCCAACGTCCCAACCTAAACAATTATATCATTTATTGCCTCGAGCGCAGAAGTTTTTCTATCCAGGGCATTTGACGATAACCACTAACCACAGACACAGATGGTTTTAATCTATTGCACATAGTATTGATAAGACTGCTATAAATTATTTCCAAGTGTAAAATAACTGTCTATCATTAGATTTAATGCATTTTATTGCGCGTTTAATATAAATATATATATAAACTCGGCTTACAGAGTACTACTTTTTAATTTTTTTCACGTTTTAAGATATTAATAATGATAATAAGGACTTTAAATACTATTTCCTTTCTTTTCCTTTTCTTTCTTTCTTTATTTGTTTGTTAACTTATTTATTCTTTTTTCCCTCAATATAATACAATACCCATAAATAAATAGCATTTCCTTGTATTAAGCGTTAGTTAATAAAAATCTAATGGCATATTTTAGTAAGCATACACCTTAATTCTGAAATATGCGGATTTATTGGTAAATATTTAATTTTTTTGGAATCAGCAAAACAGTTCGATTTTTGACGCTTAAACACAGATATAATTCCATATTTTAGCAATGGATGATAAAAATAAATACGTGTTCGAGTAATTAGCTGTAATTAAACATAAATTTTGTAAATCAAGAATATAACATATTTCGGCACACACACACACACACACACAAAAAAAAAAAAAAAAAAAAAAAAAAAAAAAAAGAAAATTTAATCATTTTGATACACTATTGTCAAAAATCATTTGTTTTTACATTTAAATAAAAACAGTGATATTTTTAGTGAATGAATAAGATACCTGCCTATTCTTCTGATTACGAATGAAAGAGATTTTTTCTAACATGCCAAAAAATAACGATTTTACGTTTCATAATAGCCTTAGTGCGATAAATTTATATAAGAACTACTATAATTTTTCTGAAATATTTCATTTTTCTAAAAAAAAAAAAAAAAAAAAAAAAATGAATCTGGGTATAAATGATAACACAGGTCGACATGTAAAATTTTGATTTAATAATTTTGGCTGATCTGTATGTTTTTGGTGCGTTGAAACCGAAAATGAAGCCAGTTTTTCTCTATCACGTATAGATTTTTGTCAATACAGGGTGCCTGCCTATACAATTTCTTCTATTACTCTTCTACCAATATAATTATATGGTAAGTTTTATAGTATGTTTCTATTATTAATTAATCATAGATACCTATTGTTGTAACTGCGAAGCACTAGTGCAACTTAAAAATATATCAACCAACCAACCAACCTGTTTTTATGATGGTATATGTAAGAAATTGTGTTGGTAAACACCCTGTATTGACAAAAATCTTTTCGTGATAGAGAAAAATGGGCTGCATTTTCGGTTTCATCATATCAAAAAACAAAGATCAGCTGAAATCATCGAATCAAATTTTGTCAACTTCATTTTTGTAGGCCTGTGTAATCTAATAAATCTAATAAAAATTTCTAATAATTTATTCTGCGTCTATCCGTGCACTGATTTAAACGTATCAGGAATAATGGCAGAATCTAACCTGTTTGTCTGCCTTTGAGACCCAGGTCCTTGGAGGAGTGCATTCCATGGAGGTTTTTCTGTGAGTTTCGGGGGCAATCACAGAGAACATTTTACAGGACTAGGTTGATGGATATGAACTATGTTTGAACCTAGTAGTCTAGTCTACAGACTTTTAGGACAAATTCGTTAAATTATATCTAGCTAGATATAAATTGAGGATTATTTTTATTTATTTTAAATTGAGTAGATAAGCATTTGCTACTTCCAACACAAATATAATAATTTCTGTGCAAATTTATTTTATTTGAAAACAAAACTGTCAAGCATTAATGAAACTGTAATATTAAAGTAAAATCCTGATTTTAAATTTAGAAATTTTACAAAACAATCTTTCAACTTCTAACGGCATTAGTTTTCTATTTTGCTTTATAAGCAAGTACTTTTTGCTCCTATCTCATATAACACTGGAAATATATCTATCGTTATATTAATTATGAAATCAATTATTTCTTTATAAGAATTTTAACGTGCATCACGGATAACATTCGACATTTTTTTTTCTTTTTTAACTACCCTTGTTTCTATTACAGAAATATTTATTATATATATATATTCCAAATTAATTGATATGGTAATTAGTGTTAGGAAATCTCATTTTTGTTATATATATTACATCAATATTATACATATTACATTATATGTATTATCAACAACAACAACTATACGAGATCGAGCTTCTCTCACCGTTAATCTCTTAGCTTTAAAAATAATAGCGGTTTCAGTAAAGTAGTTACCATCTAAAGCTGTAAATATAAATAGTACGAACTGATACAAAAGTTGGGGAAATGTGCGAATTTTATTGATTAACAACAAAAAAAAAATTTGCTTCAGTAATTAATTGCAATTAAACGTAAATTTTAACAAAGAAGAGTGAAATGCTTGTACATTTTTTTAATAGGTTGCAGAATTGATGCATATTTCGGGAAACAACTTCGAAAAATTGCGAATTTTATAGATGAGATTGGAGAAATAATTGTAAACTTTGGAAATTATTTACATTTTTAAACATAAATTTTGACATCTAACGACGAAATTATTCAGTACTTCAAACATAGGTTGTAAAATTATCACGTATTTCGTTTTTTTTTTTTCTTTTTTTTTTTTAAGGTTGAACTTCCTTGTTTCTCAATAACATAACAGCCTATATCAGAAATTATTTGCATTATTAACCTGTAACGCTATAATAGTCAATTGGGACAAGTAGATGACTCTTATAATCCTGATAGGATTAAATGTAATAATTATATTCTTAAAAAAAAATATATATATATATATATATATATATATATATATATATATTATTGTTATGTATCAAAGCATTATTTTCCTTATTTATTTATTTATTTATTTATATTTTTACTTTTTAAGATTAAGGTACAAGACTTCTTCATTGACAAGTGTTTTGGAAATTTCTTTGAAGGAACCTGTACATATACGGCCTAAAAAAAATTTCACGTTAATTTTTCTTTATAAATTTTCTTGCTTTAAATAAAACATTTTTAGATGCAATTGGTGTAAGAATAATTTCTTACTTTTATGTTGAATTTGGATACTTTGTTTTCTTCGTATGAGTCCTTTTGTTTTAAAGGGTTCATTATGTACAGTGGGTGAAAAAAGTATTAGAAATACTTGTAATTTTGACATTTTTTTCGATTTTCAAAAATAAATAAATAAAAATACTGGATGAAGTGGCATTAAACTCCAAACATGCAAAGAACATTTATAAACTACATTTTATACTGTCAAGTTAGTCACGAATGGAATTAGGGGACAAATTATAAACTGAAGAAAAGCATAAACATTCTTCATCACCTTATATTATAAATATCTACAAATAACTTGTAACTTTAACACATTATTGCACTCTATATGTACAATGTACAATATTTGCATTTGTTTTTTTTTTTTTTTTAAATCGTACTATTATTAAGGAAGATATAACTTTTTTTCAAAAAGCATTAAATTATTTTTGGCAAATATTTTGTTTATAACAAGAATGCATCTCAAAACATTGTTACAAAACTTGAAGAAATAGTACTCCAAAACACAAAATTAACATGGGTAGTATTCGCTACGATTTGACTATTTGAAGTTTTTTTTTTTTTTTTTTCCTTACTATGCATGGGCTAAAAGTAGATTTTTTTAATTACGCGGGTTGAAAGCTTGGTACGTTATTGCTCAAAAGTTTAACAAGATTTGCAAACGATCAGTTTTTCAATTTAAAAACTTTTCTCTCAATATAATGTTTTCAAACATTGGGTGTTTAAAGAAGTGTATTTTCCTCATGTTTTTCTGTGAAGGTTGGTTTAAGACAACATTTAAAAGCAGGAACAAATTGAGCAAAATCTATAATGTTTGTGATCTCCCTGTATTATTAAATTTAAAGAAATGATCTGTAACTTTAGGATGTTTTATTTTAAACCAATTACAATTTGTGGATGAATTTGTGTGACGATAGCAAGTTAAATAACGGAGATATAAGCATTTATTTACTCAAAAATAAAAATAAATAAAAAATAAAATAAAATAAAATAAAACTTTTGAAACAATATGCTGCAATTGAAATACAAATATTTTAAACGTCTCATTAAATGTGAGTCTTTTTATGAAAAACGTTTTCACTGCGCATGCGAAAGATTAAAAAAAAAAAAAAATACGTAGGCTGAAAGCTAGATATTTGGACAACTTTTATCAAAAGTTCATTTGAATAGAGTAAAAAGTAAGAAAATTGTCGGCAAAAGAACGAGTTAGATTTTAGTTTTTTTTTTTTTTTTTTTTTTTGAGTTGAAATTTGATAAGGACTTTTTTTACACGGCGCATGATTAATTTGAAGATTCAATTATTTCCATCTCTTTGTAAAAGTTCTTTTTTGTGGGAAAAACGCCTTATGATTTCGCAAATCTTAGTAAATAAACAAAAATAAGTTAGGTCTACAGGCTTATAAAAATTTTTTCACAAAAGAGTACTTTTGGAGAGTGGTTGAAATAACTGGGTCTTCAAATTAATTGCACAAGACGGGGAAAACCCTTTGTTAAATTTCAACTCTAGAAAAATATCTAAAATCTAGCTAGTTCTTTTTGTTAAATTTTTACTCTGTTTATAAATGAACTTTTGACAAAGTTGCCCAATATATCTAGCATTCAACCCTGTGTAATAAAAATTTTTCTATCTTTTGCGCATGCACAATGGAAGCGTTTTTCATAAAAAATGTTCATATTTCCTGAGATAGAAAGGTATTTGTATTCCAATTGCGGTATATTATTTCAAAAGTGTTGTTCAGATTATCTGAATGTAGGAGTAATTTTCGTTTAAAACTCTCTAGATCAGACCTGTCCGACCCAAAACACTTAGTGGGCCGCATTGGAAATCTATTTTATTCATTCGGGCAGCACTGTATGTACAATCATAAAAAAAAGCCATCACCCCCCTCCTTTCCCGACTAATTTCGCCGTAAATTAGTGTAGAGACTTGCGGCTGGTGCCAATCAATTAGTAATAAGATCTAGTTTAGAACGGTTTAGTTAGATTTTGCTTAAGGGGTGTCTACATATTAAAACTGGCATCAACTTCATTTTTTTTCAAAGGCAACCCCCCAATTTCGACGAGCTTTTTGGATTACTTGGTACAAATCAACTCAGAAAATGACATAGTTTATATATTTCTATCAATTTTTCTCAGAGTTATAATTCGTTAAAATATGGAGATGCTAATGTTAAATGAATGCAATAAACATTAATTCATGTCTTCCCAAAAAATTAATAGATTAAAATTTCTTTTTTTTTTTTTTTTTTTTTTTTTTTAACGTTATTATGAATTAATCCAAATATATTCCATGCATATTTTTGATTAAAAAAAATTTTTTGAATTATGAAAATAATTAATAAAATCATATTTCAAAAAATTATGAGTTACGACCTGCCTTAATTTTTGCACGAATAGAATGGGCATCATTAAAAATATGGGTTACAGTTCATTCCTATTATTATTTTTCGAATATAGTGATATTTCAATTTTTATTGCTCTTAGCGGGCTGTCACTCGTTATCTTTTGTGTCATATACTACTTTGCTTGCCCATGATTATAATAGTTATTGAAGTAAGTTTAGACGTACAGATCATTTCTTAATTAGCATTACTTTACATTATTTTATATTTAAAATTGTTATATTTATTTTCCGATTATTATCTGAATGGATACAATACTTTTCTGTGTGATATCTGAATTTTATTTTTTTAAATATAGAGATTTACCCTTGATAAATTTTTGCTTGTTGCTCGATGAAAACTTGATATAAAGAATATAAAATATACCTTTTTTCGAATCGCCTTGACCTCAGAAGTTCGAATACGTACTCAAAAATGGGTGTTACAATTCGGGAAATTAAAAAAAAAAAAAAAAAAAAAAAAAGGAAGAAGAAGAAGAAGCTTGTACAAGTTTTAATATGTGCATGACACCCTAAACAAAATTTAGCAATTGAATAAAATACTAGATGTTATTACCAATCGTTAGGCATCAACTGCCGGTTTCTATGTTAATTTTTGGCGAAATTAGTCGGGGAAGGAAATTATTATTATTATTTTATGACTGTACATATTCATATGGAGAGTAATCTTTCGGGAATAGCAGAAGAGTTGATAACTATACAGTATGTATAGTAAATATATTGAAGAAAAAAAAAATAAAAAACAAGAAAGAAAAATAATGCAGTACGCATTGATTAGTAACACTTTCCAACTGTACGTAATTGTCGTATCGAATAACTTTTAATATTCTTTGCCTACATTATCACACAACAGACAGAATGACTGAAAAATATACAGATAGACTAATTGATTTTAAAATTACTTTTACGCATTTTGGAAAGTTTTAAAAAGACTTAACGCAAAAGAAAATGCAGTCATTAGATTATAATTACAGCTTTTGATCTCTCTGAATATTTTAGTGTAGCCCTGTAAATCAGAAAGTTAATCATATCATATTCTATACAAAATATTATTATTATTTTTTTTCCCCCAGAGTTGTATCATTTGGATCCTTAATAGAACATATATCTGATTCTAAGTTTACTCATCCTGCTATGCTCAGGAGTGAAAAAGTGAAAATTACTGCTATGTTCTTAAATGATAATAAAAAGAGAGTAAATTAGCAGCATTGTGGCATTCCAAAAGAATAACATTTAACTATTCACTTACAGAAACGGATAAATTTTTTAGGTGACCAAGTGTGACACTGTAAAAAAATGACATTCATAACTACAGTAATACTTAATTGTATTTTAGATTGGGAATAATAAAGTTTAAATGATATATTTTAGAAAGAATTAAAATGGTAATTTTATAGAATTTTGTGAGATAGAATCAGTGTTACAAGTTTGGGGGCTTTTTTTTTTATTCAATTGCTACCACTAAATTTTAATTGTAACGGTTACCTAATCGCTTCGAAGATAAATCATCTATTATTTATATAAAATATCATTTCTCAAAATTATTGGTGATAGTTGAATAAAAAAAGTCCTCAATCTGGCAACACTGGGTAGAATTTTCTAGAAATTGGAAAATGATCAAAGGGTAATAAACAAGGAATAATTAAATAGGTAGGATTCCTGTCAGTGTAACGACAATTATATCCATTCGGAATAATTGGCATCAATTTTGTGATTAGGAATAACAAATGTGTCATCTAGAAAATTTTTCATTAAAATGTTAGGTTTACTGGAATGTTCTGTCCTTTTGAATTAATAAAATGAAAATTTTTATTTAACAATTATCATCTTGAGAGTTACACAAGAATACCTTAAATGTTATCCAAGATAACTTTCCGATGTAAGTATTTTAATTAAAAAATGCAAAACTTTCCGGTAGACCTAACATATCTAATATTCACATTGGAAAAACATAACGTAAATTACTCCTAGCAGAATCATGTTTTCATAGAGAACCAAACATCTTTTCCCTATTCTGATCTTTATAATTTTGATGGCGCACCTACACTGCAGTTCCCCTGGTGTTCTTCCCAGGACATCCTTGAGATATCTTGAGAAATAAAGAACATTCCCTAGAGACATCACAAAGATGTACTGGGGGTGTATTGTTAGGGCATCTGCGCGAAAATACTTTATTCTTTTCATGACTTCGTCATAAACAGAATAAATGAATAAATAAATAAAAATAAAAATAAAAAATATTTTGTGATCTCTGCAATTAAATATAAGACAGGGATCGCCACTATCACTTCTTCAATAACACTATTTTTATAAAGTAATGTCTGTAATATTCGACCAGAGATAACTGCTGTTGCAATGATAAAAATCATTGCAATTTTTTTTTTTTTTTTTTTTAATGAAAAAAAAAATTAAATTAAACATTGTACTTAAAAAGTAACTGTGTCAAACCCTGCATTTAAAAAAAAAAAAAAAAAAAAAAAAAAAGACATTGAACAATTAATTATAGAAAGGATGCAGCAACCATGCAAAAAGTTGAACAAAAAATCGGAAGCAGTATTAAAAATTTATTATAGTTGGTTCAGAATTTAAATCTGTAACAATAAACATGAAGTAACAATAAACATGAAAAGCAAGCACGTCCAAGCAATAATAATAATAAGAAGAAGAAGAATTATTATTTATTATTATTATTATTATTGTCAAACAAAAAATTAAGTTACAAATACAATAAGAAAATAAATATTATATTTAAAAAAATATTTTTCAAAAATTATCCATGGCATTAAATTTTGAAGATATTTTAATCAGAGTACCTAAAATTTGACGAACCAAGCTAAAATGCTTCTTTAATCTTTAAACCATAATACAAAATCAACAGGTTTAACTCTCTATTGAGTGAGGAAAAGTGGAAAATACTACATTCCAAAAATAGTTTAAATTATTAGTCTATGTCTTCAGTTATACTTTTCTAAAGCTTTATTTCAGGCTTAACATGACTTTATAGAAGAAAAAAAAAGAGAGAGAGAGAGAGAGAGACGTGGAGAGAAAGATGAAAAAGAAAGAAACCGATCTTTTCGTGTGTATTTTTTTTTTTTTTTTTTTTTTTTTTTTTACAACAGTGTTGTGAAATTTATAGCTCCGATAAGAACACCATCCTGTAAACTTTGCTACAAAATGTAGTGAATTTTTCAGAATTATAAAAAATGAAATCTTGTACAATTCTCAGCAAATGCTCAGAATCTGAAGCAGCAACTGAATTAAGATGACATGGCCCCTTTGACGGCATTATTGAATGCAGCACTCGTGCCTACTTTGTACGTCTGACGAAAGATCGTGAGTTCTTTCGACCCAAAAAACTGTTGCGAGTTTATTGCATTTTATGGTGTTTATCCAAAGTTCTATAATTATTATTGAAGTAAGTTTTATACAATAGCCTATATTTCCACTTAATGTTTTTAAACTGGACTATATTAGGTTTGTCTAATAAAATATATGTTCCGGAACCAATTCTTGTGGTTTTAATTTTTTTTTTTTTTGCAGAATTGAAATCTATAAATTATGTTTTCTCAGTCTGCAATTTTTCATGAATTAATAATCTTAAAATCTTCAAACAGCTAAAACTTTTTGAGATATTTAGGAACGAACTGGCAACTTTTTTGCATGTTTAAGGGAAACAATTTAAAAAGAATTACGTATGGGTTTTGAAATTTATTCATTAGTTAAAAAAAAAAAGCTTAAAAAGTGCTTGGTAAAATTTGAGAAGTAAGGGAGGGGGGGGGGAGGTGATTTTTCTTAATTTTTCTTTTAAAGATACTGCAAAAATTGATCCCCAATTCTTTTAAGTTCTATTAAACATCCATATACATTAAGTATATTCTTAAATATCTTTGGAAGTCTTAGATTTTGAAGATCATAAATTCATGAAAAAATGTAAACTGAGAAAACGCTATTTAAAGATTTCAAATCTGTAAAAACAGTCTATCAAAAACCATGAGAATTGTTGGCTGAATACATATTTTATTGAACAAACGAAATTTATAAATATTAAATGTAAATACAAACTTTTAAATAAAATATACTATTAATAACAGCATCTGATGAAGTTTACAGCAAAGTGCAGTAAATTTCACATCACTATTTAAAACACCAACTTTTAAAATTAACAGAAAAGTGCAGTAAATTTCACATCACTGTTAAAAACAGCATATTGTAAAATATACAGCAAATTGCAGTAAATTACACAGCACCGTTAAAAACAGCAACTTGGAAATTTTACAGCAAAGTGTAGTTAATTTTACAGCACCATAAAAGACAGCAACTTGTCAATTTTACAGCAAAGTGCAGTTAATTTTACAGCACCAAAAAAGACAGCAATTTGTAAATTTTACAGCAGAGTGCAGTTAGTTTTACAGCACCAAAAAAGACAGCAATTTGTGAATTTTACAGCAAAGTGCAGTTAATTTTACAGCACCATAAATGACAGCAACTTGTGAATTTTACAGCAAAGTGCAGTTAATTTTACAGCACCATAAAAGACAGCAACTTGTGAATTTTACAGCAACTGTGCTGGCAGCCGCGGTGCCAGCAACTTTTGTTGTAAAATGCCGAAATTTTTTTTTACAGTGTAGAAATTCTCGATCACTTTATCTATGCAGGTTATTTGTTTACATTATACCACTAACTCGGAAATCATTTGAAGCAGTGCACAGAAAATATATTATGGAAAGAAAAACATAATGTACTATTTTATTCTGATATACGTGAAAGGAAAAAAATTGGATTGGTAAAAATTTTCGATCTTCTGTATTACATCGATTAACAAGCTCTGAGATGTTCTGGACTGACTCTTTTTATAAAATTGTCTGGCAGTGTGGACGTGTGTTATCTAAATTTTATGAGTGTTGCATGAAATTCCATGAAGATTTTTACAACGTAGATTCCGAAAATGAAATTCTATGTAGCTATAAATTTAGTTGGATTTCCTAAAATGTGTATACTGCCATTTTGTAACTTAATTAATGAAAAGAGCACCGATTGCGGATAACACGAAAAACAGAGTAAAATGGGGTGCAAACATGAAAAAAATATATATACGCGGCAGAACAGTATAATATAACACTTATTTCTAAAGTAAAAAAATTTTATTTCCTCCTAAAACCGCCAAAAAAATTCCAAGTAGGCCTATAGAATTACGATGCACAGTAAACGTGTCGGTAATTTTCGACTTTCGCACTGTAGAACCTATTGTATTTTCCTTGTTATTGGCTTGAATTAAAATTGGGTTTTTGGGAGGTTAGTAATTTAAACTGTTTTTCGAGGCTCGGCTCCTCTCGAACTCGCGGATAATTGGTGCTTTACTGTACATACAGGGTAAGTCAAAATGAATATAGCGATTACAAACGGCTATAACTATTTAATGGAAAATAATTTATCGATAAGATTAACACAGAATGTAGATGGAACTTCAAAATTTTGTATACATACGTCACAGATGTTCTATGTGACTTCCCTTGGTCACACGGACAACATCTAGGCGGTAGTCCATTTCACGCCATACATTCTGAAGCATTTGTTCAGTCACCGACGCAAGCGCATTATAAATGCGTACTTTGAGTTCTTCAATTGTTTTGGGCATGGGAAGCACATACACCTTGTCTTTCACATAAACCCATAGATAAAAATCGCAGGGTCTCAAAGTACGCATCTGTAATGCGCTGACTGCAGACATGCTTCAGAATGTATGGCGTGAAATGGACAACCGTCTAAATGTTGTCCGTGTGACCAAGGGAAGTCACATCACATAGAACATCTATGACGTATGTATACAAAATTTTGGAGTTCCGTCTACATTCTGTGTTAATCTTATCGATAAATTCTTTTCCATTAAATAGTTATAGCCGTTTGTAATCGCTATATTCATTTTGACTTACCCTGTATATTACTCTTTCATGCCGTAAAAAAAAAAAAAAAAAAAAAAAAATACAAAACAATGATTATGCACATTTAACAAGAAAATTATAATTTGGGGGCCTAAGTCAGGTCAGCTATTCCGATATTCCAAATAGAAATAAAAACTACTCAGCACAGTCAATAACACAAACATCTAAACTCAATTTTAATGTGTGCCATATAAAAAGTAGGCGAAACGGATAGCTTTAAAACTAGCAAGGCTATTAAAGATAATTACATCTAATCTATCTCAAACTCTAGAAAAATAATTTAAATTCATTTCGCACATAAAATTATTGCTTTTGGTGTTTTTTTTTTTTTTTTTTTTTTAACCAAAAAAGATAACAAAAAAATCCCCATTAATCAAATTAAATCCACGAAGCGCAGACGAAAAATTCAAATAAATCGAGTATTAACGCGTTACACAAAGCTGGTGTGTAAAATATTCCATATTTTACACACCAGCTATCAGGTTAATAGCTGCAGGCGAACAATAACGTTAAAAAATCGTTAGACCATGCCTTTTCTACGGTATTGCTTCAACAATGTCTGTGTTTACGGGAATTAAAAATAAAACAGAGCAC
Source organism: Salticus scenicus (assembly GCA_963930645.1). NCBI lineage: Eukaryota > Metazoa > Arthropoda > Arachnida > Araneae > Salticidae > Salticus > Salticus scenicus. Next base: position 40,203,002 of record OZ005659.1, read on the forward strand.
GAGGTTCGAGTCTTAAAACTTCTCATCGTGGGGGATATAGTTTTTCGGAGCAGTGCACTGGAAAATTATACTTCCGCTCGTCAAGAATTCGGTTCGCGAATTATGAAAACTGAAGCCTATTTTCAAAAGACGGATTTTTTATTTGAATTTTTTGTTCCGATAGAAAAAAATCATGCTGTTAGAAAAATGATGATTGTTGACCATTGAACTTTTGCATTAGGTTGAATTTTAGGCTAATTCTAGACAACACAATAAACTTGCACCAGACTTGATATTTCAAACCTTGAAGGAGGGGTATATACAGGAAAAAATTGGGCTCTTTACTTTCCCCATCAAAATACTTGAATCCATAAAATGGGCTCCTTCACAAAATTCCATTTTATAAAACTGATCTTTTTAAAAAAGTTTACATGTTTTCAAGTATTACTCCCAATGACTGCCTATACTTTGTTCAATAAAACACTATTAATATATTTTATGAAGTAGCTGCTAAAATAGATTTTTTTACACAATACTTCATTTTTTTCATAGAAATAAATAAATAAAAATAAAATATTTACAAAAAAAAAAAATTATTTTTCACTAGAATGGACCCCAAAAGTAGGGCGACCAGATTTTTTCATTAAAGTTGACGACAAATATGGGTGTTCTCGAATTTCGAGGATAAAATAAATAAAACACCTTAAATTGAAAATGTTTGTAATTTTTCGTATCTGAAAGAACTTATTTCAGTTTACTTATTCTACATATAATAAATTATACTGTGTTTGTGATTTTTTTTTTTTTTTTTTTTTTTTTTACTTTTAACCCTTTGCGGCGCAAGACAATTCGGATCATTCAAATTATTCTGTCACCGGAATTCATGAACTATGTTAAACTAAAAGAAATTTTTAATTTTAAGGGTAAAAAAAAAACGGCCTTTTCTGCTATGTTAAAAAAGTAAATTTTTGCTAAAAAATTTCCGGGATGAATTTTTGCAGTTGGATCTTTTAAATTTTACGCCCTCGCAGCGAGGACAGCGCGCGTTAAGGGGTTAAACAGATTTGAGCAAAGCTATAACTGTGCATGAAGATTTCCCAAGCTTGCAGCTATCACGGAAGATCAAAATTGCAAAGACACATTTCCGGGCCACCCATGAGGGTGAATTGATCTTCACCAATATCTCCCTATGTAACTTTGATGCGACGTTTATCATTATAAGAATGTTACTTAAAAAAAAATTGACTTAGATCGGTAAGTTTTAAAAAGTGGTATGGGTAAAACCTCTCAGAATAATTTGAATTTAATTTAATAACCGATAATATTTTGAAAATATAGGTACAATATTTAAACAGTGGGTTGAGGGGAGCGGCAGATCCTTCACACAGAGTTAAGTATCAAATAAAACTGTTTTTATGATTATTAGTGTAAGAGAAAGTAGCCTATAGTGCGAGAGTCACATCAGAATACTTTAAATTATTTTATTTTATTATAATTACTAAATAGTTATAATTTTTCAGAATACAATTATTTTTCTTTTCAGATGGTACGTATTTTTTCATACGGTTTTTATACGAGTTTGAGATTTTTAACCTATTTTTTGTATAGTGTGAGAAATTACAATACGCCCTTTTATTTTGTCGTTTTCTACCCCATTAATAAGATTAATTGAGGTATTATTTCAGTGACATCTTGAAAACTACGTTTTAAAACTGTTTTTTCAAAATAACATATTTTAGTGTATATTTCCTTTATAACATTACATCGCTATGCGGCCGTTTAGTCTAATGGACATGGCATACGACCATGAAGATTGATGCTGCCGAAAATCTTCGGATTTTTAAACATTCTAATTTTTAGGAGTTCATATGCAATTTCTCCATGATCTAAATTTCATAAAAATACATGAATAATCCAGATTAAATTAATCTAAACCCCCCTCTCATCGGGAAAAAAAAAGAAACTTCTAAAAACAGTTTTTGTGACAAAATGATAAATAAATAAATAAGGTAAATAAATTAAAAATATATTAAAAAAAAAAAAAAAAAAATAGCTGCACAAAGAAATGTAAATAAGTTAACGTGCACAACTAACATACATAATGTCTCTATTTTATTTCATTTATATATTCAATGAATTTATGTAAGCTACTTCAGAAATTTTTACCATTCTAAAAACATTCCACATATCACATGTCTTTAGGGGAGAGAAAAAAAAATACACTTACTTCAATTTAAAAAAGAAAATAATAGAAAAAGAAACTAAAGGTACACGAGATAAAATAAAAAAGAAGAAGGTTGACACGAAAATTGAAATAAGTAAAATATTTTCTTTCGTACATAAGTTAAACTTTCTCGACAAAACACCAGATTTTCCAACAGGAAGTTGAATGAGAAAAGAAAAGAGGGAACTATAGTGGGGGAAAATTTCATCCCATTTTTGTAAATTTCAGTAACCGGAAGAAAACAGGTAATGTATACAAAAAAAAGTAAAGAAAGAAAGGAAAAAAAAAATCAGGCTTAATATGAAGAGACAGCACATTTTTCAAAATTTTCGCCTGTTTGTTTGTTTACCTTCCCTGTGTGTATACACAAATGCGTACTCTCCTTTAAAAAAAAAAAAAAAAAAAAAAAAAAAAAGAGAGAGAGAGAGAGAGAGAGAGAGACGCAGGGTTTAATCCAGCTTTTTAAAAATGGTACCCCATTTGTGAATTTATAAAATAATTTGTGAAAAAATCAAGTAAGTTTGTGAAAAATAATGCTTCAGAACAATTAACCAAAATGCGCGCAAAGAAAATGAGTTTTTTAAAATTTTAAAATACATTTAAAAAATAAAATGGAACAGTTGTAAAATAAATATATATGTTGGCTAGTTATTTCTTATGCGTAAGATAAGAAGGTGTTTACTTAGCTATTTACCATTTTCTTCAGTAAATATTCAAACTGAGGGTATTTTTATATGTTTGATGCAGCAAAGCTTATAAAAATATTGCTGAGGATTGACTTTGTGAAGGTGTCTCTGCTGAAAATTGATTTCGTGAAGGTACCTCATTGCCAAATGTTGACTTTGTGAAGATACCTCATTGCCAAAATTTGACTTTGTGAAGGTACCTCACATTGCCAAAAGTTGACTTTGTGAATGTGCCTCAATGGGGTACTAAATTTGTTCTGGATTAACCTCTAGAGAGAGAGAGTTATTTTACCATGTCAAGCAGAAGTTAATATTTTTTTAATTGACTTGAGTTAAAAATGCAATTCTTTGAGCTAATTAACAGCTATTTATTAAAGCGATCTTGACTTATCGATATTTGAGTTATTTCTGCTCATTCAACCACTTGTAAGTGGCAACATCGCACTCGCTGTAACGCATTTCTTCAGTAGCATGCAAGTGCAACGATCTACGCCATTCTAAAATAATCCAGTTTATTAAAATCATTTGTATTAAAATCATTAATAGAACAAATAAATTGCTCAAATACAATAAATAACTCATGTTTGAGTGTATGTTAACTCATTCAATTTCATGAAATTAACTCAAGATGAGAGGGCGCGTTCCTTCTAGACAAATGAGTGAAAATTCACTCGAATTGAGTTGCTTTCATTCTTTCATTTTAAGAAAGTATATAACGGGGAAAAAATAAAAATAAGAAAAAAAAAATATTTTTAATATTGAAGTACTTAATGAAATATTTAAGTCTCAATCATATTTACATATGAAAGAATTTGGGAGGTTATTTTTATGCTCTTTATAATGTAAATGTAATAATAATCATAAATATACAGATAATATGTATATTATAACTACAATTAAAGAATACTGATACCAGAACAGGATTTAATTACGACGGCATGAAACACTGCCTGATAAAAGCACTGATAGGCCATAAACCTTGAGCTCAACATTTAGGATAAAAAATTCAAAACATCTTTCATTATAAAATTTGTATCATGAATTTATTATTGAGCATGTATTTATTTATATTTTATCAATATTTTGTATTTTTAGAGTATAACGATTAGATTTAAATACATTTTTATGTGAAAAATATAAGGCTATTTAAATATTTAGCATATTCAAAAATATATATTATTATTATTATTGCGGCTGCTGCTATTATTGTTGTTAGTAATACAGTATAGAAAATGGAACTCGGATAAGATACAGACCCAGAATCAATATTTATGTTGTCCAGGCCTTGTACCTGCATGAAAAATGATTGTCTCAGAACCTGTTATCTTTTAAAAATACATATATTTCGAGAATTCTTATCTCTAAACTTGTTAATTACCTTAGAAAATATATATAGATATATATTTATTTAGAAAATATATATAGATATATATTCATGGACATCTTTACATTTTTAATGCAGTAGGAATGTAGCTCTGAATAAATAGTAGGATTTGGATCCAGCTTTACATTGTCTAGGACCTTTACTTATACAGAAGAGCTGTTGTCTCGAAACTTGTTAATTATCTTAGAAAATGTAAATTTATATTTATCAGTTCATAGAAACAAGGAGCTATCTCTGTTGTTAATATATTTTTACTTTATTCATTCATTTATTTATTTTATTTTCTACAAAAGTATAGGAAAGAAATAAAAACAAGAAATTACAAATAAACTTCACGACTTTAATACTATTTTGTCTTATTCGGGTCATACACTTGCACGAAAAGGTTATTGTATCAAAGCAAATTAATTACTTTGAAAAATACACATAACCCCTAGATCATGTCATAATTTTTTATTCTAATATTCTTGAATCGCATGAAATCTCAGATCAGAATGTAGCAATTCTTGACACATACTTCCAAGAAAATATGTAACAAGACCAGAAAATTCTAGTCCGCAGCCAGGAAGTTACTTTACAGATGAAAGGTCTGACGAGCCCCGTGCCTCTCCCTCCTTCCATGAGACACCTGTCATGGTACACGACATCACTTCAAGGAAGGTTCCTTCACATGAGAAAGTAAGCACGCCCCTTAAATGGCACCTCGTCTTCCTGTAAGTAGCGAACTTTACTATCGAGTGAGATTCATAAAGTAAATCGCGCCGTTTCCGCTATCTTTTTCTTATGGTATTTTATTTCATTTTTTTCCCACAAAGCTTCGGAAAATGTGTTACCGTGCCGAGAAAAGATTTCTGAACATCGAAGAAGTTCACAGAGGTAATCGATCGTTCACGTATTGAATACACGTTTTTTTAATGCTGTTGATAGTCTTGGAAACGAGCATGTAAGTGATGATAAAAGGAGGCGCAAAAGGAAAAACTCATCTTTAGTAACACATTTTCAAAAGATATACCGAACGCGGTAGAAACGGTGACATTTTAAAAAAGAATGCCGCTTTATGAAACAATTAAATATATATACATATATATATATATGTAGTTAATGAATTTGGAATTACTGAAATATTTAAAAAATGGATTAATAAAGAATTAATTAGGGCACTATCAGTGGATTAGTGGGAGGCAGAATCATTTGAGAAATGAAACTTTAATTTTAAGAGGGCGTTTAATTATAATTCATATACAGTAGCCGCCTCTTTTTTAAATCACGTTTGTTTTCATCAAAATGATTTTATTAAGCGGCTGATTTTTATATTCGGCGAACACGTCCGAACTCAATAAAAGAGTATTCATTACCTAAATATGGAAATAAATTCTTCTTCGCCCTTCCATCTATCAACTAGCCATCCGTAGGAATGGAGTTTTTGCTACTTATCATTCATGTAAAATTTTCAGCTTTTAAGGACAAAATTACGTAAAAGATGTATATTTTCTTTGACCTGGCATTCTTGTATTTATCTAGAAGTGCTACGTTGATGACTTCTGCTCTCCTTATTCATTTTTGCTTGCAATTGAAGCTTCAGTTTGGTACAATTTAGGCACTAATATCATCTTTATTATTATGTTTACATGAAACAAACTGATAAATTTCAAGCTTCGATGTGGCCATCCTTTGACTATATATTTGAAGAAACAAATCATACTTTATCAAAAATTTTACACTTTACCTTTAAAATAAAAACAACCCGCTTGCATATCTTGCAGATAAGTTGCTTCAAAATAAGAGCTACAAACTCTATTTGAGTATTTTAAGGCAGAAAAAAATACTCATTGACCAATCATTTGAAGAATTCATTCCTCGAATTATTACTACAACACATGGTGGGGCGTGTTTTTCTCCCCCCCCCCCCCTTTTTTCTTTGTGGCATATAATTTTCGACAAAGAGTAATAATGTGATGGCTTTGTATGTTTTTTTTTTTTTTCTTTTTTTCTTTTCAAAAATCCGGTGAGAAAATATAATTCGTTGTTTAGTTTACATACATGATAATTTTTACTTTTGAAGAGATTTTCTTTTGAGTTTATTAATCGGCGATGCTGATTTTATTAACCAGTGATTTTATAAAGCGGCGGCCACTGTATATATATATATATATATATTGTAAAATAGCTGTGTGTAGATTCTTGAGAGCAGAATTTCTCTCTTATGAAATTTTACTCTTTAATTAATTGATATCACACCAAATATGAAGATGAGTACATCCAATGAGAATTTTATATACATATGAGCACATATGTACTCATGTTACAATAACAAAAGAAAATACCAGTACAAATTCTTTTACTCGGGTGCGCCGACTGCACCCTACCTTACAGACCAAAGGCTAAAACTCTACACCGCTCCGCGCCAAAATACCTTCTCCCGCTCACGGCGGCTTCGAAGGTTGGTTGGTTGCATAAAAATAAACCGGGAAGTGGTTACTTGCATGACATATTATTGTACATATTCCCAAGAAAAAAATTATGATTTCGTTTAAAGTTTTCATTTTTATTATTATTGTAGTAGTATTACTTATAAAATAGGAAAGAACATTCAAAATGAAATCTAAAAAAATAATATAGTAACTATTCCGTGCACTTCTATCTTTCCATAATAATAAAAATTATTGCAATAAGAACAGTTGTGGAACTGATAATATAAAAGTAAATATGAAAGCTTACATCAGAGTCCTCTATCGATTCGTGAAACCCGATTTTTCAAAATAAGTTTCAGAATATTGCTTGAGATGAAAACTTTCGATTTCAATATGAATGAGCAAACACAAATTCATTTTCCTACTTCATAGATAAAAGGGATATCAGAGATAAAATTTTCGGCACTTTTTCAAAATTGCTTTCAAATGTGACTTTCATTTTCTTTCATTTCTGTGTCGGGTATGGAATTGGCTTTATGTAGTTTGGGTGCATATGGATTTCGTATTAAAACAAGCAGAGCTCGAAATTAACAATTATTAAGCACATTTTGAAATTAAAATTTTATTTCGGTAACCGTAATTGTGCATATTGTCCCAGGGTTTAAACTGCCATTAGTTTTTTTTAGCATTTTGCTAAAAGATATTGTATTTTGCTAAACTATGTCAGTAAGAATTTCGCTAAAAAGCTAAAACTAGATTATTTCATAAAATATCTTTATATAATTACCTCTATTTTTTATGCAAATATTTGTAGACAGAAATTACAAAATCACTAAAAATATTGGGAATCATTATCTATTTAGTATATTCGGATTTAATTTCGACTTTTAATGGTTAAATTTAAATGCAAAAATATTTAAAAACATAATTAAGAATTTGCTTCATAGATGTATTCTCAGTGTGTTGAAATCGAAACAAAATTTTGCTGATTCATTTTTCTTAAATCACAATATATGCTTGGTTAAAATCGTCAGTGAACAAAACAAAGAGAAAACAAAATTGGGGATAACCAAGTTAGGAAAATCAATTCTATTCAAAGAATTAATTTTCGAAAAAGCTAAAATACTGCTTATACGTTTTAGCTAACATGCTAAAGAAACTTTTTTGCCAGGTTAAAATGTCCACAGTTTAGAATTGAGGAAGCTTCTTTTTTCTAGTAAAACAATATATCTACTTTAATTACATAGGGTGACACAAAACTATATGGCACAAATATAGGCACTTAAAAGGGGCTGAAAAAAGCAGATTCAGTTTAAGAATGTGTATGTGGAAATGCCGCGTTGAGACAGTAGATAGTGCTGATTAGATTCATAAGTGAAAACGTTTTAATGATATTAGACACATTTAACCTTACAACAACGATCTGGTGGCTAGACTGTCAGTTGCAGCTGGAAATATACTAATATTCCTGACGTTATTGTTAACGCCATTTCATGTGAATCGACTGTGAATCTTGCAACACTGTTGATGACCATTTTTTTGAGAATCGAAGTTTTATCAATTGTTTCTTTTGTTTATACCCGTCTTTTCTTATTCCTATGTAGGGGAGAGTTGTCTAAAACGGGGACGGCGGGTCAAATGGGGACGTTCGGTTTCTCATTGATTAGTGCTGTCCTCTTTGAATCCAATAGTCTAAGATAATTCTAATTCGGCTATAAGCAAGTTTGAATCCAGTTGTTGACAAATTTTGCCGAATCTGTTATTTTCTACAAAGATTTCAAATTTTTGCGATTTTCATTTCGATTGTGGCCGTATACTGTATTGTATCTTATCAAGTGACCTTTGAACGTTCGATTTTGGTAAGTACGTTATGGATCCGTCTAGATTTAATATACATTTTCACACATTGCGTTATAGTTTTGTCTGATACGTGTGTAAAGAGACGCCACGTTTTTAGCACACGTCATGGTCGGCTCAAACGGGGACATTGACGGTAGTCCAAAACGGGGACGTCGAACCCCAGAAATGTTCAGCTTTTAACACTTCGCCTAAAATAATAATGCCTCTACCATTAAAAACTGAACGTTAGCAAAAAAAAAAAAAAAAAAAAAAAATTGAATGACATGAGGAGAAGTAAAACTGTCATATTCACTTCATCACCTTACAAAGCAGAATTGAAAGCTGCAGAACAGGACAAAAATGCAAAGCAGAATAAACAGGAAAGAAAATTGGTCAAGAAACTCACCGAATCTAATCCTAGGTATCCAAAAGCTAAAAAAGTGAAGGAAATAAAAAAATTCAAGACCCAATATTATCATCTGATGAGGAACACACTAGCGAGGAAACTTGTATTTTTTGTAATGAACTTTACATTGACTCGAAAGACAAAAAGGGGTAGATTCAATGTAGCAGCTGTCGAAGTTGGGTACATGAAGTCTGTTCAAGTGTTGAAAAAAGCGATGTCAATTTCATATGTGACGTCTGTGTTTGATTATTTTTTGTGTCATTCTAGTAATTGTTGAAAAAGATAACAAAATACTTTATCTGCATCTTGATTTTGAATTAACTTCACCTTTGCTTTGTAATCCAAGTTTTTCTAATAAAATTTCGCATTAGGATTTGAATTTACGTTATTTCTTATGAGTACCCCATTTTACCCAACCGGTTGTCCAAAACGGGGACTTTGCACATTTTTCAGAAAAATGTTTTTTCTGCCTATGCTAATGATATTTTTTTTTAAAAATAACTTTGCCATCTGATAGTCCAAGACATGTTCTAATCAGGAAATACTTTGCCGAATTTTTCTTATTTATAGATTTTTTTTTTTTTTTTTTTTTTTTTTGCGGACAGAGATATGTTGGCGTCCCCGTTTTGGACAACTTTCCCCTAGCTGATACCTCTTTACGGGAAAGCCCTTACAAACGGCATTCCCCATTACCTTCCTATACTGAACCTGCTCATTTCGTCCCTTATAAGTAACTTTGCATTTGTGCCAGATGTTTTTGTGTTTCCTTGTATAAGAAGATTGAACAGAGACTGGCTTCATGAAGCATAGCTGCCAACTTGTACTTTTTTTTTTTTTAACTACTGGAAATTTTTAATAAGTTTTTTAGCAGTTTTCTGTGATGAAACATGGTGAATTTTATTACAAATAAATAGTGATGTTGAAATGGCCCACCACCGCAGATTTGCATGGAGAAAAATCGGGTGAAAAAGTCAAAACTGCAGTAAAACGATAAAAAAAAATAACGCACAATTACGAATATGAGAAAACAAGAAAATCAACTGACATCGAAGAACGAAAGGGCTTCGGATGAGGCATAGCAATCATCGGTCTGAAGTTGATGCTTCACGAGTAGATTATACTCGTACATAGATCCAGGGTAAAAATATTAACACAAGACAAAGAGTACGCAAATAGGGGTGGCTTGCTCATATTTTTATGATGTTTGTATTTTTATACTAATAAGTAGATATTAATTTATTTCATTGAAAATCTTATGCAGCGAAATGAAAACATACATTAAGCAAATGTACCGTAATTTCGCGTATATAACCCGCGGCGGAAGGTAACCGCAGCATAAAAAATTTATTAAAAAATAATTATAACCGAAAGATACCCCGCACTTCTAAAATCATATGGTCGGCAATCGCTGTTTATAATTTCAATACTAATTGTTATTATTTTAATAATAAGTAGAAAAAGAGACAAATAATAAACAAATATACAACTAAATATAAATAATAAACAAATAAATTTACTTACCTATAATGTAAAGACAAATAATCATAACTTAATATTAATCTTTCTCTATATATAAATTACTATAAACTGGAATAACTTCTAATGTTTAACATCTTTATTCTATTTATAAGAAGATTATAGATTAATAATAAATTTATTTACAAAATTCATTTAAATTCATCGAGATCGGATTCTATCCGTATCAGAATTAAAATGTTGCAATTTTGTTTGAGACAGTTCGTCTTCATGATCTTTATTATCCTCATCATCAAGTTCTTTTTCACTGTCCTCAATTTCATCGTCATTACACGTTAATAATCCAGACTTCCGAAACAAAAATGAGACTGGTGTTGATTTTATCGTTGTTCGCGATAGATATCCCTCACCGGATGATAGCCCGCAGGACATGCAAAGTCAGGATTTATTTTTAGAGATTACCCGCGGTTTATACACACGAAATTTTGTAATTGTAAGAACAATTAATCTGGGGATCCATTTGAAGTGAGAGTACAGCAAATGTCCTTCCTGTCATGTATAATAATAATTAATAAAAATAATAAGAATTAATAAGAATAAGAATTTTAATCAGTACTTTCATCCAGACTTGTTACTTTACTTTCGTTAAGATTTTCGATTTCAAGTTTTCAATAGAATTCTACATTTTCAGAGATCCAGAAGACGATTTGGCGATTTTTAGAAAATGTCGGTGTGTGCAACAAAAACTTTCTGCTAAATCTAGCTAAAGAACTAATATTAAGAATCTCATGTAAATTTATAAGTAGCAGCATCTTAACAGGAATTAGTGTCTATCAAATTTTGGTGCAAATCGCCAAATTGGTCGTGCTGTGTACCCCCTTATTTTTTTTCTTTTTCTAAATTTTTAGAATGGCAGTATAGGACAAAATTTTATATAGATGTGCACAATGAGAATTCTTTTTTACGAATCACAATGAAATTAAAATAATTATTTTAATAGTATTAGGTTTATTTTATTTTATTTATTTATTTATTTATTTTTATGTAGGAGGATTAATTCCTCCTTCTAGGGTTGTAGTACCAACCAGGAAGTGTAAATTTTCAATTTTTTTTCTTTTTTAAGCATTTTTTTCTAATATGCCACCTATAGAGCATAAAATTGACTTTGTTCGAACATTCAGTGTTACAACTCTCTGGGATGAAAAACGCCTGCATTCAACATGGTAAATATTTTAATAAATAATTTGTTCTGCGTGAATGTGTATTGAAAAATATAGAAGAAAATTTTGTGGTGCCACAGCATGCTAGTTTTTTGTAGCTATTCATAACTTTAAACTATCAAATTTTGATAGGATATAAAACAATTAAGGCATTGACAAGAATCTTTTTGATTATACATTTTACGCATATTTATTTAACCATGTTCGCCTTTAATATATGTACATTTTTTTTTCCCGGCGTTATTTATAATATTGTATACTACAAAACAATAATAATAATAATAATAATTTTTTAAGGCCCAAAATACAACGCAAAGAGTGTTTTAAAATAAAATAAAAATGTAGAATTTAGAAAACATTATCAAAATGCTGTATGTTATGTTTTAATTTTCATTCAAATTCACGATAACGATAATAAAAACAAAATACTACCAGCAATGTATATTTAATATAAAAGTGCTATTGTAATTTCATGTGTAAGAGGCAAATTTAAAATATGTACTTTTCAAAAAATTTTATTTTCTCAGAAACAGACTTGGAAAATTTAACAAAAATACGGGGGGGGGGGGGGGGGGGGGAAGATGTAAGAAAGAAGAAAAAAATAGAGGATTTTTTTTTTTTTTCTTTTTCTTTTTCTTTTCTGGCACAAAATTCAGAAGGGGACATTTTACGCCAATCATATTAAGAAAAATAAAGAACTATCAATCTAGGAACTAAATTTGTTCTTTAATCTACAAAAATCTAAATATAACTACAATAGTACTAAAGCGATAATAGTATATAATATATTGATACAGATGTATTGTGAAAAGTGAAAAGCAATATTATTCAGGCTAAGAATGTGCTTTAGATATCGAAAGACGTATACAGACCAAAAAAAAAAAAAAAAAAGACAATAAGTCTAAAAAAAGAAATTCAGCAAGTGAATTATATAATCACGACGACTTTCTCAACTTCTACGTCCACGCTATGTAATCATGTACAAAAGCAGGCGTAAACCCGTAATAAAAACCAAGCTTTCTGTTGACCATAACAATAGAGACGCTTTCTTTTTTTAAGTTCAGTCGCCCACGGACACGCGAAAAAGGTGAAATTTTATTGAATAACTTGGAGATATAATCAGTGAACTCAAGCAATTACGTCACATACATAAATAGAATCCAAAAAGCACAAATAATTTTCCGTTTACTATTCTTTGGACAGAAAACAGATTTCAGAAACAGACGATATTATTATTACAGTCGAACCTTGTTAACGTGAATTCCTTTTTATATGAACTTTTTCGACAATCCCCGTCAAAATGAAGATCAGTTTCTGAGTTATTGATAGCATGAACAACTGATAACATGAAAAAAAATCTGGAGTGACTCCACTCGACTTTCCGAACATTGAGTAATTAACAGTTTTGTAGATAAAGTAAAGAAAGAGGAGTTGTTAAACAAACAAAAGAGAGAAACCATAGTACAGTGTTTGAATATTTTTCTCCATATATTACACGATGTTTTATTTAACGCTACTGAAATCTGAGCCCATAGATTATAATGATAAAGAATTTTTCGTTGTGTCCCCCCCTCCTTATAAATGCTAGATTCACCAAAATGCTTATAATTAGTGCAGTAGTGATTTATAATATTCATATAAATTTTCAGCTCAATTGAATAAGGCGTTTAGATGTTATCGCACTTTCAGAAATTTGGTCTCATAGGCCATGATAAAGGATTTTTCTTTGTGTCCCTGTAAAAAAACTGTAAGTGCTAGATCCTCCAAAATCTATACAGTTGGTGCAACGATGACCTATAACAAGTGTACAAATTTTTTGCTTAGATTAATAAGGCGTTCAGACGCTATCACACTTTTAAAAATTTGACCCCATAGGCCATAATGATAAAGAATTTTTCTTTGTGTCCCTGTAAAAAAACTATAAGTGCTGGATTCTCCACAATATATACCGATTGAGTATCTGTGACCTATAATATGTGCATAATTTTTTTTGCTCAATTGAATAAGGCGTTTAGATGCTATCGCACTTTTAAGGTTTTGGTCCCATAGGCCATAATGATAAAGAATTTTTCTTTGTGTCCCTGTAAAAAAACTATAAGTGCCAGATTCACCAAAATCAATAGGGTTCGTACTATGGTGACTTACAATATACGTACCAACTTTCAGCTTATTCGAATAAAGCGCTTAGACGCTAGCCTGTTCACTCACAGACATACACACACTCACATACATACATCATCGCAAAAATAGTGAAAACGGACTCAGGGGACCTCGCAATATTTTTTCTATTAAAAAAAAAATCTTTTGACATTTAGTGCTGCACTTCTCAGAGCTGAAAATCGTTTACATTCATCATGGAAAATAATTTGAATAATTTTTTTCGGTATGCATTCGTACTTTTAAAAAGAATTAAAAATGTATTTACTAATACACCATGTAAAAACTTAAAAATATGAAAAACGGATTAATAATAATTTTTTTTATCATTTATATATGTTATGTACAAAAATGGGCTTCAAGTTTAGTGCGTGTAGTTTATCACTTAATACTTATATTTTTAATAATAATAATAATAAAGAGTCTCTTTGTTAATTGCTTTTGTCCGATATGTTTGAAATTACTTTACTATAATAATTTGAGAATGCGTATATTTAAACACGGGCGTGTATAGTATGTTTACATCAGTTACACAGTTATATCAAACAAATTTCTGCTTATTGTAGTTTAAAAAAAAAAAAATAATAATAAAATAAACCTGATCTCAAGTGGATCCGACTCCTTAAATACTACACATGAAAAATAAATTAGTCAACCCGACTTGAACCCAATCCACAAGAGAAGAAAATTAGTCGAGTTGGATGACTCTATTTGGTATAAAACCTTTGAGAATCTCATACCTAAGCCAATAAAACAAATATTTTCCATTCACCTCTTTCAAAGTGCAAAATCTTGTAATTGGAAAGTATGTAGAATTAATAGTAATAATAATAATAATAATCTATTGTACAAGCGAGTAACAAACTAAAAAAGTGTCATCAAAAGCGTTATCAAAATAGATTTGTACAAAAATAAACAGTTTAACGATAAACAAAAGATGTCCGTAATGCACATTTAAACTGATTATTACACGGCAAGGTAACGATAAAGCTTCCTCATGAGGAAGATTACGCTTAATCTTTTAATCAGTCCATTATTTCATTAGCAGAGAAACACGAAATGATTCATTCGGAAAGTGTTATTAAAGAAGAACTATATATATTTTTTTACATTCATTCGTTATTATTGTTATTATTATTTATACTTTAAAACACACACACACACACATATATAGCGTGAAACTAGTTTAACCCCACAGGCAAGTCACAAGTCTTCCCGCCTGCCTCCTTCCTTCCTATCTTAAGTTTCTTAAATTATTTTTTCATAAATTTTGATATAGTTTATGGTTTTAAGTTAAGATTTGTTGTGTTACTTTATTGATTCGTTTGTATTGCAGGCTGTTGGTTAATAGATCTGGTTTCTTTAAATTTGTGTATTTCATCCCCTGATAATTTTTTTTTTTTTTTTTTTTCATTTTTCTGAAATTCTCAAAGAAATTTTTAATCTTATTGGTAATTGGTGTTTCAGTGATCTTGTATCTGTTGCTTGGCTTCTACTATGCTTAATAGATCATCATTATTATATATATATATTATATACATATAAGTTTTTTGAGGAAGTTCCAAATTTCAAATTTCAAAGTTATTTTTCCACAATTATTAACTTTTCCAACATATTTTGCTTTGTATAAAGCTTCATTTTCATATGTAATTATTTATTGATTAGTTCAAATCTTTCTTCCTGGTTTTTTATCATTATAATGATGAAAATAGTGTTTTATTATTATTATTATTATTATTATTATATACAAAATTACTATTATTATTAATATATATATAGAAAATTTATATTTTGTATATTTCCTATAAAAAATCCAAGTATTTTTGCATTTTGTCTTCCTTTTTATTATTAGTATTTATTTATTATTTGAATAATTATTTTTAATTTTTATTCACTTATTCATCTTTCAAATATGGTTACATTCATAATTTTTCCCTTTTAATTTATACTATAACACTCCTTTGTCATTCATATTTCACTATGTACAATGTACAAATCAAATAATTTTTTACATACATTCATTTTTTTTTAATACTTTACAATATTTATTTATCATCTATATTTACCTATTCCTACTTCAAATTATTCAACTGCTGAATATAGTGGCAAAAAATCATTTTGTTAAAACCCAAAACTACATTTTACAGCAAAACTGCATCATTTCCTTTTAATCAGAATTTTTTAGTACTATCCTGTCCAAAAAAAAAAAAAAAAAAAAAAAAGGTAAATATCATCTAATTCAATCTTTAAATTTCTACAACCTTCTTTTTTTCCCTTGCATTTTTGTAATTTAGCTGCTTCTATCACGAATATTTTCACTGGGAATTTTAGGTGTGTAAAATCACATTCGCGATTTTTAACTACCGTAATTTAGTGTAAATAAGCTGCATTGGTAGACAAGCCGCAGTTTATTAAAATGTTGCTGGGGAAAAAAAAATACTCTTAGATAAACCGCGGCTTATGTAAACATTGTTACGATGATGTAACAGATAAATAAGGAAACAAGACAGCAGTCTTCTGGCATCTACGTAAGTTAATAAAAATGATAAATTATTAATTATAAATGAAAATAATAAATTATTTAAAAAAATAGTTCTGTATTTAAAAAAAAAAAAAAAAAAGAAAAACTATACCATTATGCAGTTGTAATGCAACAAATAAACAAGGGAACAAGATGGCGGAATCCGGGCGTATATACAAAGTCATAAAAATAATTAATTATAAATATAACTAATAAATTATTTTAAAATGTACTGTATAAAGAAATAGTTAAAACAAAGCCAGTATGTAATTATGATGCAAAAAATCAAAAACAGGGAAACAAGATGGTGAACTCCAGCCGTATATGTAAATTAATCAAAAAAAGAGAGTATTAGTTATAAATAATAATAATAATAATAATAATAAAGGAGGAGACAAACGGAAACTGACGTGCTATCAGTACTCGGGAAACTACGAATACTAAACTTCTGTTTTCTGGGAAGATCGGCTGTTTCAAGAAATATGACAGACGGAATTTGGCATTATCATTAGATTGCCCGCACTGGTAGATAAGCCGCAGTCACCCAAAAGTCTTTTTTTTTTTTTTTTAAAGATAGCCCGCGGCTTATCTTCACTAAAATACGGTATATGTCTTTTAGGTGTCCGTTATCAAATCCTGATTTAAAACTGATTGATATATCAATTTTTAAATGAGACTGCATACATATATGGGCAAAACTTGCATTTACATCATAAAAGTAAGCATACTTTTACTTAAAACCAATGTAACATTTAAAATGAGATAAAAATCACAAAAATTTAAAACTTTAAAAATACATTTTAATTAGAAACATTAAAACATAAGACAGACGTTTCGGCTAGAACACTAGCCCTCCTCAGTGTCAAACATAAAGCAAAAACAACATTTACAAAAATTCATAATACATCATAGCAAGATTAAATATTCAGGAGGAATAGCTTTAGCCTCGTTCAAGGCAGAATGTTACATTTTGGTAAAAGCGCCCTCTAGATTAATACGGGATTCATAGATATTTATATTAGAAGCTAAAATTTTAAAGTTTTCAAAATCTGGAATATGATCACTATTGAGAGAATGGATTGCGAGTTTTCAGGCCGCTTTTACCAAAATGCAACATTCTGCCTTGAACGAGGCTAAAGCTATTCCTCCTGAATATTTAATCTTGCTATGATGTATTATGAATTTTTGTAAATGTTGTTTCGCTTGTATGTTTGACACTGAGGAGGGCTAGTGTTCCAGCCGAAACGTCTGTCTTATGTTTAATGTTTTTAATTAAAATGTATTTTTAAAGTTTTAAATTTTTGTATTTTTTTTTTTTCTTATTTTAAATGTTACATTGGTTTTAATATATTAATGAGACGTATAAATTATGTTTAATTTTATTATACTTTTACTTCTTTGACAACGTAATTTAATTTCCACTATGAAACATACATAATTTGCATGGATTACTTTCATAACATTCGGTTGACTGCTTCTCATTATTTCAAATTAAGGCCTTCGGGATATTTTTAAGGACGAATACGAACAACATAAATAAATAAACACTTCGGCCTTAAAACATGTTGAATAAACATTGAAAAAAAAAGTGCCAATCTTAGAAAATGCAGCTAAAGAAAAAGGAACTCAAAGGAGTGGGCGACTGGGCGATGAATCATTCCACTCGACCTAACAATGGCCGACGTAATATCTTATATAGAATGTCTTCATGACTAAGTCCGCCGATTTACAATCTCCTGACAGTTAATGAATATGGAACGAAAATGTTTTTACTCCTGTTTTGATCACCGGATTGTACAGACGGAGTAAAACTGAAGCTGACGAGGAGGCGATGTGTTTTCTTGAATCGCATTAGTGAGAATCAAATTGCATTCGGATTTGAAAAAATATCACAAGACGTCGCTTTATTTGTTTTTCTAATCCTAAGTTTGGGTGCAAGTTCGTCGCATAAAAATTAAACACCTTTGGGGGGAAGCTGGGTGTGAGTTTTTTGATTATTTGATAGCATATGGAAAGAAAAGTTTGTGTGAAATGCGTCATCTCGAAAAACCCAGGTTGCGCTCTTCGGCTAGCAGTGAAAAGATTTCCATGGGTTTCTTCAAAACTGTCTTGAATACGGTCTATGGCCCCTTAGAACAAGGCTGGCAAACCCGCGGCCCGCATGTGGCCCGCAGTGTAAGGTTCTGCGGCGGCCCGCGACAGAATTCAGGCAATTTCTAATTTGACATCTTCGGTTAAAACATCTAAAATGAATAAAATGTTCCTGGCTATTTTTCAACGAAAATACCGATTAAGGTAGCTAAAGAAACAAATATCGTGCTCGTTGATGTTGATAAAATATTAATTATCAATAACTGATTCTTACTATTATACTTATGAACGTATATTCATAAGTTTTTGACTGTTTTATAGTTATTTTATGAATAAAAATATATTTAATATACATATTTTCTGTTTTAAATCCTCACAAGCCCACCAATAAATAAATAAATAAATAATAATAATTTATTATATGGTTCTTTTCATTTATACAACACAGCCCACCTGTGTAAAATAGATTTCTAATGCGGCCCGCCAAGAGTTTTGAGTTGGACGGGCCTGCCTTAGAAAATCCCATACCCCACCCAGACGCAAAATTCCGCGAGCAGACTGTCCTCAACCGCACATCAACGCTTTTAACATCTCACGATCTCGATTCTCGAAGTAATAAATTTCTTAGTTTTATTAGCAAAAATGCAAATGTCCTCAGAATTCTTATCAGAGACAAAAACTGGGTGAGGATTTCTCACCCTTATTCAGAAACTAAGTTACATTTTTGTGAGAACAGAAATATACTTTTGAAAAAATTCATTTTCTGAATTTTTATAAAATACTAATTATGCCTATTTTTGTAGTTCATTGGTAAAATTATGACTTTAATTGCATTTAATTGCTTAAACATGTAATTTCTTTTTCACTGCCGATGATTTAAATAAGCAATTATCTTATGGTGCTTTTGATTGACAAGATCATGTTCATGACTCGACAAATATTTACTCAATAAAACAGTATTAGGTGCCCACCTTTTAAATACGAATTATTGCTAGCGCTTCAATAATTTTGCTGCCGACTGTATGTAGAAATTCGAAATAACATTTGGTCTCCAAATTATTACAGAAACAAGACTTTGAGAAGGAATATGTTTTTTTTTTTTTTTTTTTTTTTTTTTGCAATATTTGAAAATTTATTTTTATGCTAAAAAAAAAAAAAAGTGGTATATCTAAAGGTTTATTGTGACATACCAGTGGTTGAAAATCACTTTTTAACCACTTTCAAAGCGCATTCTTTTCGCAAGAAATATCCTACATTCCTCAGTAAAACTAAAAAGTGTATTTATATTATAATTATATTATTATACAAGTTATAAAATTAATAGGATAGAAATATAATACTGCTGTAACGTAATAGAAATTGCACTTTTCTGATAGAGAAAATTATTATCAAGATATTACGAGTTTCACAATCGTGTTCAACATATTTTCGTTAAATACAAAGGCGCATCAAAATGGCGGATGTACAGCTGAAATAACATCTCGGTTGAATTCCAGATAAGCATTTTGGCTACCTTTAAATGAATCCTTAAAACTGAATTTCCCCACTTTTATGAAAGTTACAGTATACGCTAGATTTGGAGCTTTTTTTAATTCTAAACTTTTTTGAGAGCTACGGTGTACGAGCACAGACATAGATTTGAAACTTCATGTGCAGAGTCGGATGGTTTTATGCAGCTATTTCTAAGAAATATATAAATATTTTTCTTTCTTTTTGTTGTTGTAATAAGTAACCAAATCAATTACTAATGTTTATTTTACAGTTAGAATACTCTGAATTTCTCAGAAGAGATGTTTTATATCACACATGTATTTAATGTGCAGGTGCAACAAAAATTTACTATCAAAATTAGTTATGATCATTTACTTTAAAAATATATACCTAAATAATATCCTTTTATAAAATATGCACTTACGGCTTATTTAAAACAAATATATTTCGGACAACCATCGTGTCCATCATCAGTGCGATCTTTAAACAATTGATAAAAATTATTAACAATTGATTAACAATTGCTTAAACAATTAGTTATGATGTTTAAACAATTGTTAGACAATGCATTCGTAGAAATAAAAGTCTATACAACTGAAGGGATTTTCTTCAAACATAGCCTTATTAAACCAGCGTTTTAATTTTATATAATATATATATATATATAGGTACTTATACACATATAAAAAAATGAAAAGAAAAGAAAGAAAAACATGGAGTGCAGTTAATTTATTGTTTTTTAAAATTAATATAAGTTTTTATTCATTCTATCTAAACACAACATTAAATAATAAATAAATATATTATATAGTCATAATCAGTTAGTCGCGCTTCAATATAATTACAAAACTTTAGCAATTGTTAATCGATTTCGATATTTCAAAGCCAATGTTACTCTATGGAGAAATTTTCTTTACAAATAACTTATTAACTAATACATATTTTTAAATTCTGTTTTCACATTCAGAAAGTTCCCAGTTGTTAAATTGACGGACCTTTCTTAAAAATGTATTTTTTTAATTTTTAATATTTTATTTTGAAATTGCAAAACGAAAAAAATTCGCATATTGAAAATTCGTATTTTGCAGCTTCACCATAAAATATAAAAAAATAATTTTTTAAAAAAGGTCCGTCAATTTAACAGCTGGGAATTTTCAGAATGTGAAAACAGAATTTGAAAATATGTATTAGTTAATAAGTAATTTGTAAAGAAAAATTTCCCATAGAATAACATTAGCTTCGGCTTGTGGCGGCGGTGAGTGAAGAGGGCCCTTAATGCAGTTATTAAATGCGGAGAAATGGAAACGATTTACAATAAAAAGATTTATTTATTTAAATCTGACTCAAGATAAATACTATAAATAGATTAGATAAATTAAAGATTTTTTAATAAAATTAGATTAAATAATTTAACTAGTAGAAAAACTAGATTTCTCAATAATATATGCATGTTTCGCAAAATGACATTGTATTTTATTGAATACATCATCAAGTGTAGTTGTATCGAATAGAAAAATGGCTAAATGAAATGTGAATAAACGAGACAAAGAATAAAAGGATTCATTTATAACTAAGTCTCTATCTTTAACTGAAATTTGATTCTGCAGTAACTAGTGATGCATCCTAAATGCGTAGCATTTCGCTTCATCTTACAAAGTATGGCCATCAAACAATGCTAAATATGGACGAGGAAAAAAATAAAATATATGTTTTTTAGCAAACTCGTAAACTGCAACTAAACATTCAGTTGACAATTACGCAACGCAAGTCAGAGAATACCTTATTTGGAGTAAGAAAGGCTGCGTTTTTTTTTTTTTTATTATTATTAGAATATTGAATAATCTTCTTACGAAGTTTAAACAATATTTTTCAAAGCAATCAATGGCATCTTACTTGATTGTGATTTGTTTGTGCGTCCAAAGAAAAAAAAAAAAAAAAAAAAAAAAAAATTCATGGAATAAATTAAAATTGCAGACAACAGAAGATTTTTTTTTCTTTTCGTATTTTAAAAATTCACTCATTCTTATGCGATCCGCGTTTGTAATGATCGATAGACGGCGCTTTGTGAACACTGCAGTTGTTAGTAAACATTAGCCACGTGTGTTCCATTAGTTATTCTACTTAATATTCGTACTATAATTTCTCCGCCATTACATTATGGAAAATGGATTGCTTTTGGAAAAAATACTTCAGTTTATTCAAAGTTCGATCGGAAGTAGATTTTTAACTGAAGTTGAACAAATATTAATTTAAAATCATCTGATTAATTCTTTACTTCCATTAGCCGAAGCAACTGAAATTTTAAATTTGTCATTTGGAAATAAATGGAAGCTCAATTCTGGATTTCTTGATCCTTTGGAGTTACACTGTGGCACACAAAAGTATGTGTTATCTTTTTTACCGTATTTATTCATTTTTATTCAATAAATATATGTGAAACTAAATATCGGCAAGCAATGGCCGCTGTATGGAATTCGAATTAAACCATGTTTATTGTAATTTCACCTTAGCCCACCAGAGGGCGAGCATTTCATTACAATCGCGGATTTTCTAAGCAAATAACGTGTTTTTTTTTTTTTTCCCCAAAACTCATTAGCTTTTAATTTAAATTTTTAAATGAGTAATGCAAGGAATGATTTAATATATTCGAATTCTGAATGAAAAATATCGCTGAAATAATATTTGCTTTACTTAAAGAATTTTTCATTTACTGTAAAACCTGTAAAACAATATCATAATCCTGTTCTGAGAAAAATAATGATCGCAGACGATTATTATTATTTCATACAGAAATAAATTATAGGTTGGCAATTTTTTACTGGGAATAAATTGCTAATGTATCCGTGTGGATGTTTTTTATTTTATGTTTATTTTCCCCCCGAATTAGCAATATGAAATAAAATATACAACGATTAAATGATTATACTGACTTATATTTATTTATTTTAATAGAAAGAGAAATATTATTATCATTATTTTTACTTTTAAAATATGAAATTACCATTTTGCAAACAAATACCAAATTTTGATTTAAGTATAGATTATGAATTATTTATCACAGATCAAGAAATAACTCATTAGACCATCAAAAGATTTAAGTGAGCCTCATATTTTATGTTAAAAAGTTATAGTAATCCGTTTAAGACTTTTCAAAATGGATTAAACGATTTCGAAAAATTTCGATAATTTTCATTAAAATTTCATAATAAACGCATAAGCGAACATGAAAGGGACGTCAGAAATAATATTTACTTTTAAATTTAAATCTTTTTTTAAAAGAATCAGTTTCTAAAATATTTAATTTTTTTTTCTTATTTTAATTACTGTTAGTATTATGATATTTATTATTTCTGTTACTAGAATTATTTTAACAATATTGTATTATCATTACAAATCGTGTAACAAAACTAAGAAAATATTTAACTAACATAAATAGCAATAAATAATGCAGAGTTACAAATAACAAATTTTGAAGGACAGAATTTAAGATTTATATTACTTTATGAAGATTCAAAACTTGAAATATGAAAAATGTTTTTATCTAAAGACGTCCCATAATAATAAAAATATAAAAAGTACTTAAACTAAAGCATAATAATAATAATAATAACAGTTCTGTAAGTCTACGAAATATAAAGATAGTTATAAGATTTAAAAGTCTGCGTTTACGCTTTATTATATCATATTAAAGGTCCGGAATTATGAATATTTTATTACTTAAAGAAAAAGATAAGTAAAATGATCTGAAAGAATATGAAAACAAATAAAATATTTTTTTAACCATCAGGGCCCGATTAACCTTACAATTGAGGGGAAGCACAAATCCATTTGGGGGCCTCCACTGACTTCTTGGTCTAAAGACTCATAGAAACATCTTGAAAAATTTATAAATTTTTCATTAAATTTTGTAGTTACCTGGAATTGAGGCAGGGTTGGGTTTCTGACGTCAAAAAGTGGTTTTTGACATGACAATGGTTTAAACCCTCAAAAACCCGTCAGAAACCTCTACTGTCAAAAACCTGTATTTTCAAAATTTATAAATGAGCTAGAATCTGGTTAGAAGTAAGATTTAGTAATATTTGCCATATACAAGTGAATATCTAAATATTATGCTGTTTATAAATTAAAAAATCTTAAAAGAATTTGTAGATAATTTATAAAAATTTAGGTAAATTAGCTGGTTTTATAACCTAAGAAATATATATAAAGTATGCATAGACATATTTTGTATGTTTATTTATATTAATATTTATGAAATTCTAAAATTCCAAAGTTACTTATGAATTTTCACATAATCCATGAAAACACAGGAATACAGGATTTTATTTTTTCTTTAAGTAAAACATAATACAAGTGGACAGTAAATTAATATGAAAACAATTATATTTATAATCTGTATTCACTTTATCATTTTTTAACAAATTCTTATCTAATTATTATTATTGATTGTATAAATATTTGTACCTGTTTATAGCTTGGACTATTAGTGTTTGGTGTTTTGGGAGTAGAAGGCTGATTGACTACTCTAGTGTCTTAGGCCTAAGGGTGAGCGCCCTCCGTGGGGGTCTTTCTAAAGGGTCCTAGCCCGTATTTTTGTAAGTTTTTGAGAAAAACATGAAAATTTTTGAACGTCTAGGTCGACGAGCACGCCCTGGGAGTAAACCTGGTACCTCACGTCTACCAGCTTTGCACTTAGAACCGCTTGGCCACTGGTGGGCCCTACAGCTTAAGACTAATATTTTTTTTTTTTTAAATCTATACGAGTAAATATTAAATTTATTGCAATTTACACATCATTTCCAGAAAACATTTATATTTTTCTTGTCTCACGGTAATTATAAGAATTTCAGACGCAATTCAAGCTTGTTTAACATTCAGAATTATTGCTTTTTCTTATAAACTTGAAATATCAGCAATCATTTAAAAAAAAAAAAAAAAAAAAGTTATATTTTTTTGTAAAATATTTAAATACAAAATATTAGGCTATGCATTTTTATTTTACTGGTTAAATACATAATACTAAAAGCACAATACTAAAAAAAATTTGAAATATACAATGTTATATTGCAAATAAAATGATTTATCAATCAAAATGATCTATCAATGTTTTATAAATCATTAATTTTTAGAAGCCTAAAGTTTTGTTTTTATATTAATCAAAATGTTATAATAATGTTTCTCCAAAAACATTAATATGTTTACCTTATTAAACATACTTATAAATAATATCTTATTAAAAAGTACTATATTTTTAAAGTATCACATAACTAAGTTTAATATATACTATATTAAGCATAGTTATAAATAAATTTCGTAATAATATGTAAAAGTATCACAGCATATTTTGAATGAACATAGAAATAATTCATAATAAAATTTTAAAAGCCTAAAGTTTTGTTTTTTGTATTAATCAAAATGTTGTAACAATGTGTTTATCAAAGAACATCAATCTATTTGCTTTTCAAAAAATCTTTATAAACTATATTTTGTTAAACTAAGTTTTTATATGACAAATTATAAATATAGGTTTTTGACATTTTTGACAAGGAGGTTTTTGACATGACGGTTTTAACCATGGTTTAAACCGTCAAAAACTGTCACGTATCAAAAACTTGCCAACCCTGAATTGAGGACAAGTAAATTCGCTTAAAAAATAAGCAAATTCACTTGATTTTTGTACCAAGATATAAACTGGTGAAAGCCTTTATTACCACAATATATGAAATTATTCCATTATAAATGAATGTGTAAAAGCTTCATTAGCATATATCCTATATAATCTAGAAATGGTAGTTGTGCAGTCAGGTAAGA
Source organism: Salticus scenicus (assembly GCA_963930645.1). NCBI lineage: Eukaryota > Metazoa > Arthropoda > Arachnida > Araneae > Salticidae > Salticus > Salticus scenicus. The sequence continues at coordinate 40,228,698 of OZ005659.1, forward strand.
CTGTGACGTTTTATAATCAGACAATGCTTTTAGACCACAAGCTTACAGTTCGGGGCCTATTTTTTTTGCTTAATTTGGGGCCTTTTCAAAATTTTCCAGGGGAAGCACATGCTTCTCGTGCCTATTGGGGAATCAGGGCCTGTTAACCATCATAAATGAGAGAACTATTTAAAACGTTCTTCTTTCCACACTATTGTCAAACCTAAACTTCAATATATATATATATATATATATATATATATATATATTCTACACCAAGTTCATTGGTAATATGGTACACGATATAGAAAAGTAGAGGTAACATGGATTTCCAGAAGGAATTTAAGCATTAATCTCAGTGGAAACGACAATATTTGCAACAGTTTCATTAAAAAGTTTAGCAATGACATTATTATTAAATGATATAGAAGGCCGGAAAATGGATAATAAACATGAAATAAGTTACGATAAAAATTAAGGTGATTTCCAGAAACAAGTGGCATAACACTTAAACTTTAAAATTACTTTTACTGAAACATGTTAAACATAATTCTTTTCAGAATAATATGAATTTTTCATTTTTATAAAAAAAATTTGATGTATAGTACCCTGACAAAAGTCAGAACAGAGTCACTTGTTCTTTTCATACAGCTACATCGTGAACAGACATTTTTTATAATTATGGAAATTTTGTCCTTTCGTTATTGTCCAACCATTTGTTACTACAATAAATAGTAAATTTTTCAGTATTATGAAAAAATGTTTTTATAAACAACTAGATTTTTAAATATATGAAACTGATCCTCCTCAACAAAAAAAAAAAAAAAAAAAAAAAAAAGAAAAAAAATTTTTTTTTTTTTTCATTTATGGTTTAGTTTAATTTTAGTGTAAAAAGACAAAATGTGATACGTCGTTTCCCAAAAATGCCCTTCCGTTGCCATGCTTTAAATTTGATAATTCAAAAAATCCGTTAAATATTTTTTATTTAATTTTGTATTTTATGTTACTTTTCACAATAAACGAAAAAAAAATTATTAAGATTTCTAAATACTTATTAATTTCTGATGTATTTGTTTTGTTGTACTAAATGTCCTTCCGTTACCACAGGAATCTACCTTGAATAGAATTTGACAGGTGGAATTTAACTGGATTTTAATTTTTAAAGTTTTTATTTGTGAAAAATAAATATTTTTGTGAAAAGAAAAAAATCGTTAAGAAATTTTATATTAATATTAAAAATATATAATTTATAAAAATTACACAAATATATGATTTTTATTAATTATAAATAAAAAATAAAAACATAAAATTATAAATAATATTATATAAATAAATTATAAATAATATTTTAAAATTATAAATAAAAAATAAAAACATACATAATTAATAAAAATTATTAATTATATATTTTTTTAGGGGAAAAATAAATAAAAATAGTGTAATGACATCAATTTTAGCAGTCATTACACTCGTTTCAGCCATGGTGGTTTACTTTCAAAATATTTAAATTATCAAAATATTTTAATGCATGATACTCCAGTTTTTAAACCAATTAATAAAGAAAGAATATTTTTAAAGCGTACTGATTATTCTCTTTACCACTATAGAAACGTTCTAAGAACTAAATATAGGCACGTTCTTAGAATGATTAAAAAATTGTGTTCTGGCGTTTAAAAAAAAAAAAAAAAAAAAAAAAAAAAAAAGAAGAAGAAAAAAACTTACTTTGTTCTACATTTTAAAAAAAGTATTGGATGTATAAAAATTTTCGACTTCTGATTTTTGATGGATTTGCGCATTTTGAGATGACCTGGACACAGTTTTGTCACAATTGTCTGTATGTGTGTTACCAAAATTTTGTGGGATATGTAATTAAAGAAAAAAAAAAAGAGGCGGAATGTAAACCTTAACATAAATTAGTGATGATCAAGTTACGGTATATGTCGTCCAACAAGAGGCGCGCTATGCTGTGCTGCAATTTCCCCGATTTATAAAAAGGTCCTACATCAGCTTTTATAGTGTACAAGGGTGCAAAACTTGGTATGTGACTGTGATATGATAAACTATCCAAATTCGATTTTGATTCATATCGGCAGTCAGGTAGCGAGCTATGCTGTAGATTCCTCGATTTATGGGGAGGTTATATCGTAGCTTTTATATATGATATATGCAATGTATATTATGAAAGGTTATTATGATTCGTATACAGATCAGATAGGTGGCACTGCTATGTGCTATAACTAATTTTCAGTTCACTATATCTCAGCATCTATTGGTTTCAATGGCAAGAAAATGCATGTGTTAAACGTTTATTGTGACACCATAATATATTTATAATTTAAATACTATTATATGTTATATTTTTGATATAATAATAATATAATATTCTATAAAATATAATATTCGAAACTTTTTACAGATTTTGACGAATGCAGGACTTATAGTTCTTTTACAAGAACAAAAAAGAAAATTCTTTATCATTAAGGCAAATAAATTCGAATTATTTAAAGTGTGGTAGTGTTTAAACACCTTATCCGACTGAGGTAAACACTGGTAGATCTAGATATGTTATATGTCGCCGTCATTTGTATTGACGATTTGTATAGACTCTGTGGCAGAATTTCTGCGACACATTGTTATAGAAAAGAAATTGTTACTTGCAGAAAGATTTGCCCATAAAAATATTTCTAAATTTCAGTAGAAAATAGACACTCATGCCTTATATTTAAGGATTCTTCAACAGTCTACTAATAATGTTAATTTCTTTATAATTATGTGTAATACGAACAAGGCTTGTCACAGAAAGCATAAAAGTGTTCTGTCACAGAGTGTACAGATTTTGATAACTGTAGAACGTCGTTCTTTCATAAAAATACTAAACTGCTTTCTCATCACGAGCTTCTAAATTTTACGTTTAATTAAGATATAAATTGGTAAGTATGTTATAAGGTTATCAAAAACCATAATGATTGAGTTGCATGTTTTTTTTTTTTTTTTTTTCTAAATTTGATTCATGTTAGATGAATCAGATTTAGTTTTTTTCATGTAACAATCATATAAATATAGTACATTTTAAAATAGCATACAAATATGATACGAAGTCCCTTAAAGATTATAAACAAAACGAAGCATGGAAATATGTATAGGCTAAAACTATTTAAAGTCCACTTTAGTTACATTAAATTGTTTAAAACATAGAAACAAATAAATATTTGATAAGGTGAGCTTGCTATTTCCAGGTGGTTTTTTTTTTTTTTTTTTTTTGGACGCACAAAAGAATTTAGAAATTGGGATATAATGCGATCCAGAAGAAAAAAAAAAAAAAAAGACATCCAACTTGTGAAGAAATACTCAAACATAATACTATGAACTTCCTTTATGTTTATTTAACGACTTATCCCAGTTAAATTCAGTTAAACAATCATTAATTAAAAAAGTTAAACTGTTAAAGAAAAAAAAAAAAAGTTTAATCTAAACAGATTTAGTTTTTCATGTAACAAACAACCATATAAATATGGTACATTTTAAAATATCATATGTCAATATGATATGAGGACTCGTAAAAATTATAAACAAAACGAAGCATGGGAAAATGTATGCAATGCATAAACAGGAAGTCAGAGAACAAAGATAACCTGGTTCAAAATTACATGATAGATTTTAGATATCTTTCACAAAGTTAAAAGTTTAAAATCGAATGAACCGAATAGAGCAAATCTCAAAAAAGGCTGATTGACTATAAATAGCATTTTTTGATATTCAAATATATCAAATGGTGAAAAAGATGACTTCAGATGAAACAGAAACAACAAAATAAAGAAAACAGTGATAGTAGTAAAAGTAAGTAGAACTTCTTAATATTTTTTAATCATTACAAGAAAAAAAAAAAAAGAAAGAAAGAAAAAGAAAAGAAATAAAGAAAAACTTTTAATATATTAATATACTTAAAAAATATATATATGAAGAAATTATAAATAATTTATTTGTACCGGTATCAGTTTGAAGTTGACACAGCAATTCAATTATTTTGATTATTTTTTAATCGAGTTAATAAGGAAATATTTCCGTAAATTTTAATAGTAAGAATGGCAATAGATATCATTGTTGTAATAAAATCAAAATGTCAGTTGAATCAAACATTTTAATTTATTCTAGATTCAATTTATTTCGAATAATTTTGCAAATCTTTAAAAGAATCGATCAGTATATTTTGTACATTATCAAAAGATTACAAAACATTTTATGGAAAATAAACATATACAATTTTTCTACATTTATTAGCTTTTTCAATATCTTTTGCTTTGCATTCGATATTAAATAAATCTGTTTTCGGTTTGTTTAAGTAATCCAGAAAGTGAATTACGCACATAATGCGATATTAAGTTAATTATATGTATAATAATAAGACTAAACTATTAAATTAATAGAGATAAAATATTATTATTATTTTGTTAATAGAAAAAGAAAATAAGAAAAAGTTAACGTATTTTTGTTTATTCCTAAATCATAGTAGGTAATCGTAATTTTTGATTGTTTAAAAGGTAATCTTTGATGCTGTCATGTAATATATATATATATATATAACAAGGGGAAAAAATCTATTAATTCTATTGTAAAAATAAAAACAATAACTTAAGAGTGATGCCTATCTTCATTTTATTTATTTATTTATTTTTCCAAAATTTTCTAAGAACCGTGCCTTATCAATATCAAAATGAAGAAGATTTATATGTATAGAAACCTTCAGATTCTGACACCATGAATATTAATTATTATTTATTAATAATAATAATTAATAATTAATTATTATATTAATAATGATAATAATACAAATTATTACGGATTTATAAGGTTATGAAGAGAATTTAAGAAATTGGAAGAAAAACATATAGTGTGTCTGTAATTTTTTTAAGCACATAAAAATCGACATAACATATACAGTAAGGTGATATTCATATCAAAATTACTACTTGAGTATTTTCTCATCAGCAATGTCTTGTATTTTTCATAAATATTTGCTGAAAATAAAATGTAATATTTTAAAAAGATTAACATTTAAAAAACGAATTACATGTAATGTAATATTTTAAAATATTCGTGGCATTTGTTAAGGAGGAAGGGGCTTTAATAATTGAAAACTTAAAATCTTTTAAATCACATCTATATTAATAAAATCAGACTTTTGTCTGTAAATTTGTCGGAATTGAAAAATTTTGCGATATCTTCACGTTTTACACCCCATGAAAGCCGAAAATGACTTCAGAATATTTTGCCTGTGTGTGTGTGTGTGTGTGTGTCATCGTGTCTGAATGTCGCTTTTTTTGTCCGGGCATCACTTGAGAACGGCTGAACGGAATTCAACGATGCTTGGCAGGAATTTAGGTCTTCACCCAACTTAAAATTATATCTATCAACTTTTCAGAAATCCCCCCCCCCCCCGTTCTTCTCCTAGGGGGTAAAAGACTAAAACACGTTTGTCCGGGCATCACTCGAGAACGGCTGAACGGAATTCAACGGCGCTTGGCAGGGATTTAGGTATTCACCCAACTTAAAATTATATCTATTGACTTTTCAGAAATTCTCCCCCGTTCCCCCCTGGGGGGTAAAAGACTAAAACACGTTTGTCCGGGCATCACTCGAGAACGGCTGGACGGAATTCAACGGCGCTTGGCAGAAACTTAGGTCTTCACCCAACTTAAAATTATATCTATAGAAATTTTCAAAATTCTAATTAGTGTTTAAATTGTGGGTAAAAAACGCCTGCGCATGCGCCATAAATATTTTTTCACTAAAACGCTTTGAATGGAAAAATAAAATGCAAAAATAAATTTTTAAGATAAAGACTTTTTTCATTCGCGTGAATCGCACTACAATTTATGAAAAGATTTAAATGAAGTTTTGCCATCTGAGTTTCATACTTTAGTTAATTTTAAAACATCTAATTGTCGTATCGAAAAACTGTTTACACCCCAGGATTCAGAAAAATCATCTCTTTAATTTGGTACTGAATTTGTAACGATTGGTCTGATACTTCTAATTTATTTTCCCCTTTTTCCGTTGTCACTTAAATTTCACACTTTAGTTATTTTTTTAATATCTAATTGTCGCATCGAAACACTGTTTGCACCCCTGGATTCAGAAAAATCGCCTCTTTCATTTGGTACCAAATTTATAAATATAGGTCTGATATTTCTAATTTATTTTACCCTTTTTCCGTTTTCAACCTAGATTCGATATGGAACAGCTTTAGTATTGGATCCCTTTGGCAAAATTTGAAATTCGGAACCGAAGTAGCTCGGACGTTTCTCGCAAAGATCTTTGATTGCACAATTGAGATAGCCAATTCAGTTCATCGCAAAAATGGCTTAAAATATTTAAAGTCACCAAAGGGTTCCCATACTAAAGCTGTGCATTTTGTACTTATTTATTTATATTTTCTATTAAAGACTTCTGTGGTCACGAAATTTGGTGCGTAAATTGTTTGTTTGCATCCGGCACTTATTGTAACTGGATTTCACGAAATTCGAAATCTCCCCCCCCCTTCTCGGAGTCGGAGGGCAATAAACGGTATAACTTCTGTATAACCCCACAGCTGAATTTGGCGATTTTTCTTTGGCGTTGTTTTGAAGGATAACGATGTCGTTCTGGACTGTTTGCGATATAATATGGCAGCCTAATATTTTGTTTATTTTGGATTTATGATTTAGATTATGATTTTATCATTTATCATATATGATTTATGATTTTTAGATTTATGATTTAGCCATAATCGCCAACAAAAAAAAATCGCCAAATATCGTTGTGGGTTTATACTGAAGTCGTTCCCAATAAACATGTGTAAAAACATGTTTTTCCGTTTGAATTCGCTTTGAATTATCTTAGAATGGCGAATTTTGGTGTGCGGATATTGATTAAGTGTACGCATTATGTACGTTAGTGGGATTTTGCAAAACTTCGAACTCACCCACTGAGGAAGGGGAAGTAACAAGTGGGTAAGTTGTGCCTAAGGCAGTGGGGACCCAGACTGTATATTGATTAAGTGTACGCATTATGTACATTAGTGTGATTTTGCAAAACTTCGAACTCACCCGCTGAGGAAGGGGAAGTAAGAAGTGGGTAAGTTGTGCCGAAGACAGTGGAGACCTAGACTCCTCACTTTGCGAGCGAGAAAACCTCTACCAATCACAGCGAGAACTTGGGTTATTAATAAAGATATGGGATTTTGACAACTCATTTAAGTTTAATGTCCAGCGAAGCGGGCAAAGCCTGCTAGTACAGAATAAAATACAAATTATAGAATTATGAAATTACTTACAAGTGCGTTGCTTTGGACGTTTAAATCATATTTATATTTCATGAATCTATATTAATAAAATCAGACTTTTGTCTGTAAATTTGTCGGAATCAAAAATTTTTGCGATATCTTCACGTTTCACACCCCCTGAAAGCCGAAAATGACTTCAGAAAATTTTGCCTGTGTGTGTGTGTGTGTGTGTGTGTCATTGTGTCTGTATGTCGCTTTTTTTGTCCGGGCATCACTTGAGAACGGCTGGACGGAATTCAACGGCGCCTGGCAGGAATTTAGGTCTTCACCCAAATTAAAATTATATCTATCAACTTTTCAGAAATTCCCCCCCCCGTTCCCCCATGGGGGGTAAAAGACTAAAACACGTTTGTCCGGGCATCACTCGATAACGGCTGGACGGAATTCAACGGCGCTTAGCAGAAACTTAGGTCTTCAGTCTTCACCCAACTTAAAATTATATCTATAGAAATTTTCAAAATTATGATTAGTGTTTAAATTGAGGATAAAAAACGCCTGCGCATGCGCCATAAATATTTTTCACTAAAACGCTTTGAATGGAAAAATAAAATATAAAAATAAATTTGTAGGATAAAGACTTTTTTATTCGCGTGATTCACACTACAAATTATGAAAAGATTGAAATGAAGTGTTGCTTTCTAAATTCCATACTTTAGTAAATTTTAAAAAATCTAATTGTCGTATCGAAAAACTGTTTACACCCCAGGATTCAGAAAAATCACCCCTTTCATTTGGTACTGAATTTGTAACGATAGGTCTGATATTTCTAATTTATTTTTTCCCTTTTTCCGTTTTTCCGTTGCCACTTAAATTTCATACTTTAGTTATTTTTTAAAAATCTAATTGTCGCATCGAAAACCTGTTTGCACCCCTGGATTCAGAAAAGTCGCCCCTTTCATTTGGTATCAAATTTATAAATATAGGTCTGATAATTCTAATTTATTTTACCCTTTTTTCTGTTTTCAACCCAGATTCGGTAGAAGGTTTTATATTTATATATTTTTTTTATTTTCCAGAAATAAAATGAAATATTTTTAATTTTACGTGAATAATAATAAAAATTAGAGAGAAAAACAACTACAACAGTTGGTGATTTTTTTTTTTTTTTTTTAAATCATGAATTTGTATGTGGATAAATATTTTCATAGAGATATTTAGAATTTGTTGAATATTTTTATTTAATTAAGGAGTACTTTTCTTTCCTGCAATAAATCAAAATTTTTTGTTGTTACTATGTACCTTATGAGGTTCTATTATGTTCTCCCCTTAATTATAAATGATTATAATTTGGATTTTATTAAGATTTTTTATTTTTTTTTTTGTAAATATCAGAAAAGAGTTTTTATTTTATTTTATTATTTTATTTTATTTTATTAATTTATTTATTTTGTGTATGGAACAGCTTTAGTATCGGATCCCCTTGGCAAAATTTGAAATTCGGCACCGAAGTAGCTCGGACGTTTCTCGCCAAGATCTTTAATTGCACAATTGAGATAGCCAATTCAGTTCATCGCAAAAATGGCTTAAAATATTTAAAGTCACCAAAGGGGTCCCATACTAAAGCTGTGCTTTTTGTATTTATTTATTTATAATATTTTCTATTAAAGACTTCTGTGGTCACGAAATTTGGTGCGTAAATTGTTTGTATGCATCCGGCACTTATTGTAACTGGATTTCACGAAATTCGAAATCCCCCCCTCCCTTCTCGGAGTCGGAGGGCAATAAACACGTGTAAAAACATGATTTTCCGTTTGAATTCCCTTTGAATTATCTTACAATCACGAATTTTAATGTGTAGATATTGATTAAGTGTACGCATTATGTACATTAGTGGGATTTTGCAAAGCTTCAAACTCACAAGCTGAGGAAGGGGAAGTAAGAAGTGGGTAAGTTGCTGCCGAAGGCAGTGGGGACCCAGACTCCTCACGTTGCGAGCGAGAAAACCTCTACCAATCACAGCGAGAACTTAGGTTATTGGAACAACTATAGTATCTCCCCACAGCTGAATTTGGCGATTTATTTTTGGCGATTATGCCCAAATCATAAATCATAAATCTAAAAATCATAAGCTAAATTATAAATCATAAAATCATAAATCCAAAATAAACAGCATGCAGGCTTCAATATTATATCGCAAACAGTCCAGAACGGCATCGTTATCATTCAAATCGGCGCCAAAGAAAAATCGCCAAATTCAGCTGTGGGGAGATACTATAGTTGAACCAGGTTATTAATAAAGATATGGGATTTTGACAACTCATTTAAGTTTAATGTCCAGCGAAGCGGGCAAAGCCTGCTAGTACGTATATAATTTTGAAAAGTATTGAAACAGCTATAAACAACAATAATAGGGCGTTAAGTTATAATTTTACGTATTACAAATGAAATTTCACTATTTTGATTAATAAATATTTGTACTGTGCAATATTTAGATTCACTTAAGTTTATCATATTTATTGTATTAGTATAAGGGTTTTAAAGTTCAAAGTATTACAAAAAAAAAAAAAAAAAAAAAAAAAAAAAAAAAAGTAGGATTTAATCTAAACCTGAACGAAAACGCATACATATATTTTCTTCCAAAATTTCAAGTCATAAGATGAAGGATAAATAAATTCTACGCACACACATAGGAAAAGCTGCTAAATTATTCTTGATTAAAAAATAATAATGGTTGCATAAAAGAAATAAATTCAAAAATAATATTTCTGAAACATACGGTGTAATATTGTAATTTGGGGAAGATTATATAATTTCAGAAATAAAATACAAAACTAATACCAATTAAATTCGACGGTTTATTTCATTTTTAAACGTGTAATGATGATTAAGAATTTATTGTAATATTATCATTATATATTTATTTTAATAATAGTATTAGATTGTGCATTTATTGTAATACGATAGCTTTTAATAAAACTACATAAAAAAAATGAAAACAAATAAAATATATATAAGCTCAGCTTACAATAATATACGAAAAACGAACATAATATAGGTCATATTCACAATAAAATGCACATAAAAATGAAGTATTTTAATTAGAAAAAATATGTAGTATTTGGAGTGAAATGCCAATACATTTCTTAATTTTTTATGTTAAACTGTGATGCGTTTTCAAAAGGAAACCTTTAAGTACGGCACTGGAGAATTTTTAAGTAAATAATACTTTGCAAATTTATGTATTTTTCAAAACTACTAATGATTCAGGAGTAGATTCGGTTAAATTAAACACAATTCTTACCTTTCTTTCTTAGTCATGGCCTCCTAAATATGTCCAGAAGTCCACCCAACGAAGTCCCGTACGCTTGAAGAGAGAAAAACACAGACTGTTATTTTCCTCGAATAATCCAAAATCTCAAAATACAATCTGCAACACACCATCACAAATACAGACACAACATCTGGGAAAGCCCAGGGAATAGTAAGAGCAACATAGGATGTGGAACATCCAAGCAGTAACCATGTGTGTATTGTCGTAAAACAATCATGATTCAGAGATGTTTACGCGAAATAATCTAAATGCTAGCGATGAGTGATGGATCAGTGGTCAATTTTTATCACTAGAGCAAGCGGTGAATTTCAAAGGAAAGAACTGAATTGAGATATCAATCAGTAAATTTCTGCAATCAGCACAACGGATGCAATACTACACACACAACAGCCAGCGGTTGCGGTTTGCCCGCACTGTTCTCAAAATGAGAAGGAGATGAAATTTTCGTCCGTTCTGTAGGGTTACCAGAAAGATTTGTCGCCAACGACGAAGAGGCTTAGAATTGTCAATACATTCCTGTTTCCATATTTGAAGTAACCTCATGCTTATACAGTGAAACCTCTCAAGTTGGACACCCCTATAAGTAGGACACCCCTCTAAGTTGGACGCTTTTTCTCGGAACGGAATGTATCCATTAACATTATGTCTAACCCCTATAAGTTGGACACCTCTCTAAGTTGGACACTTTTTCTTGGAACCGTAGGTGTCCAACTTAGAGAGGTTTTACTGTACTATGTAATAGCAAAAAGCGACTAATATTTAAAAAAAAAATGATTTTGCTTAATTAAAAAAGTAATACGTATATAGTAATAAATACAATAATAAATAACAAACAAATATAGTAATAAATAATTAATAAACCTTGTCTTCATAATTTAAAGAAAAAACAAATACTGTACGATATTTAAAGATTAAAACAATATAAATTTGTAACAGTTAATTAAGGATATATAATTGCAATTATAACCAATATTTCAAACAGAAAGAAAGGAAGATGTACAAAAAATTCAGATTAAGTATTTTTGTTTATATAATTGTAGATAGTATATAATTGCTTAAAAAGAAAACATGCATTAATTTTATTATTATTATTATAGTTAACGGTAAAAAAGAAAAAAGAAAAAGAAAGAAAGAAAAAGAAAGAAAGAAAAAGAAAGAAATCTGCAAATTCCATTGAAATTAATAACTGAGAAGAGTAATACCTATTTGATTTTTCCAAAATTAAAAGAGCTATATTTATATCAAAATCAAGAGTAGTAAATAGATATATATTTTTTTTTCTACATAAGCCTCCTAATTTGGCACCATTAAATAAATAAATAAAATTTTTATTAAGCCTAAGTGGGAAAAAAAATGATAAAAAAAATTCTTTTATTACTAAAAATCGATATTTTCATGAAATAATGAAATTATCTTATATCGCTTGTTATGAGTACTCTGTGATTTGTTTTTAGTGCTAATAATATTTCATTCAGAAAGAGAATTTAATTAACATTCAAAATGCGTTTTGTTGAGGTCATTTTGTTTATTTATTTATTTATTATTTTACTTTATTTTTATTTTTTTATTTTATTTTATTTGTAAACAAATTTTTGTTAGAAATAAACAAGCGCGCAGTTTTGTTGCGCCGATAAAAAGTAAATAAATAAAATAAAAATTTTGCAAAATTTCTTTGTAATTGCTTCAATAACTTTATATTTCAATTAATAATAAAACTTTTTTTTTTTTTTTTTTTTATAATTGAAAATAAAATAAAAAATACTGTTTTAATTATTACATTACTCCAAACAAAAATGTTATTGGAGCACATTCAAACATTTAAGTAAGAAATTCTTGTTGCGCCAATCAACTTTTTCTGGGAAACAACAAACAATAATGTTTCTCGAAAAATAATGTCTTATTTCATGCTATAAAATTATCAGAATAACTAAACTGAGATTTGTATGTTCTTATACGATGTCAATAAATTAAGGTTGATTTTTATTTATTACTTTCTCTCTCTTCTATAATAGAGAGAGAAAGTATTGGATTCGGGAAAATTTTCAAACTCCAGTTTCCGATGGATTTACACGTTTTGGGATGTCCTGAATACGATTTGACTGTTTTTAGAAAACGTCTGACTGTCTGTGTGTATCACAAATTTTGTGGCCGCTGTTTCTCAAGAACTGAGATTTCTGAAGTCTGTGATTTCATAATTAATAAAAGTTTCATATTTACCTTTGTTTATTTATTTATTTATTTTATAGCGATTTTGTAGATTTCGTGTGCAGGTCATTCCATGCAATGTGATACATGTCTCGAACTTTTAAAAAATAATTTTAGAAAATTAGACAATGAAATTGTTTTTCTGTTGATTTATAATATATAACATAGGAAGCTACGATTATTATACTAAAGCAATAGCACGATTTCGCTACTTAATTTTCTAAAATTAATATTTAAATTTTTGGAACAAGTGTCAGGATTAATCGTTATGTAGAATTTAAAAATTAAGTTAAATTAAATGGCAACAATAATAAGTTCTGAAAGATAAATTTCAAGCAGAATATAAACTTACTTCTAAACTGATTAATAAAATAATTAACATTTTTTTTTTTTTTTTTTTTTTTTTTTTTTTTTTACTGAATAAATTTTTAAATAAATTCTTCAATTTTGCATATTTGATTTATATTTTCACTGAATATTGGTTATTATTTTATGTGTTTTTATCATCAACATCAACGCCACAATGTACGTTAAAATTATGTGTTTCAAAATTGTAAACTAATCCTCAGACAGAGCATGATGCATGATACAATATCATAAAACTACGTTAGAATTGCACGTACGCAGAATATTTATTAGAGAAATAGGTAAATTAACCCACTTTCTGAAAACAGTCCTCATAGGCAAGCCATAGAGACCTCCTTAGACCTTAGCAAGCCTGGTCCAAAGCGCCCCAAAAAAGCACACTCAATCTTCGGACCAACCTATAAGTGAACGAACCCTCGACCGCCAAAATATCACGCCTTGATCTTAAAAAGAAACGTGCCGAAACTCGCAAGCTCTCCAGGTGGAAAACAGAGATGATATCTTTTTATTTGAATAATAAAAGAAGGGAAAATAAATCTCCCTCTCCATATAGTAGTAACTTGAGAAGAAAACAGCTGTTAGGAAGGACAAAGTGGGTGAAATCTTCATTTTGATTTTTTATAGGCTGTTTTGAAAAGATTTTAAAACGCATGAGCACTGTCTACGTGATGTGTATGTTTGCAATTATTTTACTTTGTAATAATAAGAGAATTATGTATTTTTTATCTGAAACTCGAATTACGGAAATAGGGTAGAAAATAAGGTCGACATGGAACAGCTAAACACTTTCGGCCTGCTTTAAAATGGAACATATCTTTCCCTTAAAATACAGAAATTATTAATTGTTATTTAAAAAATTAGTTTTTGAAAAACAAGGGAAATAAAAAGCATTTCATTTTTCTGAATAATAAATGTATAAATGTTAATGTTTACGAAATATTTTTTATGCATTCACATATATTAAAATTTTAGAACCACAGCTGGCCTTAAGAAATGATTTTGAAATAAAAAAATAAGTATTGCTACTATGAAGTTTTGAATCTGATTCTGATCTTGATCCTATAAGGTCGGTTGATTGCGCGTGGGTCCTAGACCTGGTTAGAATGTCTTCCATTGGGGTATCTTTAAGCATTATGCGAGTTCCGGAGAAAGCCATGGAAAACTGAACGATGAGAATAGAACCTGACGGATTCTGGGGGAGCAAAAGCCAAAAAAAAAAGGGAGAGGAGAGAAAGAGAAAAAGAAGAGAAAGAAAAAAGAAACAAACAAACAAAAGAAAAGAAAATTTACAATCATGCGTTTTTGAGGTAAAAAAGCCAATTAATTCTAATAAGAACAAAAAGTGGTCAAGGCAGGTCCTTCACTCAACGTTCCAATGCGTCAATCACTTAGCAATATTAAAGTTTCGTTAAGAAAAAAAAAAAAAGTTTAGGTGAAATTTTTTAATTTTATTTGAACTATGGGGTGTTAAGTACTGAATGTTCAATATCTGACCTGATCACTTTTCTTTCTGTAATTAATTAATTAGATCTTTCCCCTAAAGAACTCGTAATTTACATGTAGGAACAAAAGAACATGTAATTTGGGCGGTGTTACAACGAAACATAGTTCGCTCGGTTAGACATCCTACTTTAGATTCCAAATGATAGAAGGCTATTTTCTTTTATTGAAAAAAAAAAAAAAAATCTGAGCCTTTCAGACAGAGAGAGGAGAAAACTTAAACTAAAATTTGTAAGTATAATTGCTTTTCTGGAATTTGAAAAGTTAATAATAAATTGGGAATGAACGTTAATTTAAAGTTATCGCAATAAGAAAGGAAATCCTTATTATGAATTTTAAAATAATATTTATTTATTTATTTTTATCGATATACTTAACTAATTAAATTTATTTATTATTTTTAATTTAATTTAATTTAATTTAATTTTAATGAAGTTAAATATAATTGCCTGGTTATAATACAATACCTATTCAAAAAGTAAAACAGAAAGAGATATTTTTTAAAGATAATAATAATAATAACAACAATATAGCTATGGGCTACTGGATTTCAATCTCCATTCACAATCATGGTTATATCATTCTAATATTTATTTCTCAAATTCAACTAAGCAAAAGATTTAACTTGCTATTGTTATAAAGAAATTATAGTACTAATTTTTAATCTTTTAATGTAATATATTTCAATTCATTTAATAATAATGGCAATTGTAGAAAATATTATTATAATTTGAAAATAAATAATATATTTTGAATGTTTCATATTGTTAGGAAAATAGATGGGTAAATAAAAGTTGATCTGAAATTTTAACAGCATTCCAAAACATAAATTTTAAATTTTTGGGTTTAAATTGGAACTTTCTTATTCTTATTCTTATTCTTATTATTATTATAAATTTCAAATAAAAGGAAAAAACAAAACAGTTGTTAAAATTGCAGATAATTGTACATAATGCAAATAAGTACATAATTTATACAAATAAAAGCGTAATTAAAAAAAAAAAAAAAAAGAAAGAAAGAAAGAAAAAAAAAAGAAAAGAAAAACTAATATTATATTATTAAAATATTTAGACATAAACATATGTTAAAACAAACTAAAAGAAAATTAATATTTTTGCATATGAAAAGAAGCCTTTAGTTTAGAGTGAACAAAATAAAAACAAATATTTACTTCCTGTTTGTGAGGTGAAAACGCATAATCGATTGCATTACTTTGCCAACTGTTGCCAAACAGGCGATAAATCATAACATATTGCAACCAACCGTCGCATTCAGAAGCGGTGTGGTAAGCTCTAAAGCGGTAGAAAAGGGGCCTGCAAAAAGAACCAGCTGCCAAGTTAGCCAGCTGTAGCCTCCCCCTCAAATCAGCCTTTCGGAAGATCAGATATAGGCAGAAAACAGGAGTCAAATCTATGTTACTTTTGAATAGTATCACCTATACTCTATAGAGAAGGCTTGTCTGTGTCTGGCAGAATTTCCATTGTTTTAAATCTAAATAGATAGAATAATACTTCATTTCATTTAAGAGATTAAAGTTATCGTTTGAGTCAGTAAAAACTATCATCATAGATAATTTTCAAATAATAAATTAATGCTAAATTGTGGGAAAAGGATTATATATTGCATTTGAAAAGATCATTATAAATTATCGTTTCTCATTTGGATATTTTTTTTTTTTTTTTTTTTTTTTTTTATGGAGGGGGGGGGGGAAAGAACATTATTAAAAACGTATTCGCAAAAAAATATTTTAAATTATAATTATTATATATATATATATATATATATATATATATATATATTATATCAAATATTTAAACTTCTTAAAATCTGAAAATGTTAAATAATAATAATTGTAATGTTTGTTTGTTTTTTTTGTTTTTTTCAGTTATAATTAATTTATTAAATAAATAAATATATATATATATATACAATTTTCTATATTATTTAAATTTTGCAAAATCTGGAAATATTAAATAACAATAATTATAGTTTTCATAATAATAATAATAATAATAATAATAACTTCAGTCAGCTAATTATCTACTTAAAGAAGAAGTGAACGTCTTATTAATTTATTATTGTTAATAAATTAATTTCCCATTAATTTATTATTATTACATATTATTAATGTTGCTGTTATTACTAAAGAAAACATATAATTTCAAATAAGTTGTCTGACAATCATTATTTGCTTATAATAATAATAATAATAATAACAATAATGATAAGGAATAATAACAATAATAATAAGTAATAAATGTTATAAAATAATGTTGTTAAAAATATATATAATAATAAAATACTTTTCAGTAATTTAAAATTTAACAATCAGTTAATGAGATGGTCGTTTTATAAATGGTTTTAGTATACTGTTATCGTTAAACTGCGAAAAATTCTACACATATACATTGACAGATAACATTATTAAATACTATATTAAATTCTATGGATTTTTTTTTTTTTTTTTTTTTTTTTTTTTTTTTAATAGGGTGA
Source organism: Salticus scenicus (assembly GCA_963930645.1). Lineage (NCBI taxonomy): Eukaryota > Metazoa > Arthropoda > Arachnida > Araneae > Salticidae > Salticus > Salticus scenicus. The sequence continues at coordinate 40,245,833 of OZ005659.1, forward strand.
TATTCAGATTATTATGATAATCAATGCCATTATTATTCAATTTTAAATGCGTCCTACCAATTTTTAATTATTTTTCACTCGTTTTTGCATTATTTAACGAAATAGTTTACACCTACCTATGTGATTCGTTGGTAAGTTAATAGATTAAAAATATTTTTTATGTTTGTATGCTGAAATGTAATGCAATTTTTCAGCATTCAAACATAAAAATATTCTTTTTTAAATTAACTTATCAATGAATCCATAACTTATTAACAAAATATGTTTAGAGTACATTGTTAGCCTATAATATTAGGTTGTTCGGAAAATAATATCGTTTTTAAAGACGATTTTCTTATATTGTATAAATATTTTATTGAATTATATGTTCTTCACTTTGGTCGGTTTCTTAGCGATCTCACGGGTTGTTATTTGGTCGTTTTCATAAATCAATACTTTATTTTATCTTCATTAGCATAAACTGGTTTTCCAGAACGTAATGCATCTTCAACGTCAAAATTGCTGGAACAAAATTTGGTAAACCAGTTTTGACACTGGCGTTATTTAAATACATTTTCTGTATACACATCGTATACTTTTTTTTTTCTTGTTTGAACAGTATTTTCGCCTTTTTGATAGCAAAAATTAAATATGTCGAAAATGTCGCTATTTGATAGGGCACCAATCAAAACCTATTGAGCAGAATAAAACGAACTTTTTCACAAGCAAGACTTGCTATATTAGCTGTCACAATATATAATGGTAATGCAGCTTAATTGTGAAGATGGTGTGAAAAAAATAGAATTAAGTCCTCTGCTGAGAAAAACGAAGTTACTTTCCGAACAACCCAATAATTTAAAATTGAGAGATTATTTGAAAAATTAATTATCAAGGAACATTTAAAAATTTGAAAATAATTTAAATTTTGAATTTTTATTTTATTAAATTTTAACTGTTTGAGAAATTTCAACGTACTTAATAAACTTATAATATACGTATATGGATTTTTTTTTTTTTTTTTTTTCTTTTTTAATATTGAAGAAAGTAATTATCTAAAATGATTCATATCAGGCACCTTTACCTTAATTACAAAGTTACTTTACGTTTCTCTTTTGAACGTAAGCGATTCTTCATGATATAATAATTTTAACTGTCATAAATATTTCTGAAAAATTTTAAGGGTTTACACCTTGTTTTTAGAATGGCCTTTCTGTATTTTATTTCTTCCTATTACATTTTATAAATGTTGTAAAAAAATAGATCCAAATACCTTATATGAAATCAAAAGAGCTTCTGTACATATAAAATTTCATTTTATGAAGAAATGAATTAAAAATGAATAATATTATGCAACAATAACGCACCCAATAAATATAAGATAAATAAAAGTTTCTAATCTCAATAAAAATTCTAAAATGATCACATTTAAATTTTTATTTCATTGAAATTCTAAAATGTTAATTTCGTTAGTTTATGGCAGTTTAAAGATGTTAAAATGTACAATAATATACTTCTTTCATAGGGAATATAAATTTCAGTATTTTTGTATGTCCTTGTATATGAACCTTTCGTCCGATCTCAGTAATATGTTTTAAGTAATAGTACCCTATGATATTAATTTTATTAATATGGAATTTGTATTTCCTTCAAATATCTCTTATTGAGAAAATGTTTATAAAAGATACACACAAAAATAGACAGACACCATGTATATAGATCAACTGCTAAAAAAATATTTTAGTATTCAGGGGGTCCTAAAAATGTATAATTATAGTTAAAACTCAATTTTCAAAATTCGATCCCAAAATGATATTTCTCTACAAAATACGGATAAGAGAAAGTAAAAAATAAAAATAAAAATAAATAAAAGAAAGAGAGAGAAAACCACACATTTTATGGTCTTTAATTTTAATTTATTTGATTTATTTATTTTTACTGTCTTCTATATTCAATAGAAGAAAGTATTGGATTCAAAAAATTTTCGACTTCGGGTTTTGAGAGCTGTAGAACACGATTTGACCATTTTTAGAAAATGTCTGTCTGTGTGTGTGCGTGTGACAAAATTTTGAGGCAACTGTATCTCAGGAACTACTGCACAGAATTTCGTACAAATTGGTATGTAGTTGCACCTTGACATAAATTAGTCCCTATCAACGTTTGGTAAAAATTGTCTTACAGGTTGCGTTGCCATCCCGCTTTATTTTTAACATGGTGATATAGGACAAAATTTTGAAAAATGTGCATTACGAGAATTATTTTTTAGTAATCATTATGAAATTTACAAGAATTATTTATAATAGAGATAGTCAACTGGGAAATTTTTTTTGTATGTGTAGGGGCCTCTCCACCCCCGCTGGGGAAGAAGTCTCCCCCTTGAGCGGAGTAAATTTTCATGATGGATATCTTTCAAAACAGCTCGCCAATACCTTTAAAACGAATGATTGAACCATCGATCTGCGACAATTTAAAATAAAGTTATCGATTTTTTTTCATTTTTAACAAAAAAAATTTTTTTTAATGTATTATTGTCAATAAAATTGACTTTTTTTTTTGGATATTTAGTGTTATACTACTTCTCTAATATGGAAATCGTCTGCATTATCATGGAAGATAATTTTTTTAAATAATAATTTTAATAACTTATTTTTACTGAGTGAATTTGTATAGGAAAATCTAGAAGAAAGTCATGTGGTGGCCACAACATACTAGTTATTTTTATTTTTATTTTTTCCCTTAGCAAAATCATTTTACTCGAACATCCTCACGAAAATTTTTTTGAACAATATTTCTAAATTTGATAGAAATATTTTTACATGCAGCTCTTTTTTTATTTTAGAACTTGATTTAAAACTTTTGAAAAATGACTGCACATAAGATGCATAGACCGGAAATGCCACTCACATAACAGGAAATACACCAGATAGACTTTTTACCCATTCCATTGTTTCACAGCTAAATAATAAAGTTTCTCATTAATAAATCAGAAGCACTTAGGAAGGTAATTAAGATTTTTTTTTCAAGTAAACAGGAAATTTAACGAACTTTTTATCTATAGAACAACTTTTTTCAAAACAATTTTTTTATGCATAACATAGTTTTCATTTAGATAAATTATTTATTTTTATTTAATGCATTAATCTTAAAATTTTAATATTATATAAATTTAAAATTATCTTTTAATTCTACAGCCTTTATAAAATACACACACACGCATATGTATATATATACAGTCGGACCTCGTTAACGTGAATTACTTTTAATACGAACTGTTTTCACAATCCTCGTCAAAATGATGATTAGTTTAGTTATATGAAGATTAGTTACTGATAGTATGAACTACTGATAACATGGACAAATTTTTTATCCTTCTTGAGATTCATGTTAACGGGGTTCGACTGTATATATATATATATATATATAGGGTCCGTGAAAAGTCCTACACCTCCTTCCTATTTCGAAAATGCGTCGGAATTTTGGAAAATGGCGAAACTTGTGTTCAATGAATTAGTAGGGGACCTCTTTTGGTAAAAATATTTTAGGCCCGGATGGCTGGGGGGGGGGGGGCGCTAGAGGGAGGGCAACTTTAAAATTTCAAATGGGAAGGTATGCCTTGTGATACATCCCTGGAAACGTCTCTTCAACACAATGAATTTGATATAAATAGTTTTGTCCTGCGATAGTTATTAAGGGACATTTATGAATGTTTAGAGTTTTGAAATGTGTATTTTATACTTTTGTGTCTCCTTTAATAACCGTCGCAGAACAAAACTATTTATGTCAAATTTATTGCCTTGAAGAGACATTTACAGGGATGTATCACAAGACATAGTTTCCCTTTTGCAATTTTAAAGTTGCCCTTTCTAGTGGCACCCCTCCATATTTAATTTTTAGAAACTAAGAATTCATTCATCTTTTTTAATCTCAATATAAATTTATGATAATTTATTATTAAATATTTATGTCAATATAGTGTATATATATCTGAACCAGTTGCAGTCAGTGTATTAGAATTCAATTCTTTTATTTCCTATCTCTTAAGCTGCGTACATATTGTGTATCAAATTTAACAGGGCAAAAAAGTTCCTTTATGTACAATTTTCAATTTTATAATTTCGCTCGTTAAGTCTATTTTACAGTAAAATGGAAAAAATCTTTACAAAACAAATAAAAAATAATATTAATTAAAGGACATAAAATACTAGAAAATGATTCATTGAATATGTGTGTGTATTAAATTGAATAAACTTGCAAAACAATGAAAAATGATTGAAAAAAATATAAAATTAAATAAACAACTTTCGAATCATGCTCCGACCGTGTAGTATTTGCGGCCCGCGAGGAGACTAAATATATTTAATGTTTGATAACTTTGGTTAACAGATTAAAAATTAACAAATCCGTTCTGACTTTTCGAAGTGAAAATACTTTTCATCGAGTATCGTAGCTAAAGAATCACACTGTTGTAATGAAATATTATTAGATGCATTATTCATTATTTTTTATTATAGTTATTAATGTATAAATCATAAATATTTTCAAGATTCTATTGTTAATTTATGAATACTTTCACTTTTTTACGTTTCCTCAAATATTTTTAAAAGTTCTATAGGAATCATCTTGAAACTTTGGTAGTGTAAAGAACATGTTATACCTTATATTATTTCAGTAAAAATTGTGTCATAAAAACAAAAGGGAACCAGTAAAAAATTGAACAAAAATCAAAATGTTTTGGATCACTCTGTAAAAGGTAATGCTTTAAATGCGTTTTAGCTGTAGCATGTGATTATGAGGATAAAATTTTATGAGGCTATCACGTGTATTCATGGAAATATAACGGTTTCTTTAAAAAATTGCAAGAACAATTTTCCACTTTTTTAATTATAACACGTAGGGTATTAGACCCAGTGCAATGCCATTTTCAGGAAATATGGCATACTACATTAGACACTGCATACAGCAATCAGAATAAAAAAATGTTAAATATCTTACGAAATACGAGCACTTTTACTAAATTTTTAACTACGCATGCGCAAGCTTTATAAAAATTTATTTTGCATAATTTAATAGCCAAAGGTATTGAGCAACTTATATGAAAACCTCAAACAAATATCATGTAAATTCAAAACTTTACGAGAGATAAACAGAATTTAAGTTCCCCCCCCCCCAAAAAAAAAAAAAAGACGTTAGGGTGTTTTATCAATATTTATTTACAATCAGCGAAAATACTGAAATATCATTGGACATTGATTGAGCAAAAATAAAAATGTGAGTAAAACCCCTAATAGTTTAGCTTTTACTTTAAAAATTAAGTTTTAGAAAATTTAAAAGTTAAAAATGACAGAATATATATATATATATATATCAGACGCTTTTCAAGTGAAGCCTATTCATTTTATTTTACAGAATTTTTAGATTTTGTCCTAATTTTTAAATGTATCTTTTTTAATCATTTATAAAATAATTTTAAAGTACTATATGTAAGAAATTTTTATGTAACTGAAACATCAAAGTGAAATACAGAACTACATATATGTAGCATATATATATATATAGTGATAGAATCTATCAACATTAAGGCGTATCGGAAATTACGAAAAACTCGTACTACCAAAAAAGGTTACCAGTATTTACCATAAATTGTGGCTGGATGATTTTTTTTTTTTTTTTTTTTTTTTTTTCAAAATATTATTATTATTCTATATCAACTGCACAAGAGGTCAAAATTTTAAAATATCTGCAATTTTTTGTTAGTTTTATTGTAATTTTTTAAATCTAATATATATTTACAAAATAAATTTTGAGTAATATTAATATGATTAAAGAATAATTTGAAAAATAATGTAGCTTTTTTTTCACGAAAGTCTAAAACTCTACAAAATAACTTAAAAATTACGAAAGATCTTAAAATTTAAGCTCCATGGACAAACTGAAAATTTTAAATGAGTGCCAAGGGAAAAAAAAAAAAAAAAAACTTTTTCGATAGTGTTTGTTCTGATACTGATTATTATTAATTTTCTTTACTTTATCTTAAAAAAAAAAAAAAAAAAGATTTTGATGAACTTCTGGCAAAAGCAGAATTTAGTTTAGGACGGAGGATTATTAGTTTTTTTTTTTTTTTTTTTTCAAATTATAACATCGTTTTCCAATTATTCAATTATACTTTCGATAAATTTTAGATTTCGATAAATGTTCAACTATCGAAAAATGATTTCGATAAATGTCCAACTATCGAAAAATGACACCGTAAAAATCCCAGATTGAGACTAATAGTCCTCAGTCCTAAAAAAAAAAAAAAAAAAAAGAAAAAAAAGAAAAAAGAAAAACATTATTTTTCAAATTTACTTTTTATTATAATAATAATACCCCCAATTTATTTTGTAGATATAAAATGCGAGGGAAAAAAGATAGGCTGAAGATATGATTAAAAAATTAGTAAGGAAGTAAATAAATAATATTTTACAAAAAATATTTATAAGGCCAAGTTAGAACTATTGACAGGTACTCGTTTTCGACAAGAATTGTTTCCTTTCTTTTCTCTCTCTCTCTCTCTCTCTCTCTCCCCCCCCCTCCTTTCCATTGTAAAGTAGCGGGTTTTTCCTTCTCATTTAAAGAATTAATTAGCACTTTAGCTCTGTAGCAACAGCAAAAAAAAAAAAAAAAAAAAAAGCTGAATAATTTTAAAAGTAATGCATGCGTTACTGTAAAATTCTAATTTTTTTATGCAGCATTTTGTCAAAAAAAAAAAAAAAAAAATCTTCCTCCCCCTCATTTTATTTAGCTTTTTTAAGCAACATCTAAATGCATTAATTTTCCCCTATAGTGCATACGATGCATTTTTGTGCATCATTTAGCTAAGTTTTCGCATTTTATAACTTGGGTTCGGAAAATAAACTAAACAAAAGGCAGCTTCCGAAAGGGGAAAAAAATCAATTTTAAATCATTTCAAAAGCACAAACGGCAATTTAAATTTCCCTACTATGTATCCCTCTTTCAGATAGAAAAAAAAAAAAAAAAAAAAAGTAGAAGGCTGGTGTAGGTGCTTAAAAAAAAAAAAAATAAGCGGTTAGATTTTTACGAAAATGGTGGGAGTGAGGAGGGGGGGGGATGTTTAAACGGCGATTTGTAAGTTACGGTTTTAGTTTTTTAAAATTCCAGGAAGGAAAAAAAAATTACAATAAAATACAATTCAATTATGGAAAAAATAAAGAAAAATGTATGTTTTTTAGTAGTGAAAATGACTAAAAAAAAAAAAAAAAAAAATGGTTATGACCTCGTCTTAGTGCAAAGGTAAATCTGCAAATAAAGGCGATATGAATTTTAATTTTTTTGTTATTATGAATTTTTAAATAGCACATACTGAAAACAGTGCTACTAAAAACAGTATAATGTGCTAATGTTCAAATGAAATCCCCCCCCCCCTCCTCCAGTTGCATAACTGTTGGGGACAAATCAACAAGTAATTTTAAAGGATTTGTGTATTCATTTTTATTTTCAACTAATAAAGCAATGAAAAGTGGTATATAGTTGTAAATTACATTGCACTGCACTGCACTGCACTGCACTGCAAAAAAAAAAAAAAAAAAAAAAAAATTCAAATCTTGCTATCATTTTTCTGATTTGTATATAAAATGACCTCCTGAATCCGAATATGACCTCATTTTGCCCAATCGCACGCCCCCCCCCCCCCCCACACACACACACCCTATCCTCCGATTTTTATCCCTGTTCGGTAATTTTATGGCCAGGAATTTGATTTGGAGGATGGAAAATAATTATTTTAACACACACACACACACACACACACACACATATATATATATAAGGTATAATAAATAATAATAATTGATTAATAAAATATAATCAATGTAATATATAATTTCAGTGTCAAATCCTCCCCCCCCCCCTGCTGCAAATGTTCATGTTTTAGAATTTTCCAACTCTGTAGCCCCTCAAATGATATTTGAAAGTTAAAATAATCCTCTCCCCCCCCCCCCCCCCACTACAAATCAAATTTATAGTCATAAAATCACCGACAAGTGATAAAAATAGGTGGTCGCCCCTAAAAAACGGTCGGTGATAGGGCAAATTGGATGTCATATTCGGATTCAGGAGAACATTTTACATAAGAACATTTTACAAAAATGGTGTTGGGGGTAACACCGGCTCGACTAGTCTAATGTCAAGTGGGTGTTGGTGGGGACCGATTTTCATGTTATCCGATCTGAATAAAAAAAATTTAAAAAGAAAATCGAAAAGGACCTTCGACTAATTTTGCGAATAAAAAATATGCAGCTGGGTTCTGATAGATTGGTAAAAATGCTTAGTTGTTTATGCTACAGTTAAATTTTTCTTAGGAGTCATCTACATATTGGAATTTGCATCAAATTAATTTTTTTTGAAATAGTAATACCCATTTTGGACTACATATTTGAATTTCTAAATCAAAGCAGTTCGGAAAAATGTATAGTTTATCTACTTTTACATAATTCTTTATAGAGAGTTATAAACGTAAATATTTTAAGGGCTTATATCCAAACATTTAAAAAAAGTTAAATTATGATCACCCACCGAAAGTATTATATTCATTCAGATAATAACCGGGAAAAAATATGACAATTTTAAATATAAAATAAATTATGGTAATTAAGAAATTATGTAACTAAATATACCTAAGCAACTTTCTTAATTCCTACGTATACAAGGTTGTAGCTGACACTAAAAGTAACACATGACGGTCCCCTAACGCCAATAAAAAATGAAATATCAATATAACTCGAAAAATAGTGATAGGATTAAACTGTAAATTTGAAAACTCATATTTTTAATGGCAGCTCTACATTAAAAAAAAAAAAAAAAAAAAAAAAAAAAAAAGCTCAATATTTGTACAAATTTATATGTAGTTGCATCTTGACATAAATTTGGGCCAATCAACTTTTAGGGAAAATCGCCTAACAGGTAGTTTGCCATTTCGTTTGTTTTCAAAATTTTTAATATGGCAGTATAAGAAAAAATTTCGTACAAATATTTAAAATGAGAATTATTTTGAACCAATTATTACGAAATTAAATATCGCTTCTTCCCCTGGGAGGAAGAAATGTAAATTTTCAATATGAGCATTTTTGAAAAGAACTCGTCAATACCTTTAAAACGAATGATTAAATCATAGATCTGTTATAATTTAAAATAAATTTATCGCAATGGTTTCATTTTTAACAAAAAGAAAATAAAAGAGGGAGGGGGAGAGGGGGAAGTAAAGAAGCATTTTTTTTTTTTTTTTCGATGTTGTCTGCAAGGCACAAAATGGACCATTTTTTTATGTTTAGTGTTACACTCCTCTGAGATAAAAAAAAAAATAGTTTGCATTCATCATGGAAAATAATTTTAACAAATAATTTGCACTGCATGAATTTGCATAGAAAAATACAGTAGAATGTTTTGTGATGACAAGAACATATTAATTTAACTTTCTATGATTAACCTGTTGTCATAGATGTCGTTTATGAAAGGATTCAAAGCAATAAGTAATTTTGTACTTAAATACTGTGAATTCTAAGGAAATACAACAATGCGAGAATCAATGAATCCGAAAATATGCATGGAAAGTCTAAACACTCCAGAGAAAATATTTAGAAAAGAAAAACTAATGTTCCAGGTACATCAATTAATTATTGCAATGCAACACTTGCGTCAGAGCAGTCGTGTTTATTATGAAATATAACTGCACATCACGTGCGCGAATACAACTTTTCTTTTTATTTTTCTTTCTAAATTTTTGCTTTTTTTTTATTACATCGAATAACTTTTCCATCATTTTTTATAACATCCGTCCGGTCGTGGCAAATAACTTGACTTATGGTAGGAAGTTTTATGTGCATTACATGTAAGGAAATACTTGATTTGCTCAGCCAGGCATTCTAAGCAAGAAAGGAAAAAAATTTTTATGAAAGATATCCTGTTTTTTAATTTTTGTTATTTTCATTTGATTAGATGTGCACTTTACCCCCAACTGACATACTTAACACTACCATAAATATATCGTCACTCCAGCCCGAAACGCGTGGTTCCTTCTTTTTCTTTTTTCTTCAAACAAAGGTCATAGCAAGAAAATCTTCGCAGAAGGCAACGTGGATTACAGGGCGTTGATTAGCTGTTGAGAGATTTAAATGCAAAACTGATATGATTTATCACTCGTTTATAGTTCAACATAATTTTAGAATAAGACGACGATTTATCTGAGACGATGACGAATGAAACAAATCCAGTCGTGTATGATTTCATATTTCTCGATACATAAGAGTTCAATATTCTATCCGAACTGTTTTATTAATTATGAAATGCTAACCTGCCTCGTCCAATGATGGATTTAGGATTAGGCATACAGGACACAAGCTTAGGGGCTATGTTGTAGTAATCTCACGTATGTTTTAAATTTTCTGTTCAATTTTTATTGAAATCTATTTTAACGTTTTCTTTATGTCTCTGTAAAAACCTATAAGTAAAAACCTTCACCAGAATCTTTATGTTTCATGCGACGGTGACCTACTGTACGTATACAAATTTTCAACTCAATCGTATAAGGCATTAAGACGCTAATGATTTCAGCCCATAAGCCATAATGACATTTTTTTTTTTTTTTTTTTTTTTTTTTTGTGTGTGTGTCACTTTAAAAAAAAACTAAAAATACTAGATTCAACAAGAGCTATACAGTTCGAGCAACGGTGACCTTTTGCACGTATATACATTTTCAGCTCATTCTAATAAAGCATTTAGACGCTATCGCACTTCGAATAATTTTAGTCTGTAGCCATAATGATAAAGAATTTTTCGTTGTGTCTTTGTAAAAAAGCTATACGTGCTAGATTCACCAAAATTGCACTTCGTGCAACAGTGACCTGTAGCATGTGAATAATTTTTCAACTCAATCAAAAAAAAAAAAAAAAAAAAAGCGTTTAGACGCTGTCGCAGTTTAAAAATTCTGGATCATATAAACCATAATCATAAAGAATTATTCTTTATGTCCCTGTAAAAAAACTATAAAGGCTAGATTCACCAACATTTGTACAATTCGTGTGACGGTGACTTATATTATCTGTACAAATTGTCATCTCAAACGAATAAGGCGTTTAGACACTATCGCACTTAACAAAATTTGGGTCCATAGACCATATTGATAAAGACTTATTCTTTGTGTCCCTGAAAAAAACTATAAGTGCTATATTTACCAAAGTCAATAGGGGTCGTGCTATGGAGACCTATAACATACGTACCAAATTTAAGCTCATTTGAGCAAAGCGTTTAGACGCTATCGTATTCACTCTCATACATACACACATACATCATCGTAAAAATAGTAAATATGAATTCAGGGGACCTTAAAACGTGTAAAAACACCAAAATCTCAAACTCGGATTTTTGACATGATTATAATACTTTCCTCACTATAGTGTTCGGAAAGTAAGAATGTTAAAAGAAATGTATTTATATCTTTTCTAAATTATGAAATGTACCACTAAGAAATTACTAAAATTTAATGTTTGTTCTCAGTGTTTGAGTCAAATTACAGTAAATATTTTACAAAAAAAAAATATATACTTACTTGCATTGTATCACTATTACATTGTATTTCTATATCATCAAAAGTATCATCAACAAATGTACCATTAAGAAATCACTTTCTACAAGTCTAATACTTGTGGTTACGGTTTCTTTAAACTTACAGTAGGAAGTTAACAAGAAATTTATTTATTTATTTTCTACATTATAACTGTATTATTCTTTAATTTCTAAATTTTAATATTTGTCGTTATATTTTCAGTCTACTTATGATAAAAATTTTAGAAGAAACGTATTTATCTCTTTTCTACATTATGAAATGTACTATTAAGAAATTACAAAAAATTATGCGTGTTGTCAGCGTTTATGTCGAGTTACAGTAACATTTTACAAAAAATATACTTAATTTTTTTTACATTATCAAATGTATCATTATCAAATATTCTACGAAAAAAAATCTTTAAATTGTAATGTTTATCGTCAACGTTTCTTTCGACTTACAGTGAACAATTTAGAGCAATGTACATCTTTTCTACATTATATAAAATGTTCTATTGATAAGTCATTTTGTGACTTATCAATTTGTGTTATTGTTTCTAGTTAAATTTTCCGTTGACTTACTGTAAAAATTTTAGAACTTCTCAGCATTATGATAAGAAATATTAAGAAATTACTAAAGTTGTTTATTGTCACTGTTTGTGTCAACTAAATGTAAACATTTAAGAAGAAAACTATTTATGTGTTTTTTACATAATGAAATGTACCTTTGATAAGTCAGTAAATTTTAATATTTATCGTCAACCTTTATTTCGACATAGAGTGAACATTGAAGAAGAAATGTATTTATCTCTTTTCTACATTATAAAATGTACCATTAAGAAATTACAAAAAATTAATATTTGTTGTCAGCGTTTATGCCGAATTACAGTAAATATTTTATTTATTTCTGTATTATATTATCAAATTTTTCATTATTAAATATTCTGTTAAGAATTCATTAAGTTTTAATGTTTGCCGTCGACTTAAAGTAAACATTTTAGAGAAATTTATTTATCCCTTTTACACATTGTTAAACGTATTATCAATAAATCACTAAATTTGCTGTCACCGGTTCTTTTAGATTGCAGTGAACGTTTAAAAATAAATTTCTTTATGTATTTTCTACATTATAAATGTACTGCTAATAAATTTCTAAATTTTAATATTTGTCGTTATATTTACTGTCTACTCACAATGAAAAATTCAGAAGGAATATATTTATCTGTTGTACAGTATAAAATTTATCATTTTGAAATTCATAAAAAATTAATTCATAAAATGTTTGTTGTCAGCGTTTATGTCGAATTAAGTAAATATTTTACAAAAAATATATTTAATTGCAGTACGTTTTATTTCTACATTATCAAATATACCATTAACAAATATTCTCTAAGGAAATCATTAAAATTTAATCTTTGTCGTCAACTTTTCTGTTAACTTATAGTGAATATTTTAGGAGAAATTTATTTATATCTTTCTTACACTGTAAAATGTGCGATTAATACTTTCGCATCCGCTGACGTAGATTCACGTCATTTGAAAATCTGTAATTCCACCAGTGGGCGTTTTTTTTTTTGCAATTCGTATGTTATTAGTTTCTTAAAAATATACACAATATTATATTTGTATCAATTAGTCTAGTATGGATACAGATTCTTTGATTGGAGAGAGTATGATTATAATGTATATCCATTTGTAATACAAATGTGAATGTAGAAAATTTTGCTCTGAAAAATAGTAACTTGGGCGAATAACGCCCATAGGCGGGCCTTACTGTCAAAAATACAAAAACATGCGGCCGCGAAAGTGTTAAGAAAGCACTAAAGCCTAATATTTTTGGTCATCATTTTTTTTTTTTTTTTTCATCTTACAGTGCACATTTAAGAAGTTTATTTATCTTTTTTCTACATTATGAAATGCACCATTAGGAGATTACAGATATATATATATATATATGTTTGTTGTCAGCGTTTATGTCGAGTTGCAGTAAATATTTTTTTAAAAATATATTTATCTATTTCTACATTATCAAAAATATCATTATTAAATACTCTATTAAAAAATCACTAAACTTTAACGCTTGTGGTCGTCGTTTTTGTCGACATAAAGTGAACATTTATAAAAATATCTATTTACGTCTTTTCTACATTATAATATGTTTTATTTATTAATCGCTGCATCTTATTGTTTCTCGTTAAGTTTTGTTGTCGACTTAGAGTAAACATTTTAGGAGAAATGTATTTATCTATTATGAAATTTACCATTAAGAAATTCCTAAAAATTAATATTTGTTGTCATCATTTATGTCGAATTACAGTAAATATCTTGAAAAAAAAAAGTACTTAACTCTTTTTGTACATTATCAAATATTATATTATGAAATCGCTAAATTTTCATGTGTGTCGTTAAAGTTTCTATCGACTTAAAGTGAACATTTTAGGAGAAATTTGTACACACTGTGAAATTTACTATTATGAAAGGCCTAAAGTCTAACATTTGTGATAACCGTTTCTTTTAACTTACAGTGGACATTTAACAAGAATTTTTTTTTTCCACATTATAAATATATCATTAATTAATTTATAAGTTTTAATGTCTGTTGTTATATTTTCCATTTACTGACAATGAATATTTTGAAGAAATATATTTATCTCTTTTCGACATTATGAAATGCACCATTAGGAAGTTACAAAAAATTATGTTTATTGTCAGAGTTTATGTCGAATTACAGTAAATATTTTACAAAAATGCGCATAACTACATTACATTGCATTTCTATATTATCAAATGCACCATTAACAAATATTCTCTTAATAAATAACCAAATTTTAATGTTTGTCGTCAATGTTTCTCTCGACTTACAGTGAACATTTTAGAAGTAATGTCTATATATCTTTCCTACATTATAAAATGTTCTATTTATAGATCACTGCGTTTTAATGTTTCTTGTTAAGTTTTCTTTTGACTTACAGTAAACAATTTAGAAAGAATATATCAATCTCTGTTCAGCACTATGGAAAAAAAATAAGATTTTGCTAAAGTCTAAAAATTTGCTAATTTGTTTTCCGTCAACGTTTTTGTCATCTTACAGTGAACGTTTCAGAATTTCAGTTTTTTTTCTACATTAAGAAATGTACAATTCATAAGTTACTCCATTTTATTGTTTGTCGTCAAATTTTCTTTCGACTTACAGTGCACACTGAAGAAGGCATTTATTTATCTCTTTTTATAAAAAAAAATTTACTTAACTGTTTCTAGATTATCAACTGTATCATTATCAAATATTATATTTAGAAATCACTAAATTTTAATGTTTGTTTTCAAAGTTTCAGTCGACTTACAGTGATTTTAGGAGAAATATATTTATCCATTATCTACAATGTGAAATGTACCATTAAGAAATTACTAAAGTTTAATGCTTTTGGACAACGTTTTTCTCAACTGAAATTGAACATATAAGAAGAAGTTCATTTATATATTTTCTAGATTATAAATGTATCATTAATTAATTTCTGAATATTAATATTTGTCGTTGTATTTTCCGTCTACTTACAATGAAAATTTTAGTAGAAATGTACCCAACAAACACGGAATTGTCGGTAGCTGTACAGTCCAGCATCGGCAATTACGTCATGCCGATCTATTCATTAAAATGAAATCGGTCCGGAATCGTAACAGTGTCGGCAAACCGATGACTGTTTTGTGATCGGAAATACGCTTGTGGGCCAAAAACCTTACTAAATGTTTTAATCACATGACTATCGTTACGCCAATAAGATACATTTCACCGGTACTGATCCAAATATGGGCCGATGCCATTTGGCGACGTTGCGGCGGAGAGGACATAAACTTTATGGAACCGATACTGAAGGTGGTATGTGGGCCATAATCACTGTTCGGCATGCCGTACGCCTTCCGTAATAGGCCCGACTCTCGTGTGTTTGTTGGGTATTTATCTCTTTTCTACATTACGAAATGTACAATTCATAAGTTACTAAATTTTAATGTTTGTCGTCAAATTTTCTTTCGACTTACAGTGAACATTGAAGAAGGCATTTATTTATCTCTTTTCTAGATTGTGAAATGTACCATTAAAAGTTAATAAAAAGTAATATTTGTTGGCAGCATTCATTTAGACTATTTCATAAAAAAAAATTTATTCAACTGTTTCTAGATTATCAAATGTATCATTATCAAATATTATATTTAGAAATACCTAAAATTTAATGTTTGTTTTCAATGTTTCAGTCGAAATACAGTGAATATTTTAGGAGAAATTTATTAATCTATTTTCTACATTGTGAATGTGAAATGTACCATTAAGAAATTACTAATGTTTAATGCTTTTGGACAACGTTTTTCTCAACTAAAAGTGAACATGCAAGAAGAAGCTCATTTATATATTTTCTAGATTATAAATGTATCATTAATTAATTTCTGAATATTAGTATTTGTCGTTATATTTTCCGTCTACTTACAATGAAAATTTTAGTAGAAATGTATTTATCTCTTTTCTACATTACGAAATGTACCATTCAAAAGTCACAAAATTTTAATGTTTGCAGTGAACATATCTGTCGATTTAATATGAACATTTTAGAAGAACTTTATTTATCACTTTTTCCCATACCACAAAGAAAAAAGGTAAAGTTTAGTGTTTTCTCCTGACGTTTCTTTTAATTTAAAAGAAATGTATTTAACTCTTTTCTTCATTATGAAATGTACCATTATGAAATAAGTAAGGTTTAGTGATTCTGGTCATCGTCTTTTTCGATTTACAGGGAGCTTTTTACAATAAGCGTATTTATATTTTTGCTACATTTGAAATGTACCATTAAAAATCATTAATATTTAGGGTTTTTCGTGAACATTTCTGTTAATTTACACTGAACATTTTAGAAGAAATGGTGTCTCTTTTCTACATTCTGAAATGTGCCATTAAGAAATCATTAAACTTTAATGTTTGTCGCCAATATTTCTGTCCACTAACAGAGAAGAAATAATTTTAGAAAAAAAGTGTTTACCTTCTTCTGCATTTTAAATGTACCATTGAGAAATCACTAAAGTTCTAAAGTTTAATGTTTTTCGTCAACATTTCTTTTAATTTACAGTAAACATTTTGAAAGAAATGTACTTATCTCTTTTCTACATTGTGAAATATGTCATCGAGAAATCACTAAATTTTAACGTTTTGTGTCAGCGTATCCATAGCCTTCTAAACTAGATGCCTTCAGCATGGCTCGGAAACTTATCGACAGTTCAAGTGGTAGACAGCGCCACCTGGTAGAGATTGCGCACGTTTTTATTCGTCACCAATCATTATAAGAAGTGATATAGATATAATCGACGTTTCTTCGATTCTATTCGCCTTTTATTTATATCAAATCCCACTTTAAAAAGTTTTTGGTGGCTGTTGAATAAAAAAAGTCGCGCAATCTGTACCAAGTGGCGCTGTCTACTGTCAAGTTTCCGAGCCACGCGGAGTGCATCTAGTTTAGGAGGCTATGGCGTTTCTGTCGAATTATAGTAAATGCACTTAACTACTTTATAAATTTACCATTAATAAATATTCTATTAACAAATCATTAAACTTTAATGTTTATTGCTAAGCTATCATTCGACTTGCAGTGAACACTAAAGAAAAAAAATATTTATCTCTTTTAGCATTTGGAATGGGCCATTTATGAATTACTAGAACGTAATGCTTGTTTTTAGGATTTAATGTATTTAAAAATGCATTTAACTACTTCTACATTGGGAAATGTATCATTAACAACTTTTCAAATAAGAAATCACTAAGGGTTTTTTGTTTGTTCAACGTTTCTGTCGATTTACAGTGAGCATTTTAGGAGAAATTTATTTATCCCTTTTTTCTACATTTTGAAATGCATCGTGAAGAAGTCACTAATGTCTAATGTTTGTGGTCTTTCAACTAAGAACGATGCGTTTCAAAATGTAGAAAAAGGGATAAATAAATTTCTCCTAAAATGCTTACTGTAAATCAACAGAAAAGTTAACGACAAACAAAAACACTTAGTGATATCTTATTTGAAAATTTGTTAAATGCATTTTTAAATATTTTAAATCAACAACAAGCATTACATTTCAGTAATTTATAAATGGCACATTTCAAAATACTAAAAGGGATAAATAATTTTTTTCTGCAATGTTCACTGCAAGTCGAATGATAGCTTAACAGCAAACATTAAATTTTAACGATTTCTTAATAGAATATTTGTTAATGGTACATTTGATAAAGTAGAAATAGTTAAGTACATTTACTGTAATTCGACAGAAACGCTGACACAAAACGTTAACATTTAGTGATTGCTGGACGACATATTTCACATTGTAGAAAAGAGATAAGTAAGACATTTCTTTTAAAACTTTCATTGTCAGTAGACAGGAAATTTGCAATAAATATTAAAATTTAAAAATTAGTTAATGAAACATTTCATAATGTAGAAAAGAGACCAATAAATTTCTTCTAAAATGTTTACTGTAATTTGAAAAAAAAATGTTGATGACGAAACATTCAATTTTAGGTATTTCTTTATGATACATTTCATAATTCAGTAAAGACATAAATTATTTTCTTCTAAAATATTCCGTGATAAGAATTACGTAACAGAAATTACCCCTTGAGTTAGGAAGAACAAGAATGAAGCAAGCCATGCGGTGTTTTTAGACCACGGTAGCATTCTTCATTATTGTGGAATTCTATTATAACTGTAACTTGAAAAAAAAAGTTGGTGACAAACATTCAACTTTAGTGATTTTTTATGATACATTTCGTAATTTAGAAAAGAGATAAATTAATTTCTTCTAAATTATTCAGTGTAAATTTATAACAATGTTCACGATAAATATTAAAATTTAATTATTTCTCAGTGATACATTTCAAAATTTAGAAAAAAAAATAAAAATAAATTTATTGTAGAAAATTCCTTCCAAGTCGACATAGACGTTGCTTATAAGCATTAAACTATGCTAATACATATAATGTTACTTAAAATGTAAAAAAAAAATAAAATAAAATAAAAAAAATAAAGTTCTTATAAAATGTTCACCATTCGTCGACATAAATGTTCACGACGAACATTAAAATGTAGTGACTTCTGAATGGTACATTTCGTAATCTAGAAAATCAATCAACACATTTCTCCTAAAATGTTCACTCTGAATCGACAAAAACGTTGGCGATAAATATTAAAATTTAATAATTTCTTAATGGTACATTTCACAATGTAGAAAAAATATAAATAAATTTATTGTAAAAGATTAGCGAGAGACGTTTGATCAGAAGCATTAGACTTTACCAATATATATAATGTTACTGATAATATATAAAAAAAAAAGAGATAAATAAAGTTTTTCTAAAATGTCCACAGTAACTCGATAGAAATGTTCACGAGAAATGTTAAAATTTAGTGACTCCTGAATGGTACATTTTCTAATGTAGGTAATGTAGAAAAGATACAAATAATATTTTATTAAATTTTCATTGCTAACGGATAGAAATATTGGCGGCAAACATAAAAAATTTAGCGATTTCCTAATGATACATAATATAAAATAGAAAAGAGAACAGAAAAAACTTACATCCGTAAATGGATAATTTTAGCAAATTTTAAGGCTTATCTATTATAAAGGTACTCTGATCTGGCCACTATAATGTACAGTCGACAGCAAAAGTATCCGAGCACTAGCATTTCGGGCGGATCTAAAATTTACTTGTTGGGTTCGGGTCGGGTAAAACCCGAACATTAAGAAATCACTACTGTAATTGTTTGTTGTAAATATTTATATAAATTTCCAGTATACGTTTCAGGCAAAAAAAGTATTTGTCTCTTTTCTATTTTATAAAATGTATCATTAGGAAATCACTAAATTTTTATGTTTGCCGCCAATATTTCTATCCACTAACAATAAACATTTAATAAAATATTATCTGTATCTTTTCTACATTATGAAATGAACCATTAGGAAATCACGGAAGTTTAATGGTTATCTTAAAATTTTCTGACAATTTACAGTGAATATTTTAAAAGAAATTTATTTTCCTCTTTTACGAAATGTGCCATTAAGAAATGTTTAAATGTTAATGTTTGTCTACAATATTTTTGTCGGCTTAGGGAAACATGTCGGATAGAAACATTTCAGAAGCAATGTTTCTATCGATTATCTACATTAGAAAATGTACCATTAAAGAGTCATTAAATTTTAATGTTTGTCGTGAACATGTCTGCCGACTTATTGTGAACATTTTAGAAGAACTTTATTTATCTCTTTTTTTAGACTATAAATAATATTATATATATTAGTAAAGTTTAATGATTCACGTCTTTTCAATAAATTTTTCAATAATCTTTTCAAAAATCTTTTTCAATATATTTATTCATATGTTTTCTATGTTTTGAGACGTACTATTAAGAAATTACTGAAGTTTAATATTTGTCGTTAACATACTTGTTTAATTTGCAATGAACATTTTAGAAGAAATTTATTTTCTACATTATTAAATGTTTAATCAAGAAATCACTAAACTTTAATGTTTGTCCTCAACGTTTCTCTCAAAATACAGTAAACGTTTTAGAATAAATTTATTTTCCTCTTTTACGAAATGTACCATTAAGAAGTGATTAAATTTTAATGTTTGTGGTCAACGTTTTTGTCTACTTAGAGTAAACATTTTAGAAGAATTTTTTTTACTATTACATTAGCATTATCTACATTAGGAAATGTATAATTCAGGAGTCACTAAATTTTAATATTTATCGTGAATATTTCTGTCCAGTTACTGCGGACATTTTATAAGAACTTTATCTCTTTTTTACATCATCAGTAACATTGTATATATTGGTAAAGTTTAATGCTTTTGATTAATTTCTCTGGAATCTTTTACAATAAATTTATTTATATTTTTTCTACATTGTGAAACGTACCATTAAGAAATTATTAAATTTTAATATTTATCGCAACCTTTTTGTGTCGATTCAGAGCGAAAATTTTTGGAGAAATGTGTTTATAGATTTTGTACCATTCAGAAGTCACTAAATTTTAACGTTCGTCGTGCACATTTATGTAGACGAACGGTAAACATTTTATAAGAACTTCAATTTCCTTTTTTTTTTTTTTTTTTTTTTAAGTAACATTACACGTATTAGCATAGTTTAATGCTTCTGATCAACGTCTTTGTCGACTTGGAGAGAATTTTTTACAATAAATTTATCTTTAATTTTTCTACATTTTAAAATGTACCTCTGAAAAATAATTAAATTTTTATATCTGTCGTGAACATTTTCATAAATTTACATGAATATTTTAGAAGAAATTAATTTATCTCTTTCCTAAATTATGAAATGTATCATAAAGAAATCACTGAAGTTGAATGTTTGTCACCAACGTTTTTTGCAAATTACAGTTATGTTAGAATTCTACGATAGAACTATGAAGAATGAACTCGGGAATCCTATTGTTTAATACTTTAATTAAAATAATCACAATAGATATATAATTCTTTATGTACATATTTACATTTCGCGCAGAAAAAGACCAGAGTATAAATTTAAGATGCACATCAGTTTTCTTCTTACAGGTCGCAGCTACATGTTGCAGCGACAACGTACGACTTCTGTCTTCTGACTTCTGAAAATAAAATTATTTCACTTCAGTTTATGGATTGCCAAAATATCATTAGATATTTTGCCAAGAATGAAGAAAGCGCCCTCTATATTATTTCAAGGTAGGAAAGATGGCTCAGTAGTAATTACGCTAGTAGGTAAAGAAGGCCGGTTCTAGATCAGCAGGGGGGTGCGTTGGTGCGCAGGCAAGCCGTGCGGGTGTCGCACCACCCCCTGAGGGGTCTAGATGGGTTGGTATCGTCCTTGAGACATCCTCTGACAGCATCGTAAAAGATGACGAGGGTATTAATGAGGAAATTTAATTAAAAAAATTAATTAGTGATTTTTTGTAAAAGGTGACGATGGTTTTAAAGAGATGTTTGCGATAGAATGAAAAAAGCATGATATTGTTGTGACTCATTAGGATATTAATTAGGAAATTAATTAAGAAATTAATTAAGAAGTTAATTATAAAATGAATTAAAAAAATTGGGAAATAAATAAGGAATCGATAAAATATATGAATTTAAGAATGTTGATGTGGATATACTATGAAAGAAATAGAGAGATCTGACTGGGGTTCGAACCCGGCACCTTGCAGTAAAAATATTTCCATAAGACTGCAGTTTTCGTGTATGTGTGAGTGATTTTTCTATTATATACCTGCACTGTTCTTTTTAAACCTAAGAATGTTATTGATTGAAAAAAATTCAATCGTTAAAATGATATTAATTACAGAATAATAATTAAGAAAAATATTAATTAAGGATTTTATTACAAAAATAGGAATGTTTTATGAAAAATGACAATGTGAGTAAAAATTAAGTAGAAAGAATGAAAGAAAGTGTAGAAATAAAGATGATCGGGTAGGATTCGAACCCGACACCTTGCAGTAAAAATATTCACATTGTGTGTGCGCATACATGTGTGATTTTTCTATTATATGTCTGCACAGGTCTTTTTAAACCTATGAACGCTATTGTCTGAAAATTAATCAACCATAAAAATGATATTAATTACAGAATAATAATTAAAATAATAATAATTTAAGATCTTGTAAAATTCACTAAATATTTTATGAAAAAAGACAATGAACGTGAAAATTAAGTTAAAAGATGATTAAAATCTCAAATGTATATGTGGTATTCGAACCTGACATTTACCTTGAGTTATTTTAACATAACCAATCACCCCTTACGCTGAAATACAGCAGTCTACGATACCTTACATCCCTAACAAAATGAATGGAATAGTCTGCCAAACTTATTACCTATTTCGATAATTGTGGAATGACTCTTTTTTATCCTTAGTACTTAAAACAGTGTAATTACAAAACTGTTAATTATGAATTTTCTTGTAAAGATTACGAATGTTTTATGAAAAATGACGATGAGAGTAAAAATTAAGTAAAAAGATGATTGAAAATTCTTCAACATGTCTGAAATTCAATTAGTTATCAAATGTCTAATGAAGTGATTTGCAAAAGGTAATATATATATTTTTTCTTATTCAATCCCCCCTCACAATGAGCTAGGTTGATATACCAAGGTCATCCATCCCTTCCCGAACCTGTTTTTCCCCCCTACTTACACCCTCGAAGGAAATTGACCATTCCTTCCTTTTTAGTGATTAGAGAAAATATCAGATTTTTTTATAGATTTCCACTAACTTTTTTAAAATATAAATTCATCCCTTACATTTCTTTAGTGTAAACCCGTGAAACTTTACCAATAAATTCAGAAATAGGGTCGTAAAAATAAGAATTTGGCATGATTTTAAATAAATTTTAGAATCTATCTACAAAAATTTTAGAGTATTTGGCGATAATTCAGGTTTGGTAGGAAGCATACAATATTAATTTTGAGTGAAGTAAAATTATGACACTTGCTAACTTATTTTTGCGGAGTGAAGACATATGTTTTTTAACCTGAATTCAGTGTTACATTATAATAATATTTTTTTCAAGATGGATGTCAGAACAGATATCATTTTGTTAAATGCATTTACTCATATATTCAATAGATCACATCTACGCAATTCAGAACTAGAAATTATAAACCAGCTTAAATTTCGAATGAATGAATTTATCAATTCCGAAATTAGCAATCAACTTTATGAAAATGTTGATATGTTATCTGAGGAAAATTTTTACACCTGTTTAGATATTGTCTTAAGAGAAATGATGGATTATTGATCATCAAGAATGTATAAAAGTCAAAGAAGTAAAGAAATCAATTTTTCAAAGAATATAGAGTTTTATCACTCGATCATAATATGAAAATTGTAAAAATATTATCTGCTATGTTGAATTATGTTCAGTTCAATCTGTATAAGAACAATGTTCAAGAAAAATGTATGTAATGTGAAATTGAAAGTAAATAAAGTACTTTAAATGGAAATTTTGTTTAAGAAAAAATTATTTGAAGTAAAATTCATCTTTAAAAAATAAATAAATAAAAATAAAATAAGTTGATCAATGTAAAAAACTGAAAAAATTCACTGTTTGAAAAGAAGTCTTAATAAGTTTAAGAAAATATCGTAACATATTGTATTATATTTTGTCTAAGAGAGTGAATCTATCATTTTTCAGAAGTTACTTTACTGCAAAAAAATAGCTGATGTCAAAAATTTCTCTACCTAAAACAGTTATACTTTAGATATAACTTTTTGGAATCTTCTTATTACTGTCATCGAACATACGTGTATAAACATTCACGCATAAATTCTTACATGTATACTTAAAAATTTTTACAAAGTGGTATTTAATTATAAATTTTCTTTAAATTTCCTTATACTCGCTAAAATATTGTAAGTCTTTTTATTTAAAGCTTTATGTTATACTAGAAGTCTTCCAATATTCTTAAAATAATATAAGTTTTCGAACATAGTGATAATTATAAATTGCCATTTTTTTAGTTTTTAACGCGATCTGGAATCGATCCTGGCACTTCCCTAATGACAACGTTAGATTTTTTTTTTTTGTAATTCATTCCCAACATTAGTTATTTTAAGCTATATTTCCTAAGAATTATTCAATGATCTGTGTCAAATAAAGATTTCTCAACTTCATTTTTTTTACTACTTTTCACTACTTTCTACCACTTTAACATAATGAAATGCCCCACGTCAATGCTACCTCTCACACAATTTTTCTTTACAGATAGCAAGTTTGTAAATAATGAAAGCTAACTTTGAAAAAATTCAGAGTTGAAAAAATATTAATATATGTTTTATTAAATACATTCACGTTCACAGATGCATACTTAAGTTTTCTAAGTGTATTTAAACATACTTAAAATATATTATAACCAAGTATTGTAGATTACAAATATATGTATACTTGAAAAATTTTACAAAGCTTTTAGAAATTAAGATAACTTATTCTTGAATAAAAATATAAAAAACTCAATTTCACAATAATAAGATTGTAAATGTAAGATAAAATCACAAAATTACCAGCATAAGAGACTGTAGGTATTCGAAAAAAATCACGAAGTCAACAATTTTGGTGTTAACAACACATCTTATTTTACAAAGTACTAAGTTTTTTAAAATCATTTAGTTTGAACTTTTTCAGACTTATGCTTATAAACTGAAATTTTTGTGAATGAAAAATTTTTTACACAAAGTGTTTTAGAAAAAATATCATCTCAGAAATTAATTTACTTATTTTTAGAATAAAAATATAAGAAACTTATTTTTTCTAATGATAAGAATGAAAATGTAAGATAAAATCTCATTCTTACCAATTTAAGAGACTGCAAGTATTTGAAAAATTATGAAGTATGGAATTTTAATGTTTACATGTGTTAATAACGCATCTTATTTTACAAAGTACTAAGTTTTTTAAAGTCATTTAGTTTGAAGTTTTTCACACATATGCTTATAAACGAAATTTTTTGTAAATGAAAAATTTTTACACAAATTATTTTAATACAAATACTATCTCAGAAAAATTAACTTTTTCTTTTTTAGATTGAAAATGTAAGCTAAAAATCTAACACTTATCAAATTTAGAAGCTGCAGATGTATGAAGAAATCATGAACTTGAAACTTTAAGTATTAACAACCTTCCTTCTTTGAAAATACTAAACCACGAGTTTCGACAAATCTATAATCAACTGTTAAAAAACATAGATATTAGAATATTTTTTACCCTAAAAAGTTTAACGTAGATGTTACATCCATAAAAATACAGAGTGAAAGTGTACAAATTATCTGTTTAGACATGTTGATAAACTAGAATTTTCCACAAGATTCGAGTATAGCAAGGTATGGGATAATATTTGGCTAAATTTCCACTAATATTGGCGATAGTTATAAAAATTTGGCATGAAATAAGAGAATTTGGCGTAAATTCTTAAGTAAAACTGATGGCCGAAGAAAAAATTTGAATTACTTACAATCTTTTCTCGGTGTAGAGTTGTCTAAGTTCTCATACTTAGTAGTTTTTAATCATTTTTAATGTCCTACTTTTAGAGTGATTTTTTATACTTTACTAAACTGAAGTACAAAATGGATAATACTTTACCGTCTGAGGAGACTCACGTTTCTGTTTAACAACCCCCTTCATCAAGTTTTGAGGATGAGAAGTTATCCAAACTTTTTATTTGTCCAACTTGTAATAAGTCATTTAAATAAAAATCCTATCTTACTAGACATGTGAAGGTTCACAATGATATTAAACCGAATATTTGTTACGTGTGCGAGAAAGGATTTGTTACTTTACATCGTTTAAAAAGACATATGGAAACCCATAGAAAAATTTCCATAAGATACAAATGTGAATATTGTATTGAAAATTTCAATCGCAAGTGTGATTTATTTAAACATAAGAGATTATTTCCTCGAAAAGTCTTACCTGAACATCTATGTATTATTTGTAAAGATGCTTTTAAACACAAGAGGGTGCATTATCGTAAACCTGAGTATCTATGTGAGGAATGTTCTATAACCTTTCCAACTAAACATGCTTTTTTAAACCATAAGCGGAAAAGTCATAAAAAGACTTTACATACATACTGTTGCGACGAATGTACTGATACTTTTTCAAACAAACGACATTTTTTAAAACATAAAAGAAATATGCATAAAAAATCTTCAATGCAAACTTGATGTGATGAATGCAGTGAAACTTTTCAGTGTAAGTATGAATTATTGCAACATAAGAGAAAGAATCATCTTAAAGACTTTACGTAGAAATTGTAATGAACGAAGTACTAACAATGAATTACCAACAGTTAATAATGACAGTGAGAATCTGGACTTGTTAAATTTTTTGGATAATTTTCAGATTGAATGTATGAATGGTGTTTTTGACTTACCTTCCAACAACTTTCAGAATGAAAATATAGACTTAGATTTAAAATTTTTTTTGAACAATTCGAATGTGGAATATACAAGTGAAAATAATATTGATGGTTTATGTACCAAAGTTGAAAATAAGGACTTAAATAATTTTAACCTGATAGAAACTGATTTACCTCTAGTAAACTGTGACAATGAAAATCTAGACTTGCTAAATTTTTTGAATAACTTTAATATCGAATGTATGAACGATATCACAACAATATAGATTTTTGTGAATTTGTTGTCTTGTATTATTGTGAATGAATTTCAAATAAAAAGATTTCAATGAAAATGGTTTGTTTTAATTTTTATTACAAAATCACCTTTTATATAATATTTTCTATTAGAATACAAACTTAAGTGTCATCTTTTTAAAATAAAAACATGCAAAAAGTTTACTTGTGTATTAGCGATATACATTTTCACTACTGTAGTAGAACTGATTGAGTATAATATTTAAACACTAAGTAAAAATTATACACGATAGTAGTTTTATAAACTATCAAACTTACATCGAAGCAGAAAAAACTTGTAAAATTGTTTTACCACTCAATTGTAAAGTACTTGTGAAAATCTTAAATGAATTTATCATATTAACAATTTTCCTGAAAAACTAACTTGTAAAATTTTTAGATATAATTATGAAGTTAGTATTTTCCTAAGTATCACGATTGAATCTTACTTTGAATATGCATCATCAAAGTGTTTTGTACTTTAACTAAAATCACAATCTCTATTCTAAAGAGTGTAAAAATAATTTTTGAGTAACAACTTTTATATATAGATACTTTCACGATTGTATTTTAACTTTTTTTATTTCTAGAATACAGAAACTATTTTATAAGAATTGTGAAAGATTAATTTTAGGATTTTGTAAAATTTCACAAATTTTTTTAAAACATTTTTGTCAAATGCTTTCCTCATGTCACATCACTTAGAAAAAATTAATTGTTTTTAGCAGAATTGCTAATACAAAACATTAAGTTAGAAAATTTATAGATAAAACTTAAAAGATATGAAAAACCATATGTGAAGTAATAACAAAAAGTATACATACTTTCAAGTTTAGACATGGTTGAACAAGCTTGAGGAGACACTAAAACCTGTTGCTAACGTCATAACCCCTGTGACGTAAATTCCCCCTTACCACTACGTCACAAATGTATAATTTAACAAAAAGTACTTATGTCTACCCACAATTCCTGTCTTGTATTATTTTACTTTGTGTATTAAATCAATGATCTGTAAAAAAAAACTTTGTCGTTTTTATACACTTTGAAGTAAAAATTTTCTCTCAAAACATAAATTATATTTTACAAACATGAATTTGATATGTATTTGTTTTAAATATCTCTAAGTTACATTTTACCAAAGTATATTTTCTAATATTTAAACAATTTTCATTTTAAAAAAATTAACTTCTATGCATTTCTAGGTCTTTAATAAAAATCTTTAATTTTTTTCTCAAAGACTTCAAACTATTCGAGATGTTTGCAGCTTAAGTACAATCCAATACTATTTGCATAACAATGTGCAATATCATATGTTAAGAAAATCTTAAATTTTGACTAAGTTACAAATCTCAGTGAAAGTATTTTAAGATTACTTTGCTAAAATTTACTAAGTATTATAATATTTTTCAGTTATTAAACGAAAAATTGTGTAAAATTTACTAAGTGTTTCATTAAAGAAGAGAATTACACTAAAATGTTTTGTCAAGAAATACTAAATTCACTAAGTCACATACGTGGACGTAAACACACAATATAAGAGAAATCTTTAAAAACATTATTGAAAAAACTAAATTTTTTTAAAAATTGTTAATTTTAGATCGTAAAAAAATATTTAACAATATTTCATAATGATTATAATTACAAGCATGTGTGCATGTATACGTGTATGTGACTTAGTATTTCTTTTAGTATTCATCTTTTAGTATTCATTTTAGTATTTCTTTTAGTATTTAAGTTCATGATTTCTTCATACATCTGCAGGTTCTAAATTTGATAAGTGTTAGATTTTTAGCTTGCATTTTCAATCTAAAAAGGAAAAAGTTAATTTTTCTGAGATAGTATGTGTATTAAAATAATTTGTGTAAAAATTTTTCATTTACAAAAAATTTCGTTTATAAGCATATGTGTGAAAAACTTCAAACTAAATGACTTTAAAAAACTTAGTACTTTGTAAAATAAGATGCGTTATTAACACATGTGAAACATTAAAATTCCATACTTCATAATTTTTCAAATACTTGCAGTCTCTTAAATTGGTGAGAATGAGATTTTATCTTACATTTTCATTCTTATCATTAGAAAAAATAAGTTTCTTATATTTTTATTCTAAAAATAAGTAAATTAATTTCTGAGATATTTTTTCTAAAACACTTTGTGTAAAAAATTTTTCATTCACAAAAATTTCAGTTTATAAGCATAAGTCTGAAAAAGTTCAAACTAAATGATTTTAAAAAACTTAGTACTTTGTAAAATAAGATGTGTTGTTAACACCAAAATTGTTGACTTCGTGATTTTTTTCGAATACCTACAGTCTCTTATGCTGGTAATTTTGTGATTTTATCTTACATTTACAATCTTATTATTGTGAAAATGAGTTTCTTATATTTTTATTCAAGAATAAGTTATCATAATTTCTAAAAGCTTTGTAAAATTTTTCAAGTATACATATATTTGTAATCTACAATACTTGGTTATAATATTTTTTAAGTATGTTTAAATACACTTAGAAAACTTAAGTATGCATCTGTGAACGTGAATGTATTTAATAACACATATATTAATATATTTCAACTCTGAATTTTTTCAAAGTTAGCTTTCATTATTTACAAACTTGCTATCTGTAAAGAAAAATTGTGTGAGAGGTAGCATTGACGTGGGGCATTTCATTATGTTAAAGTGGTAGAAAGTAGTGAAAAGTAGTAAAAAAAATGAAGTTGAGAAGTCTTTATTTGACACAGATCATTGAATAATTCTTAGGAAATATAGCTTAAAATAACTAATGTTGGGAATGAATTACAAAAAAAAAAAAAAAAAAAAAAAAAAAAATCTAACGTTGTCATTAGGGAAGTGCCAGGTTCGATTCCAGATCGCGTTAAAAACTAAAAAAATGGCAATTTATAATTATCACTATGTTCGAAAACTTATATTATTTTAAGAATATTGGAAGATTTCTAGTATAACATAAAGCTTTAAATAAAAAGACTTACAATATTTTAGCGAGTATAAGGAAATTTAAAGAAAATTTATAATTAAATACCACTTTGTAAAAATTTTTAAGTATACATGTAAGAATTTATGCGTGAATGTTTATACACGTATGTTCGATGACAGTGATAAGAAGATTCCAAAAAGTTATATCTAAAGTATAACTGTTTTAGGTAGAGAAATTTTTGACATCAGCTATTTTTTTGCAGTAAAGTAACTTCTGAAAAATGATAGATTCATTCTCTTAGACAAAATATAATACAATATGTTACGATATTTTCTTAAACTTATTAAGACTTCTTTTCAAACAGTGATTTTTTTCAGTTTTTTACATTGATCAACTTATTTTTATTTTTATTTATTTATTTTTTAAAGATGAATTTTACTTCAAATAATTTTTTCTTAAACAAAATTTCCATTTAAAGTTCTTTATTTACTTTCAATTTCACATTACATACATTTTTCTTGAACATTGTTCTTATACAGATTGAACAGAACATAATTCAACATAGCAGATAATATTTTTACAATTTTCATATTATGATCGAGTGATAAAACTCCATATTCTTTGAAAAATTGATTTCTTTACTTCTTTGACTTTTATACATTCTTGATGATCAATAATCCAATTACCTAAATACTTCTGGAAGATATTAAAAAATTTTATCCAAGGTATGATAAAGTCCCCAGATCTCTTAAAGCGCTTCGCCATAACCTCACTTGAAAATATTAAGTAAATTACAACTTTGTCCCAATTAATTTCATTTTTTATCATTTCTTTTAAGACAATATCTAAACAGGTGTAAAAATTTTCCTCAGATAACATATCAACATTTTCATAAAGTTGATTGCTAATTTCGGAATTGATAAATTCATTCATTCGAAATTTAAGCTGGTTTATAATCTCTAGTTCTGAATTGCGTATATGTGATCTATTGAATATATGAGTAAATGCATTTAACAAAATGATATCTGTTCTGACACCCATCTTGAAAAAAGTATTATTATTATGTAACACTGAATTCAGGTTAAAAAACATATGTCTTCACTCCGCAAAAATAAGTTATCAAGTGTCATAATTTTACTTCACTCGAAATTAATATTGTATGCTTCCTACCAAACCTGAATTATCGCCAAATACTCTAAAATTTTTGTAGATAGATTCTAAAATTTATTTAAAATCATGCCAAATTCTTATTTTTACGACCCTTTTTCTGAATTTATTGGTAAAATTTCACGGGTTTACACTAAAGAAATGTAAGGGATGAATTTATATTTTAAAAAAGTTAGTGGAAATCTATAAAAAAATCAGATATTTTCTCTCATCACTAAAAAGGCAGGAATGGTCAATTTCCTTCGAGGGTGTAAGTAGGGGGGAAAAAACAGGTTCGGGAAGGGATGTATGACCTTGGTATATCAACCTAGCTCATTGTGAGGGGGGGGATTGAATAAGAAAAAAATATATATTACCTTTAAAAGAAAATCTTTTTGCAAGTGAAATTCCTATGCTACCGTGGTCTAAAAATAGCGCATGGCTTACTTCATTCTTGTTCTTCCTAACTCAAGGGGTAATTGCTATTACGTAATTCTTATCACGGAATATTTCAGAAGAAATTAATTTATCTCTTTTCTAAATTATGAAATGTATCATAAAGAAATCACTAAAGTTGAATGTTTTGTCATCAACGTTCTTTTCAAATTACAGCAAACATTTTAGAAGAAATTTATTGGTCTCTTTTCTACATTATGAAATGTTTCATAAACCAATTTTTAAATTTTAATATTTATTGGCACATTTTCTGTCTTTTGACAATGAAAGTTTTAAAAGAAATATATTTATCTCTTTCCTACATTCTGAAATGTATACAATTAAGCAATCAATATACTTTATATTTGATAGTTGTTATCAAAGTTTCGGTTGACTAACGTGTGATAGGTTTAACATTCAGTTTTAAAGCAAGAATGTTAATTTTTAATTGTATAAACGACTTCAAATTCTGGATATTAGCATAAAAAAAGAGTACTTTTAGGTTAAAAATTATGAAATAGTATATATTCCAGTCCTGTCCTCACCCCATCAGCCAAAAGTAGAACTGATTTTGAAAAAAAAAAAAATATTTTAATTTTTTCTATTTAATTTTAATTGAAATCTGCTTTAACATTTTATAAAATAATTTACTAGTATATTGAATATTTATCTTTAATAACCGCTAGATTCACTTTCTTAATCAATAAGATAAAACTTTATAAATGGAAAAGAAAATCTTTTTGCAAGTGAAATTCCTATGCTACATTCGGTAACAAAAGAATCCGAACACTAGCAAAAATTCCTAGTAAAAAAAGTAGAGTTAATACTGTTTTGTTAAATAAATCCTTGTCGAATCCTGTTCTTAGTCATTTTAAGAACATGATGCGACAAGGATTTATTTAACAAAACAGTATTAACTCTACTTTATATATATATATATATATTATAGGAATTCTTGCTAGTGCTCGGATACATTTGTTACCGACTGTACCGTGGTCTAAAAATACCGCATGGCTTATTTCATTCTTGTCCTTCCTAACTCAAGGGGTAATTGCTATTTCGTAATTCTTTTCATTTGTTTAAAATATCCTTGTGCAGATACATTTATCCGTCTGCGGTTTTTTAGTTTTTATGACTGAAGTTGGGTAAATATATATAGCAGTCCTGATCTATGTATTAAAAATTATTATCTAGGTTGAAGTACAACGTATTTTAAAAGCCGTTCTTTTTTATTATGTTCTTGCGATGAAAAAACTAATTGCCACTGAATAATTTTGATTTTGGATTTGACTGAAACTTATCATTCTCTTCCGTTCATTCGGTCTGTCAACGTGTGAAAATTTTATTGTGAGTGTACAGTAAAGCACCAACCCATTCTCCAAATCCCCCTTTCGTTATCTGCAATAAAGTTATAAAAATCTATCCCTGATTTTACCATGTCTTTATTAACTTTGATTCTTGTTTGTTTGTCCAGTACAAATCTTGCAATCGATTTTTAACTAACTTCCCTACTAGCTAGACACTTGAAAATTTGAGGATAGCTCAGAACTCGATGACAACACAATACTTCGAAGCCCGATTTTCGAATTGTTTATTAGTTTTCTTTTAATTAATTAAAATATGAAAATAGTAACCTCCTAATAACTTTTAAAAAAATAGCCATTTAAACATTAGCTATAATTTAATTGTTGCCAAAAAAAAAAAAAAAAAAAAAAGAGTTTATTTTCTTTCGACATAAAAATAAATGCATTTAACTAAGCGTGAAGATTAAAAAAATATAAAAAGTTAAATTATGCATCTCACAAAAATTGACATCATTATCACTTTAAAAATTTTATACATATTGATAAAGTGCTAATGTACTTCTATAGCTATGGTTCAACAGAAAAATTTAAAAACATGGTATATAAAAAGTTTTTTGTCTTATAATTATTTAATTTATATACATTATTGTGCTATTAATTTTTTTTCGTTCAGATAATATTTCCGAACCTTTTGGTCAAGATTTAAATAGATTTAACGTAAATTTTTCACGGCTTAAAAGTGGAAAAAAAAAAAAAAAAGAAAAAGAAAAAGAAAAGGCTGATTTATTTTTTGAGCAATCAGTATAAGAAAAACTAAAGCATATGTTTTATATTTCAATATTTAAAAATAAACCTTTTCAAATCAACCAATATCTAAAATTTGCACTGTTCATTTTCAAATACAGAAATTTAAGAGTGATTTATTTTCTTCTATCTCCAATACCCTGTTTTTAATTTTAAAATTTCAATTTAATTTGAAATTTAATGGTAACTTTTAAAGGTTACTTACTCATTTAAGTAAAAGTCGGTAATCCTATTCTGTTTGATATTTCCCGTACAAACTTTAGAAATCAAATGAATTATACCCACCATTTACATTAAACTTTCTTTTCAGTGAATAATTTTTATCTCAATGAATCATATCTGAATAAAACTTTTTTTGTTCAGCCGTGAATTTTTTTTTTAATCAATTTCTTTGAAGATGATTTTTATTTTTCCAAGGAAAAAGCGTTTTTTCTTCTTTCTTTTCTTTTTTCGTTTCTTTTACACTAAATTTGCATAATGATTTTGATGCAAAAAGGAAAATAGTTTTGATAGGTGAAAAGTTTCTAGTAAATGGCTATTTGCGTATATTTTAGAAGGTTTTTTTTTTTTTTTTTTTTTTTTTTTTTTTGGGGGGGGGGGGGGGGGGGGCTGAGGACTGTTAGTCTCAATTTACGAATTTTTACGACAGCAGTTTTACGATAGTTGGATATTTATCGAAATTGAAATTTTATCGAAAATATAATTGAATAATTTAAACTCAATGTTATAACTTGAAAAAAAAAAAAAAAAAAAAAAAAAAAAAAAAAAACGATAATCCTAAATTCTGCTTTTGCCAGAATTTCATCAAAATCTGTTTTTTTTTTTTTTTAGATAAAAGAAAAGAAAATTAATAATAATCAGTGTTTCGAAACGGACAGTATCGAAAAAGATTTTTTTAAAATAATTTTGAATTAGGAAATAAAAAGCGCGCGTGCAAAATGGAATAAAAAAATAAAATAAGATTTATAAATGGACAATATTTAAGCTCGTGGACTCGGTTCAATGATATAATAAGAAAAAATGACGACATTAGTCTAATAAAATTATCTTCCCCCCCCCCCCCTTAAGTGGTTGATTATAATAAATCAATGGTCATTATTAAAAGCAATTTTTGTATTTTCATATATATTGAGCGGAACACTGGGACAATAAATTTGAAAATTTTCAACTTTTCAGATATTTGCACTTTTTATACAAAAATAAATTATTTTTTATGAATGTGTGATTATTGTTATTATTTTTATTGATATGACATATAATCGACAATTATATTGCTTTCTTGGAAGTACACACACACATACATATATTTTTTTCATTCTTTCAATTTTTCTTGAATTTACAATTCAAATTATCTTGTATATTTAATGATTTAATATTGTTAATTATAAATATTGTATATAGTATTATTATATAAATGTATTAATTTATATACAATAATAAGGTATCAATATGTAATCTTGAATTGTTAATAATAATTGATAAAAAACATAGATAACAGTTTGTCATGGTTCTATTTTAAATTTTTAATTGCCTTTATCATGTTCTGTTTGCTGGTTTCTTCGCATATATTCGTGTCTGCTAGCAGTTTGCCTCTCGCCCGCCCAGCGGTCCATATTTACAAATGAACGATTTTTCCAGATTTGTCATTCCTTGTCTGTTCAGCTTTAAAATTAATTTTTATCAAACGCCAGTTTACATGGTATTTTATAAATAAAGACATCTTCTTTTAGATCATAAAATGTATATCATAATGTGTTTTAAAAGTGCATACGGTTTCTTAAAAAATAAAAAGGTATTATTATCTTTTTAATTCATTTACGTATTACATCATAATGAATTAGATATATTTTTATACTGTTTTCGCGGTTTGTTTAATGAATTTGTACCCACTTGATGTAAAAGAAGTAAAAAAACAAGTGAAAGTATTAAAAAGTTAACAGAATTATAAATTCTGATAATATGCAAAATAGGAAAAAAAAAAAAAAAAAAAAAAAAATCTGGTGTGAAACAACCACACGACTTCCATTACCCACTATTACGCGTATTGTATGCCTTTTTTTTGGAGATAATATGATTAAAAGATATAAAATTGACAAAACGAAGCAGAAACGGAAAATTTTTCTGGTATGAGAAACTTAGTAAACGTGTAAAGACATATAAAATAAAGTTTACACACCAAGTTAAAAAATAAAATAAAATAAAAATAAAAATAAAAATAATACAGTTATTTTTTGAAACACCAATTTCCGAGATCTAAAATTAACCTACTTAAGCAGGATGACTGTTAATGTTTCTGTAATAACCATGTAATACATGAGAAAGGATATCTAAAATAGATTTATGTAACAATTTTCAAGAAAATCGTTAGAGACGTTTTTGAGATACTAACTTTTACCAAAACTTGGCATACTCAATTATTGACCGGAAAACAATAATTACATACAAAAGGATATTTAAAAGGGAGTTAATATGGCGAGTTTGAAAAAAATCAGCACAGCCGTTTTTAAAGCAACGCACTTTTGAGACCTGAAATACAGCTATTTATACAGGAGGTCTATCAATTTTCCTGAACCAACCAACTATATTATTCAAAAGGACATCTAATAGAGTGTTTTTATAGCAACTTCGAAGGAAATCGTTAAAGCCGGTTTCCGATGACCTAATTCCGGTTTTCCCATTTTCACGAAAATTTGGAAAATTCATCTGTACACTAGACCTGTATCAATTCTGAAGTTTCGTAGTTCTATCTTTATTAGTTTCGGAGATATGATAGCCAGAAGATTACGCACATACATACATACACACATACATAGATGCACACACACACACAAACTGACCAACTGCCAAAAACTACTCTTTTGGACTCAGGAGACCTTAAAACGTGTAAATCAGGTGAAAACTCGATATCGAATTTTTGGACCGAATATAATACTTCCATTACCTACGGTAGTAGGGTAATGGAAATAAAAATTTCTTGTATGAAATGGTATTTTCCGAGTAGGGTTGCCAGATGAATACTACAATTTTATTTTTTAACCTCACTAATTTTTTATTAAAGAAACTAGTTTATACAAAAAAAAAAAAAAAAAAAAAAAAAAAAATTAGAACTAATTTAACCCTTTGCGGCGCAAGACAATTCTAATCATTTAAATTATACTGCCACCGGAATTCATGAACTAAATTAAACTAAAAGAAATTTTAAATTTTAAGGTTAAGAAAACCGTCCTTTTCTAATATGTTATAAACGTAAATTTTTGCTAAAAAATTTCCGGGATGAATTTTTGCAGCCGGATCTTAAATTTTGTGTCCTCGTAGCGAGGACAGCGCACGTTAAGGGGTTAATGTAACCAATAACTGACACTTTAGAAATTTAGTGGCGTTAAAATATAAAATTGTAATATTCATCTGGCGACACTGTCTCCAAGAGTTAAATACAAAAATGATATATTTGCATTATTAGTTCCATTTTAATTGTTTATTGTTCCTTTTCTAATTGTACATTGTAAATTTTTTATTTTTTATTGCTTCCTTTTAATTATACATTGTTTATTTTCCTTTTAACTATGTTTATTTTCTTATGATTCTTGATCTTTTGTAGTTCTGTAGATTTTCTGAATTATCCGGATTAATTTCCTAAATAAATCTTTGTATAACACGCACATTATAAGAGTGTAATGTTACTTTTTCTTTTGAATTATTATTATTATTATTATTACTATTAATATAGTTGTTTTTATTATAGTATTTTATAAGGTTCAAACGTTTCTTAAAATTTTACATTATTTTTCTTAAATATTACATTGTTCCATCTATGACGTAATTATTTCTGTTAAATTATTTATTTATATATTTTAGATTTTATTCGTTAAAAACCATGGATGAGATTTATATTTTGTTATATCAATATACATACTTTGAACTATGACGTCAAAATCTGAAACCGAGTGTTTCATATCGGAATATTGATCTGTGTGAAATAAAGGTTATTCTTATTATAAGGATACATGTTAATAAAGTAAGCAAATTAAGTAAAAAAAGGTGTTAAAAAAAATAATCGAGACGCCATGAGATCGAAACTTTAAGTACAAATTTTTCAGCATTACATCTTTTAATCCTTTGTCGAGAATATAATCGGGAAAAAATAAATTGGAAGAATAACAATAAATGATTTATGCTTTTTTTCTGATAATATATTGTAAAAAATTTACCGAAAATGTGCTATTTATTAAAAGAACTCAGTACAATGTGTGAAATAAAATAGAATAATATAATATGTTTTTAACCCGCAAAGGAATTACATTTAGAAACGGTTACTCACAACAAATCAATCATATTTTTCAAGTACATTTGCTTTTAACTGTAACTGTATATACAGTTACAGTTAAAAGCAAATGTACAGTTAAGGTTAAATATATAAATAACTGAAAGTGCACATAATAACATAAACTGTATAATTATTTCATAAAACTCTTTTTATATTTTTTTTCTCACATTCCCAAAAGTTTTCGAACCTTTATTGCA
The DNA here is from genome assembly GCA_963930645.1 of Salticus scenicus. Classification (NCBI taxonomy): domain Eukaryota; kingdom Metazoa; phylum Arthropoda; class Arachnida; order Araneae; family Salticidae; genus Salticus; species Salticus scenicus. Next base: position 40,283,751 of record OZ005659.1, read on the forward strand.
GGTGAGAATTTTTTTCTTTTCCATGTCGCCTGCCTTTATTGTTTTTGCTTGCAATGCAGATATGCTAGGCTCCCTCAGGCCCTAAAAGCCCATTGATATCACAGATAACACCTTGGGTCAATGGCCTTTTATTTTGGGAGATATGTTTTATGCTTTTCTTTTTATTCCATTGATATTAGTTCCCCATTATACTATAAATATGGGAAACTCAGGAACTCGTGAAATTTTTCGACTTTATTTTTATAGATTTTTAAGGCTTGAGGAATTTGAAAATCACAAAACTGATGTGATATCCACCTGTATAGTAGCCTGTTATTTGTTAGTTCGTTAGTCAATGTTTGCTTTAACAAATGATTGCATTAACATTTGTTCGCATTAACAAATGATTCTAAAGAGGTCGGGACCAGTTTTAAAACAGCACTTACAATACTGGCCAATTTTTTTTCCTCCCCAAAAAAGCGAATTTAAAGTCGTAATAAGTGTTTTGAAATTTTCAATTATTCTTAACAAGGGACAATAAGAAAAAATGTTGCGTAAAGGTGTATTGTGAAGATTATTTGCTTCGGAAAAATACTGGATGAGGTTTAACCCTTTCATTCCCAATTTTTCCATCCATAAAACAATAAATCTTATATTTAGTCATAAATTTATTTCAAAGGTAATATATACATAAATATTTTTTTACAATAGGAGTAATAGCAGAGTACAAATTAATATAGCTAACAAAGCAAATGAGAGGTGTTTATTTATGTTTAATATAACCACTGATAACATTTAAAATCATAACTTTTCAATAAATGAAAATATCAAAATTTTGAAAGAAATACATATTGCAATTATTTAAAATAAAAATTATAAACATGAAAAAAAAAAATAATAATAAATTCAAAAGCAGTTAATTATCTTAAATTGCCCAAAACAGGAAACTGATTTCGATATCATTATCAGAATAGAGTAAAATATACTTTCATTTATCAACGAGGATAGTGAAATCATCTAAAATATATTTTATTCGGTGGGAAAACGTATAGAGATTTTAATAGTGCTCATTTTGAATCAGCGGGGATGTTAGATGCTAAGAAAGAAAATTTGAAATGTTATGATTCCAACTGACATCACGGGGAATGAAAGGGTTAAAAAATCATTTATGATATTGGCATTAACATTGTTGATTATAAACATTCTACATTAAAAACTTGGCAAGTTGTCCGAGATTTGTGATTTTCTTAACATGGATGAATAGGCCAATATTTCACACAAACCTTACATTATGGAGATTATTGCATTAAAAATACTATCAAACTGAATGAAACTGAAATGTGAAATTCACCCTAATAAAGTTAAACAACAAATTAGGATAAGAATGTATCAACCATAGAATCGTGTGATCAGTAGAATTCACTTCTTTTATCATGGCTATAGAGTATGCCCTGTAGTAGAAATTTATGATAGTATATGATGAAGAACCGAGCAGAGTCCACTTATGATAACTAATTTTTTGCAATTAAGTGTTTAAAAATGTAAATTAGTACTTTCTTCTATATAAGAAGAAAATATAGGATTATTGAAAATTTTTGATCTCCATTTTCGATGGATTTACACATTTTGAGATGCCCTGAACACGATTTGACCTTTATTTAGAAAATGTCTGTTTGTCAATGTGTGTATCCTAAATTTTCTGGACGCTGTATTATGACGAAATTTAACCAAAAATTTAACCGACGTCAATAAACGAAATTTAACCAAACTTTATATTTAGTTGGACCTTGACCTAAACTAGTGTTGATTATATTCGGGGATCAATCACAATAGTTGGCACTGTCATCGCATTCTTTCGTAATTTTTAATCTGGTAGTACAGGACGAAATTTCGTATAAATGTATATAATGAGAATTATTTTTATTTTTTCAATGTGAAATTTAAATAATATTTTTTAATAGTAATACTCAACCAGGTTTCTTTTTCGGGGGGGGGGGGGTATATGTAGCCCCTGGGGGAAGTACTTTCCCTGAGTGTGAAAACTTTTAATATGGGTGTCTAAAAAAAAAAAAAAAATCGCCAGTACTCTTAGGGTCACTGTACTTGTCGAAAGCTCAAACCAATGTTATTATATGGAGAATTTTGTCCAATTATAGCTCATTAAGTAATACATATTTTTAAACTTCGTTTTCGTATTCAGTAAACTCATAATTATTAAATTGACTATCGTTTTTTAGAAATTATTTATTATTATTATTATTATTATTATTTTGTTATTTTATTTTGAAGCTATAAAATGCGAATTTGCACTATGTAAAATTTTGCGTTTTACAGCTGCAAAATAAAACATTAAAAAAAAATCAAATTTTAAAACTTTTTCTAATCAGTTTTTCGATTTCTTTAAATGCATAAAGAAGATTTAGTTACGCTTGGTTGTTTGGTTGGGTTTTACATCGCGCTAGTGCTGCACTTTGTCAGTGTATTTGATTACGGAAATAGTGTAACTTATTGATACTTGACAGTATTAAGTATTTAACTATAGAAGAGAAATTAGAGTTGCACTTTAACATTGAATTTACTTTCTATGCGCAATATTTGTATCCGATTTCGACAGGATTTCACATACACTGACGTACAAAATTAAAGCAGCAATGAGTTTCCTCGTTTTCTTCTTTTATGCATCATTTTCAAACAAATGAACAAATGATCATAAAATTTAGATGACATGTTCGCTACGAGATAATAAACGGAAATTTATAGAACTATAACATAAGTAAAAAATTTAATACTGATATTAATTCATTTGTTTTCAAAAGTAAGCATTTTAAGAAACGAAAATTTTAAGCAATTTTAGCAAAGAAAACTAAACGAGAAAGAATGTGTCAAAGATGCATTACAAATAGGTGAAGACACCCCCCCAACAGCACATCTGGTCCATGTGATATCCTCAGTATATCCTATGGATGAAAGACATACTAGGGATGTACTATGGGCAAGTGTGTTGTTAGGGACATGCATCCAAATGTTTGATTAGAATCCGATTTCTTTTCCCATATTCACTTTTCTGTTTTTCTTTTTTTTTCCTATGAAAAACTTTAAAATATATCTGTACAGTAGATAATCAAATTGTTAGAATTTTTTTTAACACGCTTTTATTAGCACCACCTGTATATATGTATGTTTGCATGTATGTTTGTATGTATGTTTGCATGTTTGTAACCGCTCTGGGAGCAAACAAAAAATCTATATTGTGAAAAAAAGACTTTCCCTACGTGAACACCGTGGCGTTGAGGTATAGCTCCGCGCTCCGAACCTAAAGGTCTAGCGTTCGATCCCAGTCAGGGGAGATTTTTTATAAATGGTTTTTGTTTAATTCTAAGTTATTTTATTTAAAGATTTAAATGTATGTAAATATTATGGTGTGTCACTCACACGATTTTCTCTTACCCTGCATTTTAATATTAAGATAGATATTTTGTGTTTTTTAGTTCACATTTCTATAAAAGCGTGTTCTTTATTTTTTTTTAAACTATAACATTATTTTTTCCCCCCGCATTTTTTCGATTTTCTAAAAAAAAAAAAAAAAAAAAAAACAGTAAACGAAATGGCCTGGCACTTCAGACATGCAAAAAGCATTTAAAAACTCAAATTTTCCACTATCGATTTAGTCTAGAGTGCAATTAAAGGACTAACCATAAATTAAAGAAAATCGCAATTACTTTGGATAACCCTGTATCATAAAAAGCTACAAATGTCTTGTAATTGTAACACATTGTTGCACATGCTATGTACAGTATTTTTACGTTTTGTTGCAGAAAATTATTTAAGAAGATATAATTTTTTATTTCAAAAATTATTAATTATTTTTGGAAGTTTTTTGCTTATAACTAAAACGGATTTTCATAAAATTTCCCAAAACTTGTAGAAATAGTGACAAAATATTAGAAAAACATTATTCTAAAACATAAACTTTACCCGTGTAATATTTGCTGAAATATAAACATTTATAGAAAATATTTTTTTTTTCTTACTGCGCATGCGCGAAAAATTGAAAATTTTTTTATTACATAGGTTAAAGGATAGATATATTGGGCAACTTTTGACAAAAGTTTATTTGAATAGGGTAAAAATTGAGAAAATTGCCGGCAAAGTAACGAACTAGATTTTAGGTATTTTCCAGAGTTGAAATTTCATAAGGGTTTTCTCACATGTTATGTATTTCATTTGAAGATTCGATTATTTCAGTGTTGGGCATAACTGATTAAAAAGTAATTGAATTACAATTAAATTACAATTAAATTACAATTATAATTATTTTACCGTCAATCGATTAACAAGTAACTGATTACAAATTGAATTATTACAAATAAATTGAATAAGTAATTCAATTTATGTGTAATCAATTACTTGTTAATTGATTGAGAGTAAAATAATTATAATTGTAATTCGAATTACTTTTTAATCAATTATGCCCAACACTGAATTATCCTTTCCATGTAGAATCAAAATTGTGCAGGCATGTCTCCGGACCACCTCTAGGGGTGTGTCCCAGACCGTCGCCAATTGCCCATCTGCGCAGCACTAATGCAACGTAAAACAAAACCATCCATCCCAACACTGAATTATTTCAACCACGTTTCAAAAGTTCTTTTTTGTGAAAAATCCCTTAAGAACTCACAAATCTTAGTAAATAAATAAAAATATGTAATCATAAATCTACAGTTTCATAAAATTCTAAAAATATTCTCTGAAATATATACGTGTAGGAATAGACGAAAATATAGACAGGCAATTGGAACAACTGAAATAATAAACATTTTTCAACTTGTTGGAAAGTATTAAAAACCCATAGCATAACTAGAAAATCTCATTGAACGATTTCTACTGACGTCCAAAAATATATATGAGTAATTTTGTATGTTCTGAAAACTAACCATTAATTTCAATCACACCATATTCTATGTGAAGCATGTTTTATGCAACAAGATAATGGAATTTCGCTATGTATTTTGTACAATATAAAGATATTAAAGTATGTTTTGAGAAATACCTCTCACTTTTTTATGAGTATACATACCAGTAGTGTCATTTATGTTGTTTTAAACAGGAAACTTACTATAGCAAACGTGAATTACATGTACAATGCATTTTAAGAATGTATGCGGAAATGAGTGTGCGGAAAGACTGACTAGTCTAAGTCAAACGATTTTCAACTTTGCTGGAAAATATTGATAATGAATAATTGCAGCATTTCTACCATAAACTAAGCAATGCAATTTTATTTATTTAGATGCAATAAAATTAAAAAGATAAGCATAATTATATAAATCTGTTTCTTTTTATTGTAATATGTTAAAATCTCACGATGCATGTAATTATTATATGGTAGAAGATAAAAATTATACTTTTATAAAGTATACTATGAAAGTGTAATTTTGATCTTTCCCGTTAATATATTTTCTCTACAAGAAAATATATTCGCAGGCATTTTTAATCCTTTTGAGGAGAAATGATGTTTGATTAAGCTAATTAACTATAGGAGAAATCAGTGTTTTACTTTCATCATAAGCAGTTTAACGAAACACGAGTATTGTTTAAACAAAAAATATTTTTTCAGAATATCTTAGTCTGGGTATCATTTGACAAGTTAGTCAATAAAGGATGATTAACGTTTGTATTTTTTCTTCAAACTTCTCTGACTGATTATAATATATTTGTCAATTTTTTCTTGAATAAGTTATTAGGTTGACAGAGAATATCTATATACAGAGAATATCTAAAACCTTAGTTTCATCGGGCCCACCAGCGGCCGAACGTAAGGTGCCGGGTTCGATCCCAGGCCGCACTCGTTAACCTAGCCGCTCAGAGTTTTCTGTGGTTTTCTCCGAGACTTGCATAAATACGGGCTAGGAACCCTTAGAAAGACCCTCCACGGAGGGCACTTCCTATCAGTTTAAACTTAATACGTTCTACAGATCTATATAATCTTAATTTTTTTAAAAATTATTATATTGGAAAAATGAAATATGACACAATAATTTTTGCGTAAAATCGTTAGCAGAAGATGAAGAAGTAGAAAATACCTTAGTTTTGATAAGAGCAGGTAGATGGTACTAAAAAACAAGCGATAAACATTATACATCAGATGATGCGAGTGACAAATCTAAACTATAAGTATAGTTCCAGGTTTTATTTATTTATTCACTAACAATAACAGAAACAGAAGATGGTGAAAATTATTCAAGTATTTATCTAGAATCATTTAGTTTTAAAACACTGAAAGTAGGTAAAAAGCAAATATTTAGAAATTTTTCTGTTTCTAAATGGAATGAGTGAGTAGATCTTACGTCGCACTACTGCTACGGTATGGGCAAATGTCTATAATCTGAGATTCCCTTCTAAATGTGATCCAAAGTCGCCAATTTTGATCCTCCACGGAGGGAAATTTTAAATAGAAATTTGGTGTTAGGTTTGAAATTTGTAATTAAACTTGGTGTAATAATGAAAATTTCCGATTGAATTAAGGGCCGCGGTAGCCCAGTCGGTAGAGTGCCGGCCTCGTAATTGGAAGATTGCGGGTTCGGTACTCGAGCCAGCCAAAGACCGCCGTGTACACGAATGGTGACTGGTGCACGTAAAATCTGTCGTGGCCGCAATGTCCTCCATGTTCCCATAAAAAAATTATACCTCTGGGGGTCATCGAAGCGGAAGAGCCATCCCTTCCGTGGAGGATCAAAATTGCGATGGCACGTCTCCGGACCACCTCTAGGGGTGAGTCCCAGACAGTCGTCATTTGCCCATCTGCGCAGCACTAGTGCGACGTAAAGCCCAACCAACGAACCGATTGAATTAAAAATCGTCCTCTTATGGCTATTTCTGAGTTTTACTTTATACTTCCCGAGCAAGGTGAATCATTCTAAAATGATTAAATAATCAATTTAATTTCTAAATGTTTGTAATTTAAAGATATTCTAATTTTATTGCTAAATGATCAAACCTTGTGGTGTCTTTCTTTGCTTCGTTTATTTTTTCTTTTTCTATCGTCCATTGCGCAGCTCTAGTGTAGGCTGACCATATGTCCTCGAATCTCGAGGACAGTTCCCGAATTTCGAGGACAACACTACCTTCGTCCCCAAAAATATAAAACACATTTGGGGACGCCGGTTATAAAGTTATTAATGTTTTATTATAGTAATTTATTATATGCATAATAAATAAGCTGAAATAAGTTCTTTTAGGTGCTTTAGACATAAAAATTTCTAAAATTTTACAATTTAAGGGGATTTAATTATTTTTTTATTTCTTTGTCCTCGAAATTCGAGGACGCCGCCATCTTTGTCCCCAAATTCAATGACAAAAATATGGTCACTCTACTCTAGTGCATCGCTAAAGTAACTTTATTTTTTTAAAACTCTCTTTAAAAATACAGACGGTCCTTCATTTTAATGCTTAAATATTTCAACTCAAATCAGATATTACATGTTTTTAATTTAATTTAATTGACATTTATTGAGAACTATAGTTACAATGACTTTCCGTCTCGAATGATCCATATTAAAGAAAATCACAGAAACAAGTGCACGATATTTTGAAGACATAGGACAACACAAACATACATGCCCGCGCCAGGATTCGAACCTGGGACCAGCAGATTCAGAAGGCAGCGTCCTACCGACTGAACCACCTGGCCGGCTTATGTTTTTCCTTTCCCATGTTTGTTTTTGAAATTTTAAAAATCGAAATACTGATCAACTGTTCTTGTCAACTCTTATTCTTTCTATAAATTTTCTCAAGTAAATATGCTTTTGTCGTCTCCTTTATAAGAAGCCCTTATTCTATACGAAGTATAAAACCACCGAGTTTTTAATTATCGTATTAGGAGGAAGAGGAATTAATTTATACGAATTAAAAAGTCAGAAAGTTTTTATTCATCATATTAGATATCTGTTTTAACACATTTGTGTCTGAAATTTCAAAAATTGAAAACTATTCATCAGCTAATCTTGTCAACTCTTATTCTTTCTACAAATTTTCTCGAGTAAGTATGCTTTTGTCGTCTCCTTTATAGAAGCCCTTATTCTATACGAAGTATAAAACCACAGAGTTCTTAATTATAGTATTAGGAGGACGAGGAATAAATCTATATTGTTACGTACTTGGGGGTTCGTGAGTTGTCTGAGAATGAACGGCCAAACGTATAAAAATTCAGTAATTTATTCACAGAAAGTTCCAGAAAAATACAGGTCTATAAACCAAGTATCAGCTTCAATTCAAACAGTAAACACAGCTTAAACAACAGCTGTCAATAGCAAATCCACAGTACAAACTGTATCACAATAACACTTGCAGCAAATCTCTCTCAAAGAGGCTCAAGAGCAATGCAAGCACTAGCGAAGCTGGCTGAAGACTGAACTGAACTGACCGCCTTGGCGGGAAAGCGCTTCCTTATATGCTGTTCCATGGAGCCCAGATTTTTCGAGAAAACTCTAGAAAGTGGTCAACCAATCAACTTACAGCTTCCATATTTGGTATATCCCATATAAGGATTTTCTCGCCAAGGTCGCCAAAAAAATCGCCAAGGTGGGAAAAAGTCGCCAAATTTGGCGCCAAATCCATTACTTGCATTACTGGGGCTTTTTAATGCGTTTTTAGGGGAAAATAAGGCTATTTCAACGCTAAAACGACTAGAAATGCACAAAATTAGCACTTTATCAACTTACTAAGCCTCTTTGAAAGAATTTATACAAAAATAAACACAATTATTTACAATTTCGTAACACTGCCCCCCTCCCAAGGACTGCACGTCCCGGGCAGTGCAACCCTTGGTCAAGAGGCGAAACTAAACAAATTTACACAATCTAAAACACAAAAACTAAGTTGCACATAAAGATAACATAGAAATATAAATTAAGTGGGAAATATTTACAAAATTCACAAATATGTACAAATATTTACAGTGCGCATGCGCAAATTTTACCAGTATTTACATTTTAAATTTTAATTTTACCGTTACTTGTGGTACTTGGCTAGCCTATTATAGTGCACCACCTTCGGTTTTGATGAAGGTGTTTTAGTGATCCGCACCACTACATCATTCAGCCTTTTTAAGACTGTGTATGGTCCGTCCCAGTTGCACTGTAACTTGGGAGAGAGTCCTTTGCGTCGAACAGGATTCCACAACCAAACCTTCTCTCCTTCCTGGAACTCATGTTGCGTAGCCTTTAGATCGTACCTTGTCTTCATTTTCTCCGTTGCCATGTTAATCCGCTCCCGAGCAAAGTTGTGTACGTCCTCAAAACGTGCCTGGAGATCTTGGATGTACTCCTCGGGCGATGAAGGCGCATCGGGTGGACAACCAAACAGGAGATCACAAGGGAGACGAAGTTCACGTCCAAACAGCATCTGGGCTGGAGTATAGCCGGTGGTTTCATGGACAGCACTTCGATAAGCCAGCAGGAACAATGGCAACTTCAAGTCCCAATCTTGCTGGTTCCTTGATACTAGAAGTGAGAGGTTATTCAGGATGGTACGATTGAACCTCTCGACCATGCCGTCCGACTGGGGATGTAAGGGTGTTGTCCGGGTTTTGTCTATGCCGAGTAGTTGACACAGTCCTTTGAAAACATCAGAGGTAAAGTTCCTACCTTGGTCGGTATGAAGTTGTAGGGGCGTGCCGTACCTTGACACCCATTGCTGCACTAGGACCTCTGCGACTGTGCATGCCTCTTGATTGGGAATGGGATATGCCTCAGGCCACTTGGTGAAATAGTCCATCACGACGAGGATGTATTTATTTCCACTGGAGGTCCGTGGCAAAGGACCCAAGATGTCGATTGCAATCCGTTCAAATGGTGCTCCCACGTTGTACCGTTGCAGTCTTCCTCGACTTCGCTTCTGCGGGCCTTTACGTGCCGCACAAGCATCACAGGATTTACACCATTTCTCCACATCCTCCTTTGCCTTGCACCAGTAGAAGCGTTCCCGAACTTTCTGCAGAGTCTTCATTACCCCAAAATGGCCTCCGGTAGAGCTACTATGCAGTTGTTCTAAAACAGCTGGTATTTTTGATCTTGGTAATAAAATCTGCCATCTGAAGCTTTTCCCATCATCAGATTCCCACTTTCTGTATAATACGCCGTTTCTGAAATGAAGAGAGTCCCAAAGTGCCCAATAACTTTTCGTAATGGGACTATGTCCGGAAATGTCTTGCCAGGTAGGTCTGCTGCTGGTCGTCTCCTTCAGCTGTAATATTGGCTTTAGGTCAGGATCTTCCAACTGGGCTTTTCTAAGTTCTTCGTCACTCCATGGATCGGGATCTTGATCTGTTGGTGTTGAGACTGTAACTTGGCAGGCAACCGGATTTATCGGCAGGTATTTCTGCTCGGCTCTAGAGCAGTACTTGCAGCTTTCCAAACAGGGCTTCCGTGACAAGGCATCTGCATTACCATGCAGAGTCCCTTTACGATGACGTATTTCGAAGTCATATTCCTGGAGGCGTTGTATCCACCTGGCAATCTGTCCTTCCGGGTTCTTGAACTGGAGCAACCACGTTAGAGATGCATGGTCAGTCCGTAGCAGGAATCTTCTGCCATAGAGGTAATGATGGAAATGTTCTATGGCTTTTACGATGGCGAGTAGCTCTTTCCTGGTGGTACAGTAATTTCGCTCTGGTTTAGACAAGCATTTACTCCAATAGGCAATGACATGCTCTTGACCATCAATTTCCTGCGACAGAACAGCACCGACACTCTCATGGCTGGCATCTGTATCAAGTATAAACTGTCTGTCGGGCTGTGGATACGTCAAGATAGGTGATGATGTTAAGGCCTCTTTAAGTCGCTGGAAAGCTTTTTCACATTCATCTGTCCACAGGAACTTCTGTTTGGCTTCCGTCAGCTTGTGGAGTGGTCTGGCAATATTTGAGAAACCCTTGACAAACTTCCTGTAGTAAGTGCATAACCCCAGGAAACTTCGTAGTTGGTGTACATTTTCAGGGCGACTCCAGTTCTCGACTGCAGAGATCTTCTCAGGATCAGTTCTCACACCTTCGGCAGAGATGATATGGCCGAGGTAGCTCACTTCACGACGGAACAAGTTACACTTGCCTGGATTCAACTTGAGGTTAGCCATTCTGAGTTTCTCCAGCACCTTTCGGATATTTCGAAGATGGTCTTCAAAGGTGCGCCCCACAATGATAATATCATCCAAATACACCAGACAGGCTTCATAGGAAAGTCCTTTCAGCACTGTCTCCATCAGGCGTTCGAAGGTGGCAGGTGCATTACATAATCCGAATGGCATAACTTTAAATTGCCACAGTCCTTGTCCCGTGGTGAATGCAGTCTTCTCACGATCATCAGGATGTAACTCTACTTGCCAGTAACCGCTCTTCAGATCCAAAGTCGAGAACCATTTATTGCCAGCAAGTGTGTCTAATGTGTCGTCAATTCTGGGAAGAGGGTAACTGTCTTTCTTCGTGATGTCATTCAAACGACGATAATCCACACAAAATCTTGTTGAACCATCCTTTTTTCGCACCAGTACTATGGGAGAGGCCCAAGGACTCGTTGATGGCTCGATGACATCATTGCGCTGCATTTCACTTAGAAGTTCAGTGACCTCTTCCTGTTTAGCAAAGGGAAGTCTTCTTGGATGTTGTTTGATTGGAGGATGATTTCCTGTATCAATTCTGTGCTGGGTGATGTTCGTTCTCCCGACGTCTTCAGGTGTTCGAGAAAAAAGATCTTTAAATTCTTGGAGTAGCTTCTCCGCAGCACATCTCTGTTCTTTTCCTAACTCTGCATTCTTGAGTAGTTCCGTTGTTAATTGCTCAGAAGACTTGGATTCGGTTGATTGCGTGGGGCGGTTGATGCATGTGACAGGAGTGCAGGTTGCCAACACCTCATACTTCTTCACTGTCTGGACCTTATCGCTGACGTTTGCGACTCTCACAGGAATAGTACTCTTTGAGAGATCAACTAGAGATGAAGCTACCAGAACTCCTCTTCGGCTATTGTCTGTATTCGGGTATTCAATCAGTCCATAGCGGAAGTATTGCTTTGTAGGTGGTGTTCCTGAAACTATTGTCTCTGTGTGTGGAGGGATGGAAATTTCAGACTTGGCTGTTATCTGGCAAATTGTCTGAATGTCTTGATTTTCAGTGTTGAACACAGCGATGTCTTCCGAACTCGAATGCAATTCATTATTCTTGAAGTCCAATTGAAAGTTAAATTTTCTCAGGAAATCAATTCCAATGATTAAAGGATCTCTTATATCAGCCACATATGCCATATGATGGTAACTGGCATTCCCAAAAGTGATGGCCAAGTTCATTTTTCCATATATTTTGATTTCGTCTCCGGTCACAGTATGGAGTTTAACACAGGGCGGCGTCCAGATGATCTTCTCGTTTAGTTCTTGAGCCAAATTCTTTCTAATGATGGTCACGTTGGCTCCCGTGTCCAGAATCATCCGGCAGGTGGCGTTGTTGACTTGCCCATAGACGTGAAGTCCATTATCGCCGCCACTCATCGATGAAACATGAAATACTGTAAATTGGGGCTCTTTAATTTTAGGCAACCTCCGCCCCGCGAGATGGCCTCCTCTTAGTTTCCCTGTAGTGATGGTGAAGACGGGTGATTTCCTATAATTGGTCGTACAGGGCAGTTCCTCTTCACGTGACCATCCCCTCCACAGCCCCAGCACTTTATCTTCCGGTCCTTTATTTCCTTGTTATTCTCCAGGCTGCGCAATCTCTTTAAGATCTCTTCGATACTTTTCTTCATTTCATTTTCACCAGCAGGCGTATCGTTTAATGAGACTGCTCTTATCGTATGGCGGTCTTTGCGGGAGGCTTGTTGGGCTGCCTCTATCCTAAGTGCGTAGCCTAAAGCTGATTCTACGTCTCTGATGTTGGAGAGTCTCAGCGCTTTTTGAATTTCTGGATCCCGAACAGCATCGATAAAGTACTGAAGAGCTAAGTCGTTCCGAGTGTCCGCATGACAGTCTGAGAATGCTAGATGTGACAATCTCTGAATGTCCGCTGCCAGCTCTTGCAAACTTTCGTCCGTTTTCTGGTAACGGGATTTTAGCTGGAGACGACTATAGTCCTTAGAACACTTCTCTCCGAAGCGTAGCTCCAGTGCTCTAGTCAGGGCCTCGATGTCGTTCCTTTCTTCTTTAGAAACATTTCTCAGTATCTCGGCTGCATCTCCCCGCAATGCTGCTGCTAAGTGGACTGACTTGGCGGTAGAGTCCCAGCCGTTAGCTTCAGCTACGATGGAAAACTGCGTTTTATATACATGCCACGAGGAACTGCCGTCGTAGGTGGAAAGCTTAATAAATTCCTGATTCTGGATTCTTCTCTCTTTCTTTTCAGTTTCCTGGGGCAGGGATTCTAACTTTTCTTCCACTTTTCTCTCCAGATCTTCTTCTATTCTCTTCAGTTTACCTTCTATCTCTGAAAACCTTCCTTTCAGTTCCTGATCAAAATTTTCTTTAACTTTCTCCTCGAAACTCCGTTCCATCCTCGTAACACTCTCTTCAACCTTCATAACATTTTCTTCTATCTTCATAGCTTTCTCTTCAACCTTCATAACATTTTCTTCTATCTTCATAACTTTCTCTTCAAGACTTTCTTCTACTTTCAAAACTTTCTCTTCAAAATTTTCTTCTATCTTTATAACTTTCTCTTCTATTCCATCCATTCTATTTTCCATCACCGTTAATTTACCCTCGATTGATTCCTTCACCGTTGAAAGCTCTCTCTTCATCTCATTTTGATTAGATTTAATTTCTTCCTGAACTTCACCCAAACTGTCTTTCAACTCTCTTTGTCCTATTTCTATTTTCTCTATCAATCCGGTTCTTAACTCATTCATCTGGGCAGTGAGTCCTTCTAGAAATTTCTTCATTTCTTGTTCCATAGCTCTCGTTATCACCATTCACAGACAAATCCCACTTCTGACACCAGAAATGTTACGTACTTGGGAGTTCGTGAGTTGTCTGAGAATGAACGGCCAAACGTATAAAAATTCAGTAATTTATTCACAGAAAGTTCCAGAAAAATACAGGTCTATAAACCAAGTATCAGCTTCAATTCAAACAGTAAACACAGCTTAAACAACAGCTGTCAATAGCAAATCCACAGTACAAACTGTATCACAATAACACTTGCAGCAAATCTCTCTCAAAGAGGCTCAAGAGCAATGCAAGCACTAGCGAAGCTGGCTGAAGACTGAACTGAACTGACCGCCTTGGCGGGAAAGCGCTTCCTTATATGCTGTTCCATGGAGCCCAGATTTTTCGAGAAAACTCTAGAAAGTGGTCAACCAATCAACTTACAGCTTCCATATTTGGTATATCCCATATAAGGATTTTCTCGCCAAGATCGCCAAAAAAAATCGCCAAGGTGGGAAAAAGTCGCCAAATTTGGCGCCAAATCCATTACTTGCATTACTGGGGCTTTTTAATGCGTTTTTAAGGGAAAATAAGGCTATTTCAACGCTAAAACGACTAGAAATGCACAAAATTAGCACTTTATCAACTTACTAAGCCTCTTTGAAAGAATTTATACAAAAATAAACACAATTATTTACAATTTCGTAACAATATGAATTACAAAGTCAGAAAGTTATTAATAATTAGTTAGAAAGTTATTAATATATTATATAATTTATCATATTAGATATGTTTTAACACATTTGTGTCTGAAATTTCAAAAATTGAAAACTATTCATCAGCTAATCTTGTCAACTCTTATTCTTTCTATAAATTTTCTCGAGTAAGTATGCTTTTGTCGTCTCCTTTATAGAAGCCCTTATTCTATACGAAGTATAAAACCACAGAGTTCTTAATTATAGTATTAGGAGGACGAGGAATAAATCTATATGAATTACAAAGTCAGAAAGTTATTAATAATTAGTTAGAAAGTTATTAATATATTATATAATTTATCATATTAGATATGTTTTAACACATTTGTGTCTGAAATTTCAAAAATTGAAAACTATTCATCAGCTAATCTTGTCAACTCTTATTCTTTCTATAAATTTTCTCGAGTAAGTATGCTTTTGTCGTCTCCTTTATAGAAGCCCTTATTCTATACGAAGTATAAAACCACAGAGTTCTTAATTATAGTATTAGGAGGACGAGGAATAAATCTATATGAATTACAAAGTCAGAAAGTTATTAATAATTAGTTAGAAAGTTATTAATATATTATATAATTTATCATATTAGATATGTTTTAACACATTTGTGTCTGAAATTTCAAAAATTGAAAACTATTCATCAGCTAATCTTGTCAACTCTTATTCTTTCTATAAATTTTCTCGAGTAAATACTTTTGTCGTTTCCTTTATAAAGACCCTCATTCTATACGAAGTATAAAATCACAGAGTTCTTAATTGTAGTATTAGGAGGATGATGAATAAATCTATATGAATTACAAAGTCAGAAAGTTATTAATAATTAGTTAGAAAGTTATTAATATATTACATAATTTATCATATTAGATATGTTTTAACACATTTGTGTCTGAAATTTCAAAACTCGAGAAATATTAATCAGCTAATCTTGTGAACTCTTATTGTCCTCTTTACCCTTTCTATAAATTTTCTGGAATATGCTCTAATGATGATTATTAGCTGTCGAAAAGATAATATTATTGCGTTGGCCACACAGGATAAACTGTAAAAAAGTCAAGTTAAAAATTATAGATGAAAACAGATTACCCAAGCACGAAAATCCAAGAGGCCATTGGTTAATCAGTTCAGATGAATTTATTCATTACTTGAAACAAGATATTTTGTAGAGTGACCATAGACTTAAAAAAAAGAAAAAAAAAAAAAACTTAAAAAATTTTGACAATAGCAATATGTAGTGTGAAGCAAGGAGTGGGGAAACAGTACCGGGCACAAGTCCGGGCCCTAAGCCCTAATTCTTTCTTGTGTTATGTCATGGTCGAAAGTCAGTAAGAAAGTGAGCTCCAAAACTGGAGCAAAAAATGACAATGCATTTGGCGTTTAATTATAGACGCCAAGTTCAAAGTTTAAGATAGAGAATGGTTGCGGTATGTTACGATTATTTTTATGTAATTTTTTGAAAAGGCAACCAGTACTTCAATGGCCGTTGTTAGTGAATGGTGGCATGATTTCGCCAAGTATTTTAGTTCCTGGGAAACAACCAGCTAAGCAAATATTTTATCTAGCTGATGATGTAAATTAGGCGACAAGAGGGCACATGCGTTATATTTCTATGTAAGATTAAAAGAAGCCGAATTAATTATTTTCTGGTTTCCCAAAACAAACGGATAGATATAAGCCAAAACATTGTCATTTACAGAGCGAAAAGAATTTCCATTACGTTAAAATTGTTAAATGAATACTGGGAATGGATCAAAGATTTTCTTTCAACTACACTGAAAAATCTGGAGTGACTCCACTCGACTTTCCGAACATTGAGTAATTAATAGTTTTGTAGATAAAGTCAAGAAAGAGCAGTTGTTAAACAAACAATAGAGAGAAAACCATAATAGAGTGTTTGAGTATTTTTGTCCATATATTACACGATGTTTTATTTAACGCTACTGAAGTTTGAGCCCATAGATCATAATGATAAAGAATTTTTTGTTGTGTCCCTGTAAAAACCTATAAATGCTAGATTCACCAAAATGCTTATAGTTAGTGCAACAGTGATTTATAATATTCATATAAATTTTCATCTCAATTGAATAAGGCGTTTAGACGCTATCACACTTTTAAAAATTTGGTCCCATATGCGATAATGATAAAGAATTTTTCCTGGTGTCCCTGTAAAAAAAACTATACGTGCTAGATTCACCAAAATCAATAGGGTTCGTACTATGGTGACTTACAATGTACGTACCAACTTTTAGCTTATTCGAACAAAGCGTTAAGACGCTAGCGTGTTCACTCACATACATACACACACATACATACATACTTCATCGTAAAAATAGTGAAAACGGACTCAGGGGACCTCGAAACGTATAGAAACATCAAAATCTCAAATTCGGATTTTTGACATGATTACAATACTTTCCTAACTATAGTGTTCGGAAAGTAAAAAGATATGAGAGGGAAGATATAAAAAATAGAAAACGTATATTGTAAATTTATTATTTATAGGTTAAAAAGTTATATCGTTATATTTTAAATTAGTTGTTTAAGATTAAATAATTTTATTTATAATTTTATTTATTTAGAGAATTTACCTATCTTTTAAAGAGAAAAGAATAAATTTTATAATATGTGATAATCTACAACACATATGCGTTTTGTCTGTAGGAAAGTCTTTAATTTGTACAATTTATAAAGTCAAAGTATCCGTCTCAATTTCAACTTAAATATGTTCTACAGATTTATACTGTCTTTTAATCTTCTTTAAATTCATTACATCAATTCAACGAAATGTGACTGGAATAATTGTTACGCAAGATCATTAGCAAAAGATGAAGAAGGAGAAAATACCTAAGTTTAGATAAGAACAGCTGGAACTGAAAAACAAGCGATAAGGATTGCAGAACAGATGATGCGAGCAACAAACCTGAACTATGAGCAATAAGCGTACTTCCAAGTTTTTTTCTTTTTCCTTTTGCTTTCACATAAAGATAACTAAAGCTACTAAAACTTCTTCAAGATTTTATCGAGAATCGTTTAGTTTTAACAAACTGAACTCTGATAATAAGCAAGATGCTCAGAAGATATTTCTGTTTTGGAAATGTAAATTTGGTACCGTGTTTTACATTTGTAATTTAACTTGATATGAACACAGTTTCAAATTCAACTGAAAATCGCCATCGCACATGTAATCTTGAGATTTTTAGGACTGAGGGCCTATTAGTCTCAATCTGGGATTTTTGCGTTGTCGATTTCGAGAGTTGGACATTTGTCAAAATCTAATCGAATTTATCGAAAATATAATTGAATAATTTGAAAGCGATGTTATAATTTGAAAAAAGAAAAAAACTAATAGTCCTCCGTCTTAAACTAAATTCTGCTTCTGCCAGAATTTCATCAAAATCTTTTTATTATTATTATTATTATTGAAAGAAAAAGAAAAGAAAATGAATAATAATCAGTATCGTTACAAGCGATATCGAAAAAGTTTTTTTTTAAATAATTTTGAAAATTTTGAATTGGGAAATAAAAAGTGCGCGTGAAATAATATGAAATAAAAATAAGTAAAAAAATGAATTTAATGATTTAATGTTTTTGTTTTTCGGGGGCTGCTCATGCATATAAAAAATGCGTATTAAAACGGGTCGAAGAAGGAAGCGAAATAAGTATTGAGTTATATTACGATAAATACGATATATAATATGATACGATATATTAGACCTATCGTCCAGGGTTAGTAGGCATTTTCGTTGAAAGAAATAGTTTGTTCGTTCGGTGCAACTTGCACATTAGTCCCGTGAGGTACAACTTTCACATTAGTCCCTTGAGGTACAACTTTTTTTTCTTTTTCTTTTAAGAGAAAGAAAAGAAAATTAATAATAATCAGTATCGTTACAAACGGTATCTAGAAAGTTTTTTTTTTTTTTTTTTTTTTTTTTTTAAATTCTGTGGTGGTTTTTTTTTTTTTTTTCTGGCAATGAGTATAAATCGTTCTGAAATTATTAAGAAACCACTTGCATCTTGCATTTTTAAATACGTATACTTTTCAGATATTCCGAGTACTTCAGTAAATGTTACAGTGCGGATAGGATGAAAAATTCTTATAAAATTTAACAGAATTTCGGAGATTTAAATAGTTTATGCATGGTGCTTCATTTTTAAGGTTGCCGTGACAATCATGAAAAAGTTCACAAAAGTGGCAGGAAGCTCGAAATGTCTTGTGAAAACAAATCTTGTTTTTCCATAAATAATTTAAAACGACGTTTTAATTTTGCTAAGCATTTGAAGATGTAAATTTTCATTATAAGTATTTTTTAAAAGAACTAATTAATATCTTTAAAACGTGTTATTGAATCATATATCTGTGATAATTTGAAACAAAATTAACGATTTTTTTTCCCATTAAAAAAAAAAAAAAAGTAAAATATGAAAATGAAATGCATTTTTAAATTATGTGAAATTGTAGAAATAATGTGTATAGATATATATGCATGTCATGTAGGCGTCCGGAAAGACATGCAGCACCTCAGTGAACACAGATAGTGTAACCACGCAACTAAGAAGTAGATGACAGAGAACAAAACTCGAGATAGAAGGAATTAGCTAAAAGGAAGTGGCATCATCAAGAAGAGCGCGACAGAAGTCAGGCGAGTTATGATGGTATGAACAAGACTAGGGTGCCTCGATAAGATAAGAGTGGCGACAGATTCTCATTGGACGAGACTGACCATCAGCCGCCCGGGGCGATTGTTGGATGATGCTCCATAGGTTTTACATTGAGAGTTTCGCATGTGTCGAAAAAAGCATTTTTATCTCTTGATATTAAGTAAATTTGATTTTTTTTTTTCTTTCAGAAATATATTAAGAAAGATTATTTGTAAAATATCAAAACATATTTTACTGAATAATGTTAATTATTAATCTGTTTTATTAACTTTATTGATGGACGAGGTAGGCAGATTCTTTTACTAGCCTGTTTCACAGCTTATAAATTGATATAAATAGAAAAAATACTGTATGATTATTGTCATAACTGATCTGTAATCATCTTATTTATTAAATATATTACTTTTGTCCTATTTTTGTGCTATTTAAATTTTAAAAAATAATGATTTCATTGATAAAGCAAAGTAGAAACATTTGGCGATATTTAACATGGTACTTGGCGAGAGATTCTCAGCCAGTGTTTTGACATCTTTTCTCAGAGAAAGCTAAAAGCTTTATAAGCGTGTATCTCTTACATACTGCGTACATACTCTTTATGCGTAAGAGTATGTACTAAGGAATATATAAATTGTTTCGTATTTATTACGCCTGACTAATTACGAATTAATGTTTAATTTTCTTCAATAAAATTGATAGTTATTTACTATTTTGAAAATAAAGATAAAAATAAAATAACTAAAAATTAATTCATTAGTTTCTTTCTTTCTTTCTTTCTTTCTTTTTTTTTTTTTTTTAAATAGTGAGTTTTGTAAGCATTAAAATTTATAAATATATTTAAATATTTTACAAACGTTGTTTCTTTTTAATTGTTTGTTAAAACATTTATTTTGTGGAAGGCATATTATCTCTCCCCTAGAAATGTTTACATAGGGTGTGAATTAAATCTGGTGATATCTTTAATTAGAAAAAGAATGATGATACGATTTTAGATTAAATTATATGGTGTGTCACTCACACGACTTTTTCTTACACTGCACTTCAATGTAATAAAGACAGATCGCATATTAAGTTCAGTAAGGTAAGGTAGTATTATGTGTAAGAGTATGTACTAAGGAATATGTATATAAATTGTTTCTTATTTATTACGTCTGACTAATTACGAATTAATATTTAATTTTCTTCAATAAAATTGATAGCTATTTACTATTTTGAAAATAAAGATAAAAATAAAATAACTAAAAATTAATTCATTAGTTTCCTTTTTTTTTTTTTTTTTTTTTTAATAGTGAGTTTTCAAAGCATTAAAATTTATAAATATATTTAAATATTTTACAAACGTTGTTTCTTTTTAATTGTTTGTTAAAACATTTATTTTGTGGGAGGCATATTATTTCGCCCCTAGAAATGTTTACACAGGGTGTGAATTAAATCTGGTGATACCTTTAATTAGAAAAAGAATGATGATACGATTTTAGATTAAATTATATGGTATGTCACTCACACGACTTTTTCTTACACTGCATTTCAATGTTATAAAGACAGATCGCATATTAAGTTCAGTAAGGTAAAATAATATAGTTCAATGTACTCTAAAATTATTCTAAAAAAGGTGTAGGTCATTGTTTTATTTGGCATAAAATTCTATGCGAGGGGAGCATCCGCCCTCCTAACCCTCCCCACCCCGTTTAATTATAGTGCTTACAATTTAAAAAATAAATAAATAAATAAAGTCTAATTTTAAAAACCTCTCTTTCTTTCTCTGTTACAAAAATTTTGTGGTAGCTCGAGATAAAGATTCTAATGCACAATATTTTACGAAAGTTTTTATTTTGTCACACTTTGGCATAAACTGGAGTCTTTCAACTTTTGGTGCATATTAGTTGACAAATGGTGCTACTATGCTGAAATTCCTGATTTTTTAGGAAAGCTAGATCTCAACTTCTATAGTGTATAAATGTATCAAACATGATAGTTAAGATAGTTAATATGTAAAGTAGGTGAATGATTGCTTAAATATATTTAAATCTAAAAAAAAAAAAAAAAAAAAAAAAAAAAAAGAAAAAGAAAGAAAGCAAAATAAAATGCTACCGTTTTAAATTTTATTGATAAATGTTCTTATCAATATTTCCTGGCCTTCCTCGCAGATCCATTAAGCACATTCATACAGAATATGCACATAAAAAATTGACAGTTAGTATCAATTTAAATTATTTATTTTATACATTTAAAAATTTGCTTATTTTCTTATATACATCCCTTCTACCGTTCATTTACTTTTATTATTGTTGTAATCAAAATTTCAGTTTTCTTTTTTTGCTAAAAAATGACGGGCTGTTCTGCTTTTAACTGCTCAAACAGATCTGAGCAATGCTATAAGTTAAAAGTGTTTCCTAAAGATCCCGGAGAGAACTTTGGGCCTCCAAAGTTAAACGTCTTAATTGGGAACCAACTAAGCTATTTATGTGAAGTAAGAATTTTTACATTTTCGATTGTTTATTTATTATTTTCTTTATGTACTTGAAAGTTCTTTCTGCGATTAATTTTCAATTACATTTAAGAGATTATGTGATTTTTATAGTTAAATCGTCTAACAATTTACTATACATTGTTCGCATCAATCTTGGCAATTTAATGGTCGAAAATGATCACCTAGAATACTATTTAGTGGTTAAAATATAAAATGATAGTCAAAGTTTTAAGTGCACACATTTTACATATACTATTTACATATTTTTACTGCATATGTCAATATTTTCACAACGAAACTATGCGCATACTTTACTTTTAAAATATTCTAAATACAAAATGTATATATATTTATTTTTTAGTAACACTAATTCCCACAAATGTAAGAAAAAACAAATAAATAAATAAAATAAAACATAATTAGTTAATTTAAAATTAATTAATTAATTAATTTAAACAAATAATTCAAAAACCATAAATTATGAAAGTCTGCAATAATTTTTTGGGGTAGAAACATTTTGAGCTCATATATTTATCAATAAGGCACAAGTGTAGTGTGAAAGCAACAATGCACTGTAGCTTCCTAAAAGTACCACTTTTTCAGAACCTTGAAGATAGGACAATATTTTCTCCCCCTCCCTGTTAAATCGTGAACATAATATCAAAATAAAAAAAATCTGTAAAGAATTAGAAATGACTAATTTATTTTTATATTCTTATTATTTCAGAAATTAAACTTATTTAGGAAAAAATATTAAAGTTTACTTAAAAGAATTTTTGTGCAACAAAATGAAAAAAAAATAATGAAATTTAATCGGGATGCATTATGAATTCCATGAAAAGTTTCCCTTAGTTCACTATAAACAATAAAATTCTTTAGTTCAGTATGTTTTTGTTTTTAAAAATCTAAGTTAAAAATAATGGTTTAATAATAATAATAATAATAAATCGAAAATTAACACACAGAAAAAATAAAAATAATTATTAAATAAAATTGTTAAAAGTCGTAAATTTGAGTTTTCCTTCTTTTTTTTTTTTTTTTTTTTTTTTTTTTTATAAATTTGGCAATTTAAGTCTATCGATAACTTGTTATTTGACAAAACTAAAAATAATTTAGTGAAAAGAAAATGCTTAATTTCAATACAATTTAAACGAATTATGAATAAATTAAGTCTTTTTTACTTCTAAGAAAATTAAATATCCCGCCAGAAAAGTAAATGTTCACCAGCAGCATTTTCTCGCCAACGTAAGATAAAGGTCATATCTAGAAAGGATCAACCCCACTCGTAGCTCACGCAAGCAACCCAAGATTTCATCCACAGCGGTTGCGCACTGAGAACTGTCGTCACTCTAGTAATATACGAGGCACCCTAAACAAGACGTGTTCTGCGGGCGCTGCCCGGCATTTTGAATCGTTAAGAAATATGAAGAAATTAATAAGTCCACCTCTGTTGAAAATTCATCTGCTCATTAAGCTTAGAAAAGAAAAAACTAGCAAATCCGTGCGAATTTTTCGCACTTTATTTCCTTTCTTATTTACCTTTAAAATTTGAAACTCATAAATATTATACCAATTTCACCACCTAATTAAAATTTCAATTTATATGAAGCCAAATTATTATTATATCCAAATAAATATTGTGCAGTAGTGAAACCAGAATCATTTAAAGAAATGTTTCAAAATAAAATTCATGGTTGACGACCAAGTTTTCATACTTTAACAGGCAGTACAGTTTTAGTAAAAAACCCCCATGACTCCTTTTAAATTTTTATCGCCAAGAGTGCGATGACATTTTATATTTATTTATTTTGGCATAATTTCTGTTAAAAGAAAAAAAAAAAAAAACAATGTTTTGCAAAGAGAATATTCATAAAATTTCCTGAATTTAATGGTTTTTTTTTTTTTTTTTTTTTTGGACTTAAAAAAAAAATAAAATAAAAAAAAGTATATTAAATAAAAAAAAATAAAATAAATAAAAATAGCATCGCTTGTGCTCGCATAACAATTCCCTATAGTTTTAACATAAGAAATTATTTCTACAGTAGATATTCCTTCTATAAAATTCAAAAATTCAAACTATATAGCAAAATGTAACCAACATCGTTGCTTTCTTTATTCTATTCTATTTCTAAAAACAATTTTTATAGATGCCACACGCACCACATAAACTTTAAATTTTACATCTACTTTTTAAGATAACACGCGATCCTGATTTACATAAAAATTAAATTATTAAATAATTTTTTTTACTAATTTTTATTTCATTTTTGGCACGCGCAGTTTTCATTTCCTAATTCAAAATTATTAAAAAAAACTTTTTCGGTAGTGTTTGTTTCGATAGTGTTTATTTCGATACTGATTATTAATTTTCTTTTCTTTTTCTTTCAAAAAAAAAAAAAGTAATAAATAAAATAAAATAAAATAATTTTGATGAAATTCTGGCAAAAGCAGAATTTAGTTTAGAACGGAGGCCTATTTTTTTTTTTTTTTTTTTTTTTTTCAAATTATAACATCGCTTTCAAATTATTCAATTATATTTTCGATAAATTTTAGATTTCGATAAATGTCCAACTATCGAAAAATGACACGCAAAAATCCCAGATTGAGACTAATAGTTCTCAGTCCTAAAAAAAAAAAAAAAAAAACCGTTGTCGCAAATGTCCATGTTTTAGAATTTTCCAACTCTGCAGCCCCTCAGAAGATATTTAACGGTTAAAATAATCCTCCCCCCTCCTAAAAATCAAATTTATAACCATAAAATCACCAAAAAATGATAAAAATAGGGGGCCATTTCTAAAAAACGGTGGGTGGAATTTCAAAATGGGCGTCATATTCGGATTCAGGAGGTCATTTTACCTAAGAATATGCTGAAATGGTGTCAGAGGCAATTTTCATGCCGAGCACTGTTATTTAATTTTACTCTTATTTTTACTTCAAGAATTTGCCCGCGATTCCGTAAACAAGACTTCTAGAATTGGCGATTTTTCGCGTGTCCTTATACTTTTTTCGCACACTGTATCACTTAAATGTTTTACCAAGAGTTCTGCATTTTGAAATTAAACACCATAATATAGCTATTTACCTTTAAAAAGGTGCTGTGGAAAAAAGTTTGAATCACTCAGCCATAAGCTAGTGTTAAACAAGAAAGAAAAATCATGCGGTTCGCCTATATTATTAACACTTTCCAACTATACATACACTTTGTATCTTGTAACATTTAATGTACTTCGCCTACGTGGTCACACAATGGACAGACAGAATGAGAAAAAGATAGACAGATAGACTAATTGAATTCCTAATTACTCTTTAACATAGTTGTGAAATGTTAAAAACGTTTAACACAAATTCATTTTCAAGGATTTTCAGTTGTAGCCTTTAATGCATCTGAGTATTTTAGTGTAGCTCTGTAAACGTTAAACATGATGTCAATTATCGCATATTCTAAAAAATGTATTATCACATTTATATATTAAAAAAAAAAAAAAAAAAAAAAAATATTTTAAAGTAATGAACCCATTTTTATGACCTCTAAATTGCAACTTAAATTCACATACAGTATGTTCTTTAAATTTTTACATCCTCCCTCTTCCCACGTATGTAGTTGTATCTTTTGCTAACTGCAACTCTTTCGAAACCTTTGATCATGTATTATTCGTTCTTTAACGTAATGTAGATCTACAATAGCATGTTATGACTTTTTCTAATTTAGTTTCTTTTCATCTTGCAAATAAATGAAGTTTTGTTGCCATGAGTGCATTCCTTGTCTTATAACAAGGTACGTTAATTTTGCTTAAAAGTTTCGTGCTCTCATGGCAAATGTTGGCGTTTAGTGAGAACCGTTTGAATTATAATTATGTGGTAACATTTTCAAAAATTGTATGTGCTTATATGTAACATAATCACAACCATTTTTTCTCTACTATTTTGAATTTAGCGTCGATTAGAGCTTTGGCGAAATTAATGAAGAAATCTGAACGTCACGTCAGCATCATAACTTGACCTGAGAAGTCGACGTTTTTGGGCTCTCACTCCAAGATATTCAATTATCCCCATTCTACCTACCATTTTATAATAAAATGCTTATCTGGTCACCTAAAGTCGTGTTAAATATATCAACAATTCGTACATAATAAAATTCATCAGAATATCTACAGGAAAATGCCTGTTTCTTTGGATTTATGATTCCTGTGTTATTGACTGGACACTTCGCAAGAATTCTAAAGCTGTTTTCAAATTAAACTTCAAATAAACAACGGCCATCTATAATCTTCTTGACACCACATTCTATAGAATTTTTTTAAAACTATATGAATAATAAATGCGAATTTCATTAAGATTTGTCCAGTACAAAACTATTTAAATTTAATTTATAAAACGTAATGCATATAATGCATATGCCCTTTCATAAAACGTAATGCATTGACATTCTTTCGGGTGACACCGTAAACAAACTAGTTGCGTTATTTATATTCTATTGAATAGGGAACATACCATATTGAACCTTAAAAATATAATATCAGTTTGAAAATATTCTGAAAATATTTACGGATGTTTGTGGTAGAAAGACAGACAGAAAGATATATAGACGAATTCAAATCATAATCATTATTAAACGTTATTAATAAAAATGCTTATTAAAAACGGACATGCAAATACAAATGCAGAAATTTTTAGTCATGGTTCTTAATATATATGAATATTTGTATATGATCCTGCAAATAAAACTTAATACTAATCATATTCTATTCTATTGGAAACATTTTTTTTTTTTTTTTTTTGTGTGTGTGTATGAATAATAAATGTGAATTAATTTATGATTTATGCGAAGTAAAGGCACTAAATATGGTTTATATAAATGTGTCGCATAGAACGCAATGCTTTGGAATTCTTTCAGACGACCCTGTACGTAATTCCGTAGTGGTATTTTTTATATTTTCAATAGAAAACACCCAATGATGAAATAGAGTAACAAATATCAGTTTCATGAAATTCCATGAATTACGGGAGTCGCTGTCAGCCAAACAAACTGAAGTCGTTAACACTTTTAAACTCTGTACGAAAACTTTTCGAAAAAAAAAAAAAAAAAAAAATCTGGAGTGACTCTACGCGACTTTCCGAACATTGAGTAATTAACAGTTTTGTAGATAGAGGAGTTGTTGTTAAACAAACAAAAAAGAGAAAACCATAATGGAGTGTTTGAGTATATTTCTCCATATATTACACGATGTTTTATTTAACGCTACTGAACTTTGAGTCCATAGATCATAATGATAAAGAATTTTTTGTCGTGTCCCTGTAAAAACCTATAAATGCTAGATTCACCAAAATGCTTATAGTTAGTGCAACAGTGATTTATAATATTCATATAATTTTTCAGCTCAATTGAATATGGCGTTTAGATGCTATCGCCCTTTTAAAAATTTAGTCCCATAGGCCATAATGATAAAGAATTTTTTTTTTTTTTATGTCCCTGTAAAAAAAACTGTAAGTGCTAGATTCACCAAAATCAATAGGGTTCGTACTTTGGTGACTTACAATATGCGTACCAACTTTCAGCTTATTCGAACAAAGTGTTTAGACTCTAGCGTGTTCACTCACAGACATGCACACATACATACACACACACATACACACACACACACATACATATATCATCGCAAAAATAGTGAAAACGGACTCATTGGACCTCGAAACTTATAGAAACATCAAAATCTCAAATTCGGATTTTTGACATGATTACAATACTTTCCTTACTATAGTGTTCGGAAAGTAAAAAAATTTTTTTTTCTAATATTTACAGTTAATTATCATTATTATTAGAAGGTAAAAATTAATGTACTGCATTTGTGCAGCTTACTTGCAAGCTAATCTGTGCACAAAATCGCACTTGATAGTAGAATTTTATTCAGAATTCCATTTTGTAGGATAAGACACCTTCTAAAAATATATCAAGATACTCTCTCCCATCTCTTCGTTTGGAGGATTTCTTACCTAAAGCCTGAACTTTATGAGGACCTTACTTCAGATTTTCTGCTGACATCTGGCTGACCTTTTTATCGCCTTGTATCTCTCTGCTTCAGCTGTATTTCTCTCAAATGAGACGTCTTTAGGACGAAAGTAATGCTCTTTTTGCGGGCTGCACCGAATTTATTCTGGTCACATTTCTTAGAATAATTTCTTAGGGGATTGAAAGTGATCTCAGAGACCTCACAGGGGATGCATGTTTTGGGTGTAAAAAGGAAATTGTAGGTTAGGTTAAGGTTTAGTTTAATGCTTTATTTATTAACTGCATCTGTTTGGTTCGTTATAAAGGATGATGATGTTTGTGGCGTATTTATGTGTTAGAAGTTTTAATAATTTGTATAACAATATTATAGTTTTTCTATGCAGAAATTATGACCCATTGTAGCGAAATGATTTTTCGTTTTTTAATTTGCCAACTGTGATAAAAAATAATATAAAGCATTTTTAAAATGCAGTCCTGAAAGTGATGTATGATATAAATTATACCTTTTTTCAAAACTATGATTAAATATATGCATATATATATATATATATATATATATGATAGATAGAAAAACTGATAACAAATGAAAAGCAATGGGGGTCTTCTTCAGGGGAGCGCCCCCATGTAGGGAATGGAAAATGAGAAGTGTCTGAGGGAACGTGTGCTATACGTCCCCAGTTCCCAACTTCTCAAAGATGAGAGCAAAAATATACAGCCAACGAATTTCAGATTAAAAATAAATACACACAAAACATTAATCTAAAGAATCAAATTTATAAATAAAGTACATTAGTATATAATAATACATCAATATAAAAATACAAAAACATAATATATATAAATATATATAAAGACAAATTAATAAAACAAGCTGAATGAAAAATGAACCTCCCCCCTCACCAAAAATAGGGAACCCTCTTCAGCTGGTAGGGTTACTTACATGTTCTTGAAGTCGCCCGATTGAAAGAAAAACCTTATATTAGATTTTATTCAGGTAAATTGAAATATTTACTTAGTAAGAAAGCCGGGTAGCTGTTAACGGTTAAACTGCTTTTAAGGTTTTCAAGAGCTATAATCAGGTCTATTTTATTATTGCAATTCGTTTTAATTCTGTTCATTTGTGTAAACATAATATTTTTAAAAACTTAGGGAAAAAACGCAGGAAAACCAATTCATCAAATTACAAACCTTAAAGCAAAAATCCTGTCTTTTACCATAAATACCTATCGACCACTTTTCACTAGTTTTTAATTTTTAAGTCCAGAAAAGAATCTTCACCGTCAGTGTCAGTTCGGTATAAAATAAGATCTGTGGGATAGATTTCACTAGCGTATTTCGCAAAATTTTAACAGTTAATTACTATTACGTCAACTACGTATCAGTAAAACATAATGTTTTTAAATTTTTCTCAAAAATATAAATTTATGATAGAAGACAGGATTTTTGCTTTAAGGTTTTGTAATTTGACGAATTGGTTTTCCTGCATTAGTCTCAAAGTTTTAAGAAATATTAAATTAACAGAATTAAAATGATTTGCAGTAATAAAATAAACCTGAATATAGCTCTTGAAAACCTTAAAAACAGTTTAACCTTTAACCGCTACCCTTCTTTCTTACTAAGTAAACATTTCAATCTACCTGAATAAAACCTAATACAGTAAAACCTCTCTAAGTTGGACACCTACGGTTCCAAGAAAAAGTGTCCAACTTAGAGAGGTGTCCAACTTATAGCGGTTAGACATAATGTTAATGGATACATTCCGTTCCGAGAAAAAGCGTCCAACTTAGAGGGGTGTCCAACTTATAGGGGTGTCCAACTTGAGAGATTTCACTGTATAAGGTTTTGCTTTCATTCGGGTGACATTTAAGAACTGATAAGTGGCTCTATCAGCCGAAGAGAGTTTTCTCTTTTTGGTGAGAGGAGTTTTCATTTTTCATTCAGCTTGTTTTAAGAATTTGTCTTTATATATCTTTATATCTTTTATATTTTTGTATTTTTATATTGATGTATTATTATATACTAATGTACTTTATTTATAAATTTTATTCTTTAGATTAATGTTTTGTATGCATTTATTTTTAATCTGAAATTCCTTGGCTGTAATTGTTTCTATCATTTTTGAGAAGTCGGGGGCTGGAGGCACATATTTTAGCTAAAAGCACATGTTCCCTCAGAAACTTCTTATTTTCCATCCCCCACATGGGAGTGGGGAAGGGGGGGGTCCCCTGTAGAAGACCCCCCCCCCATGTGTTTTGGAATTACTCTTCATTTGTTACCAGTTTATCAATATTTATTTTTGTATTTTATTTCTTTTTCTTGCAGTTTGCGTATTAATTTATAAATACTTAAATTCAAGATTTTGTAAAAAAAAAAAAAATCAGTTTTTTCTAATTGATTTTCAAATTTTAATTTCATGTATATATATATATATATATATATATATATATATATATATAGAGAGAGAGAGAGAGAGAGAGAGAGAGGTATGAAATTAAAATTTGAACTACAGTGGGTTGCCAAATTAATGTGGACACTTGACTTTTTTTACATTTTCGCGTTTTTACGTTACTTATAATTCCTAGAAGTGATTCTTATGTTACTGGAACACATGTTTACCAGTTTTTATTATGTTACACATTATTTTAAATGATTTAAACAAAACATGCTGAACTTAGCAATATTTTTGTGACAGTCACTTCATTTTATATTTCAATGTACTCTCAACGTGTAATACTAAACCTTCATTTTGGATCTTTAGAATTGAGATTTAGTGTGAATTCTAACGCATCTTTAATAACAAAAGTAAAGTTTGATTATTAATTTTCAATTAAATTTATTTTTAACTCATTTATTAATACTTAATACTTAAATAACTTTTTTTTTTATTTTTACTATAGTCAGAGGAAGTGACATTTTTCAGAGAAAAAAATCCAAAATAAAATCTCTCCTTCAGCACTCACAGCATTCGCAGAGGAAAGTCGCTGATATTGTTAGGGTTTCTAAATCTCCTGTTAATAAAATAAAAGTGAATTTAGACAAAAACCTGCCGTTTTAACTGTAAAGAACAGGGAAGTGTGATAGAAAATGTATGACTACGCCCAGAACAGACAGATAAATTAGGTACATTTGCTTACGAAACAGGAAAAATGTGCTGCTACACTGTCTCAGATTGTTCAGAAGTCAGGTATTTCCGTTTCTAAAAGAATTGTGCAATGTAGACTGGCCGAAGAGGACCTGACAGGCCATCGTCCAGTTCGCAAGCCTAAGCTTATAGGGGCTATGAAAAAGAAAGGACTGCCCTAGGCTCCAGACCACCATTGCCTGACTGTGGAAGATTGGAATAAAGCAAAACATGTTATTTATTAATAGTTTCAATGATTTATAAGTGTTTTTTTGCAATTAAACCATAAATTATTTTAATTTCAGGTGTGTTTCTCAGACGAGTTAACTTTTGAAATTTTAGTTGATAAAAGAAATTTTTTCTGACGGTGCCCTGACGAACAGTTCCATCTTGATTGCATAATAGAAAGGGTTAAACACCTAGTAAAGTTCATGGTTTGCTCTATTTTAAATATCAAATTTGTAAGACACTAATACATCGTTCAAGGAACTATGAAACAGGATCAAAATAGGAAGTTCTACGAACTCACCTTCTTCCACAGCTGGAAGAATGGTTCCCCGACGGTGAGCACGGTGTTATAATGCACAATACTGCCCCTTGCCATAAAGCCAAATGTGCCACCGAATTTACGGGCCAAGAATATTGAAGTACTATCGTGGCTTGGAAATTTGCCCGATATGAATCCCTCAGAAAACTTATGAGAAATTACAAAAAGAGAAATTGCCAAGAAAATGATTACAACCAAGAGGAAACTCACCTAAAAACTTCAAAATGTTCAGGACCACAATCCTTTAATTAAAGTAAGTGCAAAATCCTGCATAGAAAGCATGCCGCAACGCATTGAAGTGCTAATATAAGCTGAAGGAAGTGTCACCAAATGTTAAGACCTTACAAAATGCTACATTTTTTTTTTATGTTTCTATTATATATTTTTTATTATATAGCTGATAGTTATACATATTAACATTAAATAAAGTAAAAAACACTAATCGTAGACATAATGTATTTTTATTTAGAAGAAAAACCACGATAACTTGATTTTTACGAGTGTCCACATTAATTTGGAAACCCACTGTATATATGAAATAATATTTTTCATACATATTATTTCATATAACACATAAATCATATTATATATTATTTCATATATATATATATATATATATATATACGAAATTAAAATTTAATATATATCACCCTTTTGAATTTTTGTAATTATTATTATATTATTATTATTATTATTATTATTATTATTCAATTTTATCCATAGGTTTTTCAATTTCATCTTCTTAAATTTATTCTTTAATTTCAATCTTCAGCGTCTCGTAACAACAGAGGTTACATTATTTATATATTATTTATTTAATTAATTCCTTTTAAAATGAATTTTTTTTTAATTGTATTTATAGGAAACGAATGATAATGTAGTAAAAAGGATTAGATTTATTAAATTTTAAATTTAATTAAAATTTCAAATTTATTTATTATTTATTTATTTATTAAATTCCTTTGAAAGGATTTTTTTTTTTATTTGTTGTACTTATAGGAATAAAAGGTAATACAATAGAAAGAGCGAGAGCTATAAAATATACGGTGTCGAAACTAAAATATTTAATAAATGCGGAGATACAGCCATCTGTAAAATTGTAGTTACCTTTAAAATCTTCTATAGGATTACAGATCCACCTATAATCCGATACATGACCAAATTGAAATGCCAAGGAAAGATGTTGCTGCAGGCAGTGGGACCCGAACCAGCGGAGGCAAGAAAGACACTGCTGTAATCAGCAGGTATCTTAAGGTCCCGCTTCACTCACCGCCGTCGGAAGTCGAAGCTAATGTTATTCTATGGGAAATTTTTCTTTACAAATAACTTATTAACATATTTTTGAATTCTGTTTTCACATTCTGAAAAATCCCAGCTGTTAAATTGACGGATCTTTTTTAAAAAATTATTATTTTTATTTTTTATATTTTATTTTGAAGCTGCAAAATACGAAATAAATTTATTTAAATATAGGGACCAGTGAAACTTGCTAGTATGAAAAAAATGGACAGCCAAACCAGAGAGAATATTTTTAAGCAGTTTTGCAGTTTTTAGATCTAAGATTAATGTTTAAAGATCTAGAACCAACATAAAGATATTTATATTCCCTGTATTTATATTCAAAAAGAAAATAATAAAAAGTGACATAATCGATTATCCATTTTTATTTGCTGAAATTAAATACAGAGAAAAAGTCAAAACCCATTTAAAGTCCAGAGAAAAGGAAAAACTAAAAAAAGAATCCAAAGATCATTAAAGAATTGTATCACAAAATCCAGGGAGATATTTCTAGTTCATAAATCGATGCCCAATTATTCTTCGAAAATGAAGATCCATATTTATGAGACCGTTTAATTGAGGTAATAATTCATTAAGCTGCTGCCTGGATGTTCAATTTAATGAATAATAAAATTAATTGGGTTATTGATTTCACTTTACTTCATTATCATGCACATAAGAAATTGGATCGATTATTTAAGAATGTACGTAATAACTCTTTCCGATAATTGAATAAATTATGGTGTGTTTATACAATAAATTTCGTAAAAAATACGTTTTACATAAATTCAGCTATCGTTGCTCGAATGCGATAAAAAAATATATGCAAGAACTATGAAATAACAATATAACAATGCAGTAACAAGTAACAATGTGATAAAATGATATTTAAATATGATAATCAAATATTTTCAAAGAAAAGGAATTTTTTGATAACTTTATAATTACAATACTAATGTTAAATTAAACTCAAGAAATTTGATATAGTACTTATTTTGTTAAAGGTTTTTTATGCACTTGGAAAGAGAATTAACTGGCTTTTCTGTTGATACTTATAGTTAAGAGTTTGAACCATTGGTTTTTCCGTACAGGGCGATTCAAAAAAATATGAATAAAAGGGAAAAAAAAAAAAAAAAAAAAAAAACAGACATTTTGGAGTTTTTTTTTTTTTTTAATGTTATATAGACTTATTTTTCAAAAAAGAAAAAGAAAAAAGAAAAATTTACACCGTTGGAATTCCGAAGAAACGTGCTTTCGAGTGGTGCGATGTATTTCCTATATTTTTTATTCCTTTACACATAATTGAAATTTAAAAATAAAGTTTTTAAAGAAAGAGCTCAAATGAGAGTTTCGGAAAATCCATGTGCGCGTTTCACACGCTAAAAAAAAAAAAAAAAAATCATAAATCGAGAAATTTTGCAATCGGATTTCAATCTTTTTAGGGTTTATTCCTTTCATGAAGACCTATAATAATAATTTAAAAAATAAAAAATAATTGATTTATTTTGTAAAATTTTGAGTTATAAAATGTTTAGGGAAACATTTTATATATATGTAAAATTCGACGTTTCATAAATTTTAAAAATAACGACCGTTAATCCGAATCTTGTTAAAATTTTTGTATGGTTTGCCAGCAACAATTTAGATCAATGTGTAGACAAATAACAAGCTTGGTTCAATTCAGTCCATTGGTGTTTGATACATAGCGTCCACAAAATTCTAGTAGCACACAGATAGACTGACACCCAGATCTGACAAGCAAGACATTTCTAAAAATGGTCGAATCATGTTCAAGTCATCTCAAAGCATATGAATCTAACGGAACGAGAGCTCAATAATTTTTTACGAATGCAATATTTTCTTCTTGCGTATATAGAAGAAAGTCAAAGAATTTCAATGAATTATAAACAATGTGACGGTATTACAGTTATTAGATACAAACAAGTACACTGTTAAAAATTTCTACAGAAAACTACTGGTAATCATTTACCTTAGGTATTACGTAAAATTACAGAGAAAAACTAGTATGTTGTGGCCACCACATGACTTTCTTCTATATTTTCCTATACAAATTCACTCAGGAAAAATAATTTATTACAATTATTATTTTTAAAAATTATCTTCCGTGATAATGCAGACGATTTCCATATTAGAGAAGTAGTATAGCACTAAATATCCAAAAAAGTCAATTTTATTGTCAATATTACATTAGAAAAAAAGAAATTGTTAAAAATGAAAAAAATCGATGACTTTATTTTAAATTATCGCAGATCGATGGTTCAACCATTCGTTTTATAGGTATTGGCGAGCTCTTTTGAAAGATACCCATCATGAAAATTTACTCCCCTCGAGGTGGGACTTTCACCCCAGGGGGGGGGGGAGGGTGGCGAGGCTCCTACACATACAAAAATTGTTTCCCAGTTAACTATCTCTATTATAAATAATTCTTCTAAATTTCATAATGATTACTAAAAAATAATTCTCTTTATGCACATTTATACAAAATTTTGTCCTATATCACCATTTTAAAAATTTAGTAAAAGCGGGATGGCAACGCAACCTGTAAGACAATTTTTACCAAAAGTTGATAGGCACTAATTTATGTCAAGGTGAAACTACATACCAATTTGTATGAAATTCTGTGCTGTAGTTCCTGAGATACAGTTGCCACAAAATTTTGTCACTCACACACAGAGACAGACAGAACAGACAGACATTTTCTAAAAGTGGTCAAATCGTGTTCTACAGCTCTCAAACATGTAAATCCATCAAAAACCCGAGGTCGAAAATTTTTACGAATCCAATACTTTCTTCTATTGAATATAGAAGAAAGTAATAAACGGAGATGTTAAAAAATATATTTTATATATGCATTTTAATGACTAACATTAATTTAATTAAGTATTGGCGAGAATGTATTTGTGACTTAGAATGCTTTCTCTAAAGTTGAAACATTCATTTTTCATTTTTATTGATAAATTAAATGATATAAAAATACAGAATAAAGATTGAGAATCTCGATTATTTACTTTCAACTAAGAATTATTCTAAATTTACAGAGACATTGAATAAACATTTCAGTAAATTCACAGAAATATTTAACAGTGTACAATTACAATTTCCATGCGAATTACCATGGTTATTTTATTCTTCAACGAATTTTTAAAAATTTATTCTCTCCTCTTTTATTTCATTTAGTTTTTATTTATTTATTATTCCGCCGCAAACAGTATTTTTCTTACAAATGAGGAAACTAGAGAGAACAGGCTAAATTTATTTTCTCATCCAGCAGATGCGTTTAGAAAATATAAAAGAATCTGTAACCAATTTTCAGTTTAAACCATTGCATAACACATATCGTAACAATTTAGAAGAAACATCAACAATCTCCAAGGTAGTTAAAAGTACAGCTCTCGTAAAGATGATTCCGTAAGACAACTGTGACACTAAGTGAGGGATATTTTAAGATATTATAGGAACTGTTCTTTCACGAAGAATCTGAACTTGAAACAGAGCGCGTGAAAATAGGTGAACATTGTTTAGTCTAGGGTTAACCTCTTTCAACAGGATGTTACGAGGAAAAGTTTTCATAAACATAGAAAACTAAAATTTTGTTGCTATAGAAAATTCTCTTTCAAAATGGTTAACATTCAGTTACTATTCTTAGAGTACGCACATTTAGTAATAGAATTCGTGCTTGAACTTACATCAGAATTTTATTTTCTGTGAACGATAACAAAAAGTGGCTAGTTAAAAAATCATTTAATAAAATATGTTAATTAAAAAATTAATTAATTTATTAAAAAATATTTTTTATAATTAAAATAGTTGAAAATATTTAATGCTATTGTTTAGACTTTTGATTTAACGGCCGGTTTCAGCAGCCGAGTGGTTCTGCTGTCCAAGCTGAGAGATTGGAATTGTCGGGTCGATCCAAAGTCGTGCTTATCGACATATACGTTCGGAGTTTTCCTTGGTTTTCTCTGAAAATCGCGTATATACAGGTAGAACTTCTTAGAAAGAACTCTCATGGAAGGCATTTCACCCAGGCTTAGGACCCTCATGTTCTCAATCGACTTTAACGCCTAAACCACAACCACCAAAATATTTTTAATTATATATAAAAATAAATATGTATTAATTAAAAATCATTTAATGATATTTTCTAATTAAAAATAATTTAAATTTTAAAAATATAAATTTTTAATAATTAAGTTAGTTGAGATTACTTTGTACTATTGTTTGATCGTTAAAATGAAAAATCTAATTCAAAATGCTCTTAAACATAAAAATATTTTTTTTTTCTATAATTGATTATAGAAATAAGGATCTAATAAAAAATATTTTACTTAAAAAATTCTAATAGAAAGATTAAATTAATTATCTAAGAACTAAATGAATTATCAAAAATATAACTTTTAATAATTAAATTAGCTGAGTTTAATACGATTATTTCTGCTTTCAATAGAAAAATTTACTTTAATAAAATTTAATAATAAAAGATTTTATTTTGTATGAATGATTATTATTAAAAAAAAACAGCTAGTTAAAAAATTATTTAATGAAATACTCTATTTAAATATATATACTAGCTGACCCGACAAACGTTGTTTTGTCATATAAATTATTTCTAGAGAATATTTTGCTAGAAAAAAATAACTAACTTATTGTAAGTGTGTAAGGATGTGGTATATAAGTGAAACAGGTATGGAGCGCTGTGAACGGTGACTGTGGATTCCGATTATAACGTAAAAGACATAATTACCGAAATTTTTGCTACTTGCTTCTTGCTACTTGTTATTTAAAACCTTGCTGAATGTCGAACAGCACAAAATTTTATTTCATATGGCAAATATTTCAATTTATGAGAGAATCTCTGATAGCAACGAATTTCACATAAAAATTCCGTCTTTTTTGAGTAAGCTGTAACAATCTGGACCAATTTGATGAAAATTTTTATCAAAAAGTTATTACAATATCTAACATCATTACATGTACATTTATCATAATTCAATAAATCGATGCATGTGAGTATGTGTATAGTATGAGCGAAGTGAAATGTAGAGTTCGTATTAATTAAAAACTTAAACTCGTTTTAATTAAAGGTGAAAAAGTTGAAACTCAATTTATTTTATAACAGGTATATTTTTTTAATCTACAAAAACTTAATTTATCGTAATGCCATTGGATGTACAATATTTTTGGTTAATCCTTGAGGAGTATACACAAACAAATTCGAAGGTTTTCCAACCCTGGAACACGCAACATATAATTGGCCATGAGAAAAGCACGGACTTTCTAAATCTAAGCCACAAATTGGGGCCCCTTTGGTGACTTTAAATATTTTAAGCCATTTTTGCGATGAATTGAAATGGCTATCTCAATTGTGGCGAGAAGCGTCCGAGCTACTTCGGTGCCAAATTTCAAATTTTGCCAAAGGGATCCGATACTAAAGGTGTTCCATACAAAAAATAAATAAATAAAATATCAGTGACATACATACGCACAAAAGTATGGGACCCCTTTGGTGACTTTAAATATTTTAAGCCATTTTTGCGATGAATTGAAATGGCTATCTCAATTGTGGAACTAAAGATCTTGGCGAGAAGCGTCCGAGCTACTTCGGTGTCAAATTTAAAATTTTGCCAAAGGGATCCGATACTAAAAGTGTTTCATACAAAAAAAAAAAATAAAATAAAATATAATAAATTAGCTACACAAATAAATTTGTAGGTTAGGGTGGTTGTTAATCAACGCGCGTGTAAATTTGATAGAAAATTATATAAAATACTCACTCCAATTCCGCACTAAATTTGCAAAATGTATAGTTTTTTATGCACACTTCAAAACTCTTCAAACACTAATTACATCTTGATGTAATATTTCAATTAGGACACAATTTTTTGTATAACAATAATAACACGAAGTTACAAAATATTTTCCTGAATTTGATCGCAGCACTAACTGTCGGGACAAACTGGAATTACAATAGAATATACGCAAGCGAAGTGTGACGTCACTGACCGTCAGTGGATGCAAAAAAAAAGATTTCCTATGTTAATCTCCCATTGGATTTTTTATAAAAAATTATTAAAAATCGAGGAAAATTATTTCTCGATTTTAATCCCCGTATTTGGGTATAGATATGTATTAGTTATCGTATGCATGTGTTAGATTGAGTTATTTTGCTCTGAAATTGACAAAATTTTAATTAATAATTTCAAAACTCTGTCTTTCTTGGCGTTTTTTGTATTTGGCGATCAAAAACGTAATACGAAAATATACATGCCAGATGTATATTTTCGTAATATGTATTGTACGAAATTGTTTCATATTATTCATTACTCTCTTAATATAAGTTGTTGTAATAACCATTATTTTTGAAAGAAATTAAATATGTTCGCCAGATGATATGGCGATATTTTTTTTTCCGCCAAGGATGACAGAGTTTTGAGATTAAAAATGCAAATTTCATCAATTTTACAGCAAAAACAACTCAATCTAACGCATGCACATGATAACTAATACATGTCTATACCCAAATATGGGGATTAAAATCGGGAAATAATTTTCCTCGATATTTAGTAATTTTTTACAAAAAATCCAATGGGCGATTAACATAGGAAATATTTTTCTTGCATCCACGGACGGCCAGTGACGTCATCACTTCGCTTGCATATTATTGAATCGATACTACGATCGTATCGCAGTCGGGATCCAATGTGAAACATTCCAAAATCAAAAACAATTTATAAGTGATAAATTAATTAAATAAACAATTTAAATTGGACTGAATTGCAAATCTAAACCATTCTCGAATCCACCTGAAGACACACAAAAAATTTCATTAAACTCGGTCCAGCCGTTTAGGAGGGGTTCAGTGACATACACACGCACAAACGAAATATATATGATAAATACAAAGGCACAGCTTTAGTATAGACCTCCCCCCCCCCTTGTCGACTTTAAATATTTTTGGCCATTTTTGCGATGAATTAACATGGCTATCTCAATCGCTTAACTGACGATCTTGGTGAGAGACATCCGTACTACTTCGGTGCCAAATTTCAAATTTTTCCAAACTAAAGCTGTTCCATACAAAAGAAAGAAAGAAAAACTGTTTTATGATATATACAAAATAAAAATAAAAAATTCTAATAAATTTGAAATTATTACTATTTACAATTAAGGTGAAAACATAAAAGAACCTTTATAAGTTACATATAAAGTATCAATTAAAACGAAAAATTTTTTTTTACTGTAGAAAAGAAAAGTACTACTAAATTAAATAAAAAAAATCCCTTTTCGGCAAGCTTAAAGGCAAAGGCACAGATTATAGATATATACAGATAAAGCAGTTGGCAATTTACATCCAGCGCCAAACCAGCCCCTGGGAGAATCCATTGTACTAAATCGCGGAATTTCATGCCTGTAACCATAGCAACGACGAGTTTGACTTGAGAAAGCCAAGTTGGCATTGGTTTTATGGTTACCGCATACTTCTCTTCTGGTCTGGTTTTGTTTTTTCTGTGGTGAATGCAATGGCGCTGGTTTAATACTGTTTTTGTACGTGTTCCTTGTTTGTACTTGTAATAAGTAAGTTAATTTTAATGTTAATTATTTAAATGGATTAGTATAAAATTTTTATTATGTCATTATTTTATTCAATCTAAAAGTAATTGCATGCTTAATCATCATCTTTTAAATGATGTTTCTGTTCGATTTCCTTTCTGATTTTTCTGCCCCCCATAAATGTTTTAATACCTACTTAAAAGTTATTAATATATTGTTTGGTCTTAAAATTAATCATTAATTGGAAAAATTGTGGTTATTCGGGACTTGAATTTATGCTACACAATCACAAAGAAGTTTTAGCGTATAGAATGTGCAATGTTACTTGAGTTTGATTAAAAAACAAAAATCTTGTTCTTGTCTTTTATTGCAAAAATAAATTGCATTTATATTTGGAACTCTGACCACAACGAGAGTATAAATTAATATTCCTATACTGGCTTTCATTAAATAATTTCTTTTTGAATTGTTCAGCTATAAATAATTAGCTTACTCTCTACGAATGTCAATGCCGGATAATTTGCAGTTTGATTGGATTGCTTCCATCTAATTAATTAAAAACTAACGAATATTTCACTCTCTGATTTTATATCAAATAAAAATTGAATTTTGTTTATACAATGGGTTTTCAATTACAGTAAAATTATAGTATTTTCGAAAGCAGACACATCAATTATGAAATCAATAACAGAATTTCCCCCCTAAATTCAGAATTACTGTTTTACACAATAACTAGCCAATTGTTAAAATTTATAACGCATAAATGTAATCCCATTGAAATTACTCTAAAGAGGAAAACAACTAGAATGATGTGAAATGCTAAAAGTAACAGTATGAGATTAAAATACTTTTTTTTTTTTTTTTTTTTTTGTAAGTTAAAAGGAATTAGTGCATAGGTTATTTTATTAATGTATATTTCTGTTTATAATTTTTCATTCTATATTTAATAGTATCTTAAAATTATTTTCTGTTTTCAAAGAAGCTTACTGACTAAAATCAAACTTGAAATTTTTGATGGGACATGTGACTTTTAGTATCTAAAAATGTTTTAAAATTTATTAAAGGGACTAAAACCAAAAATTAGGAAAATGTAATAAACTAAAGATATAAATTTGTTGCAAAAAATTATTTCAGGATGCTCTTTGTATAGAATTTTAGGCTTTGGACAATTGTTGTCAAAAACTTGCCAACCCTGTATTGAATAAATAAATGTGTATAACTTGAGAAATTATGAATTAAAATAATTATAAAAAATTATAATCTTAGTATTGGAATACTTGTTTAAGATGCTAAAATAATTTTTTCTTAAGCAAATAAGTAAATAAATAAAAATAATATAAGTTTTGGAAGCGATTAGCTTTCTGTTATACTTTATTATCTTAATATTTAATAAAAACCTAATATTTTTCTCTATGTGCTAGTCGTTTAATAATTTTAAGAAAATAACTGATATTGACATGGTATAATTCTAGGGGGGGGGGGGAATGCAATTAAGAATACTGTACTATTTAAATGACTGTATTGTATTTTGTTAGAATGAAATTACAATGAAGAATGAAGACAAGCCTTTATTATGCATTCTAGATCCTTTTGTAGATGCCCAAAGAAGCAGAAGCAATTTTTTTTTTCTCCAAGTAAAGCATTGGAAATGAAAACCAGGTAATTTTTTTTATGTGATTTTCTACAATATTTGAAAATAAAAATATACTTTTTATTAAGTGTTTGAAGTTAGATACCTATCTAAAGTTGTCGATGAACCCCCCCCCCCCCCCCCAAAAAAAAAAAAAAAAAAAAAAAAAAAATGTAAATTTATAATATGTAAAATATTAGTATTTAGTAGTTTAACTAATATATAATTTATTAGTTAAACTACTAAAATTTTTTAATTGTGTAACAGGATTATTTGAGACCATAATTTATAAACAAATTTGAAAAGTTCATTTCCTCTTTTCTTTTCAGTATGTAGAGTATAAAATGTTATTTTTTGTTAGGAGTAATTAAAAAAAAAATTTCAAGGTAGAATAATTATGTCACAAAGAGTGTAGGTAAATTTCAGACCAACATTTGGTTCAGAATTTACCTATGTCTTTTTGGAGGCGTAAAATGTCTCTATTTTAGATTTGTAAAATGCAAGGGATCAGTTATAAATTTAAAAGAGCTTGAGGGTCTTAGTTTTTGTTTTTCAAAGTTAAATGCTTTGTAGCATAAGTTTGATATTGTAGGGTAGTGCAAGTTTGATAATCTATGCATATGCAATATGCATAAAATATTGGTTATAAAGTTTTTTTTTTTTTTTTTTAAAGCATGATATTTCATCCACCACCACCAGTGTCTGGAAAGTACTTAGAATTTACAGAAATAGTGATAATAATAATAATTTGTAAACACAATAAAGTACAAGTTACGTGTGGTACATTAAAGATTTTTATTTTCCGAATGTATACTATGTAAGAAAATAATTTTATCATGAAAAAATTCAAGAGTGAGATTTTGGTGTATCTATACAGATTAAGGGCTTCTGAATTCATTTTGTTATTTTTACAATAGTGTATGTAGATATGTGTGTGAATGAACATGTTAGCCTCTATACACTTTGAATGTTGATAGCTGAAAGAGAATAGGTATGTTATAGGTCACTGTCACACAAACTATACAGATTTTGAATAAATGTAGCTTTTAGGTTTTTTTTTTTTTTTTTTTTACCACTGAAGACATAAAGAAAAATTACTTATTATGGCTGTGAACTCAAATTATTTAAAGTGTGATAGCATTTAAACGCCATATTCAGTTGGTCTAAAAGTTTCTTCAAAGTATATTAGTATATTATACCTTACTGTCACACAAACTACATAGTTTGATGAGTTAAGGACATATAACTTTTTATTTTTTAGGATACAAAGTAGAATTTTTATACATTGAGGTATATGGTCTCCAATTATTTGCACAAATAATAAATATAAAATTGTTTGCAGCACTCATGCCTACTTTACCTGAAGAAAAGCTGTTTAGAAAAAATGTATTGTAATTTAGTTTTAAATTACAATAAAATTGTTCTTTTATTCTTGGTTTTTATTCAAAGTTTTATACTTATTTCTTTTTAACGCCAGTACTGTGGTGCTTTTTTAACACGCTTTTATTAGCTTCACCTGTATGTATGTTTGTAACCGCTCTGGGAGCAAACAAAAAATCTATATTGTAAAAAAAGACTTCCCTACGTGAACGCCGTGGCTGTGAGGTAAAGCTCCGGGCTACACTGAAAACTTATGTATGGTTTTAAAAAAAATCATTAAGTTTTTTTTTTTTTTTTTTTTTGTACTATTTCTTGTAGGAGGGAAAATTTGTCGTTGTGTAATTGTAACATAGTGTAACTATTATTTTTGTCTGTTAAAAAATGTTCCTGATTTTTATTTATATATATATATATATATATATATATATATATATATATATATATGTATGTATTTATTTTAATGTGCACGAAGGATGCTTGCATGAGTGGTAGTGAGTGCGGCACAAATGCTGTACAGATTTTCATAAGTGATATAGGTTGGAAAATTTTCTATTATGTTTTTCGAGAAATTTTTCAAAGCCAAAAAAGTCAATTTTTTTTTAGTACATTTTTTACATGACATATTTAAACTTTTCTTTCAGTACTCGTAGTACCAGTAACAGTAATGTGAGATATAGTGTGAAAAACAAAAGTTTTTGATTTAAAGACATCATTTAGAAATTTATCAGATATATAATTTGAGTAACTTGCTCGAGAAGATGTTATTTATTATGATACATGAGATCTATGGGTGCTAATCAGGATTTTGAATATCCTTCAATAACTTTGTGTGAATATAATTATTAAACATTTTGCAACTGAAAAGAAGAATATATTGTTAAAATCCCTTGTTAAAATAAGTGTTTGATAATCATTTACTTTTACTGTTGCAGCATCTCTCCAACTTAATCAACAGTGTGGATGGTCAAGGTGTCTACAAAGGACATGTAATTATTTCACTTTGAGAAAGAGCAGAGCTAAAGAGCAGATTCCCAAAATTTATTGTACCTTTTCTTATAAATGTTTCAGGAGTTTCCAAATATTTGCCGCCAAAAGAGAGTTCAGATTCTGGCTCATTAGCAACTACGGAAATAATATTAAATCTTAAA
Source organism: Salticus scenicus (assembly GCA_963930645.1). Taxonomy (NCBI): domain Eukaryota; kingdom Metazoa; phylum Arthropoda; class Arachnida; order Araneae; family Salticidae; genus Salticus; species Salticus scenicus. Next base: position 40,328,187 of record OZ005659.1, read on the forward strand.
GCTAACTTATTAATTTCTAAGCCTGTAAAACCAATTTCCTAAACTCGCAACAATAATAAATTAAAAATAAAAAATTTATATCTAAAAGTAATAAAGTGGTATATTTTTTGGATTGTACAGTTTTTTTTTTTTTTTTTTTTTTTTTTTAATAACATTTGAAAAATAGAATTACTGTGTCAAATGAATTATATTTATTAAGTATGGTTATTTATATGATTCTTGTCTTATGAGTTGAAATATTAACTTTATGTGTATGTAGTTCAAAGTATTAAAAAATGTAAATCTGTATTTAACAAATTTTCCATACAATGAACTTCTTTTCTGTATTTAAAGACTGTTAAATAGAAGTCTGCTTTTTGATCGTGATGTACAATTGTAATAAACGGAGCGGCGTACCGCAACCCAAATGTATGCTTTAGTTATTCTTATTTATGTTTATATAAGTTTTAGAGATTGTTTTTTTTTTTTTTTTTTTTTTTTTGCTTGATAAAGGAGAATCAGTGAAAGTTATAAAACATATACAGGTAAATATTTTAATATAAACATTTGTTTATATGAAAACTGTTTTCAGGTTCAAGTGCAATAAGTGCAAGTTTCAGAAGTCGTGGTAAATGAAATTAAAAGCAGGTTTGTAAATCCTTGCTAAATTTTATAATTAAATAAATTTATGCTAATAATTTTCAAGATATTTTTTCATACTTGATATTGAAAGTAATAGTATTTTTGTTTTTTAAAGTAGCTGCATTTTAAAGCACAAAGTTGGCAAAAATTCTCTTTTCTTTTTTATAAAATCAACTGACAGTATTTCCTGTTTATTTTTTATTTTTTAAATAAGATTTGAAAAACCTAAACATGGTAAACAAATGTTAATTAGCTGAGAAAGTTTTTAAAATATAATCATTTGTGTTATATCAAATACTATTCTATTTGTACATATTTTGGATACAGTTAAATTTTAAGAAATGTTAACCAAATGTTTATTTATTTTTCTTTATTAGTTCAGTAGTGACGTTAAAATTCTATCCTCAGTTTTTTGGTATTATTTCTCTATATATAGATATCTTTTTTTTTTTTTTTTTTTTTTTTTTTTTTTCTTATTTAACACTGAAGAATTCTTTGATTTTTCTGTTTTTCCATGCTCATGTTCTACATTTTCTTCAGTATTTCACAACTGATTTGCAAAAACAAAACAATTTTTTTAAATTGCATTACTATATAAATAATTCCTTAAATAGATAAACTGAATAGCATTTATCTCCATTGCAAAATTTTCCTTTACAATACAAAGAGTCAAAAATTTTATAGCAATTTGCAGGATGTGAAATCTCAAAATTATTTTAGATGGTCAGTGCATATTCTTTCATCTCGGAAAAGTATAACATGAGTATTAAAGAAAGTCAATTTTGTGCTTTACAGATTGCACAGAATTGACTTTGTGCAGTCACACGAAATTTTGTGCAACTGACATGAAATTTTCTTTACCTCCCAAGGAAATGTTTTTCAGATATTTTTAAAATTATTACAAGTGAAGAAAATTGATTATGTTGTTTCAAATTATTACAGATATATGATTGAAACACTCGTGTTAAAAGTATTGATCAGTTCTTTTGGAAAAAAAATATTGAAAATTGCATTCCTTGGAGAAAGCAATATTTCTACATATACATTTTATAATGTTTGAATACTACTATTAATTAAAATATTTTTAATTTTATGCTTGTTTAAAAATTGTATTCATTTCTATGAAATTTTGACGTATGCTGTCATATGAACCAATTATTATGAAAAGACAAGATGATAGCACAATCTGTTGAGCAATATGCATCAAAAGTTGATAGACAAAAAATTATGTCAAGTTGCATCTAAATGTAAAATTTCAAGCATATGTTATTGATCTCAGGGTGCATCGAATTTTTGTCACACACATACAAAGCCATAGCCAAGGAGGGGAGTTAAAATACAACCCCCTTCTTGAAATTTTGCAGGTTTGTCAAAAATTTTAGAGTTCTACATCAGCATTTTTAGCATTTAACATTATGTACTAGAACTTGAACATCCAAATTTTTTTTCTGGCTACGCCCTTGTACTGACGTTAGGACAAAAAAGCCAGAAGTGTGTTACTCTTAAAATGTATAAAATCCTCAAAAATTGGCAGTCTGAAAATTTTCAAACCAAATGTTTTCTTCTTATCAAATCAGATGTCAGTGACAATCTCACTTTTTTTTTACTAGGCATTAGGGGTATGGAAAAAATTACTACTTTTTCCTTTCTTTTAATAGGTGCCTCACAGTTCTAAAAATTTCATTTTTTTCATTTTCCCATTTGTATCCTAAATAAGCAAGAATAATACTACTCCAATAACAATAAGTACATATAAATTTCAATGTAACTATCATGTTTAATAAAATTTCTCATAAATTATTGAATAAAATGACGTTCAAAGTTTTAATGTGTTTTGAAAAATTTTAAATTGCTCCCTGCTAATTTTATTTTTTCTCCCTCAATTTTACATTATTATTGTTTAATAATTTATTCTTGACCTACTTGGATATTTTTTGTGGATCCATTGGTAAGTTAATTGATTAAATATATTTAATATTTAAAAGCTGGAACTGAATGCAAATTTTAAGCATTTAAACAATTTTTTGTTCACCATCATGCTATAGGTATGGAGAGCGTAAAGAATCATGAAAATTTTTTACCTCGTTTTTATTATTATTATTATTATTATTTTTACACTTTTCAGGTATGGGGATACCAAAAATAATAAAATTTATATGTTGTCAGTCTGAAGGGTGTCAGTTTGTTAGTTTGTCTAACTATCTTAAGAATAAAAGATCGCAGGTAGGTGGGGCCAGTTTTAAAATATTATCTATAACATTGGCTAGAACACTATTGATTTTCAACATTCTAATTTAAAAACTTCATAAGTTATTCAAAATTTACGATTTTCTTAACATGGGAGGTAGGGCAAAATTTTGTTTCAACATACATTAAAAGGGATATTTTTACAGTAAAGGTGCGAGACCAGCTTAAAAGTATGTTACAATGCTCGCATAAACATAATTAATCATGGAAACTGCATACATTACTCGAAATTAACCATTTTTTTAACATGGCAGAATCGCACAAAATTTCGCCTAAACATCCATTGCAGTCTAAGTCATAAGATCAATAAATTACGATAATTAAGTTCAGTCTACTTTTAAAATAATCTAAAATAGGTTTTCTTAAATAATTCAAAACTGTTACTAATTTGTCTTCAAACTTGCCAATCCCGATGAAATTTTTCAAGTGGAATTACGAACTTCAAAATGACAAATTTGAATTTCCTGTGGTTATTTAAGTTATGCTTATAACAGATATACATACAGATCAGCCACTTAAAATTGGACTTTCGTATTCAGTGAACCTCAAAATGTGATGTTATACAAAAAACCAGTGTTGAAAATAGAATTTGAAGATATATTTTCTTTACAGTATGACTGTTAAAATTTAATTTTTCTTCCTGAGCAGTGTTTGTTGATATAGTAAAATGTAACAAAGTACTTACACCTGCTACATCCAAGTTTTGCTTAATTTTGGTTAACCTTGTATGTTGTCTGTGAATTTTATGCATATCACATTATGCACTTAAATTCAGTTGTATTTAAAGAACACCAAACACAAAATGAAATAGACTGCCAGCAATTTCCAAGTATATATTCCCGATATATTCAAATACTTTGGATAGCCCTGTAAACAAATGATAAATGATTTCTATTCCCTATTCTACACAAAACATGCTTTTATGCATTGAAAAAAAATATGTTCATTCTATTTTGTTTAGCGCAACCTATATATGTTACACTTTACTTAATGAACTTTTCCCCGTAGACGTAATGTATTTGAATTCTTTTGGATATCCCTGTACATAAACCATCTGCTTCATCTCAACGAAAAGTTTAATGTAGCATCACTACATTGTATAGATTTAGAATACCGAATTTGGACTTCCTTCTATAATTTGTTGTTGAGAAAAAACAGAGACCAACTGATAAAAACATGTTTTTCAGATTCAGGAAACCTGAAAATGTGTAAATGAAACAAAAACTCAATTTCAAAAATTTGACTCAAAAACAATACTATTTCTAATATGGATTTAAAAAAAAAATAAAAAAGATGGTAGTGTAACATTTATTTATTAATAAATTTTTTTTTTTTCATTTATTATTATTATTTTTTTTTTAAGAATGCAAAAATTTATTTTTATTAAATACTACCTAATACAAATTTAATATATTCTTTTAAAGCTCATTTATCTTCATAACAATATTGAAAAATACATTAAAATTGGTTTACCGATATAATCTTATTCAAAACATGTAAAAAATAAATAAATAAATGAGATTTTATACATATTTAATTAATTTTTCACATGAAATATGTGTAACGAATATATTAGCACGTGTATATTTAAAAAACTAAAAATAAAAAGTGCATAACCTTCCAAACCTCATTTTATTTTTCATTACTAAAAAATCGCCAAAAGAGCGATAATCAGCCAAATCTTTATACCCATAAAACTGATTACGAAATCGCATACGTAATCCGTGACGTATGAGTAGTACTTCGGTCCCTCGTCAGGGGCGATAGTGTCTATGCGAAATTTACATGTTAAATTTTTACCATTAGCTTCTATGTAAGTGACGGCTCTGAATGTTATCAGTACTCTGTGGGCAAAGGTAGATACATTTACGTTAATGTTACAAATGTAAAGAAATTTTACATATGCATTAATACTTAGCCAATGGCTTTGTTCCCACACATTGCATTATTTACGTCGCTATTCTGCTTTCAAGAAATTTAATTTTCAGCTAAAAAAGGATTTTATACAATCTACTTAAAATTTTAGGCTAGATTTATTGGTCTGTAAATGCTTCAAATTTTTTTTAAATTCAAGCTCATAATCATTCAACAAATAGAAGTCTTAAAGATATACAATCCCAGCAATGGTGAATCCCGGAGGGGGCTATTGGGCTATACCCCCCTCCCCACCCAAGCTTAATCAAAATTATAATTTTTATATAAATTACATATAACGGTAGTTCAATATCTTTTTCTTAAAGAAAAAAATAATAGAAACGTGAAAATGCACTTGTGACCTTACTATGGTCAAGCACTGGTAAGCCTGGCGTTACTATGGTCAAGTCAAATACAATTAAGTGGTAGCGGTTTTTAGATAGTTATTTCATTGTAATTTTTTTTGAATTATTGAAAGCTTTGTATTGTGTTTTTATGATTCTTATTGTCAGATGAGTAAAAATTGTAAAGTGAAACTGTTTTGGTTCACATAAACTGGAACATTAACATTAGTTAACATTGGACCATTTGGCATCGCTGAATTTCAATGTTAATTGTTATGAATTTAGTAAATTGTATGATTTGGCGAGATTTTGGTGGCAAAACTTACGACTTCTCAATGAAATTTGTGATTTGGCGGCAAAATTTGATAGTTAACGACGAAATTTTTGACTTGGCGACAAAATTCGTTGTCAGACGACAAAATTTGGCGAGCTTGGAGATGGAGAAAGGCAGCTTTGGCGTCATTATATTTTCTTTCCACGCGAAAACCTCATATCTCTTCACTCACAGACCAATATTTTGTTTCGACGAGATAAAAAGTCAAAGGAAGCTGTAACGTATTACTTTCAATCGTAAGTTTTAAATTCTTGCCTAAACCGACATTCTAAACTATTCACCACAAACGATATTTGTATTAAGATTGACGTATTATTTTAATTTTATATTTTTAAATGATTAATTAAAGCGTTTAACATGGTTTTTGATTAACATACTATTAACTTGATTTGATGCAACTATTAATGTATGTAACGGAATTTTTCAATTCAATTTTCAGTAACTTCTTGTCGTCCGAAGACCCTGAAATTTTGCACACGACTTCATAATCAATGACAATACTAGATACAAGTATTTCTAGGCACTTTTCTCATCAGGGGCAGATTCCAGGGGCAAACAAAAAATCTACACTTATACAAAACTATCGTATGTGACACAGGATTTGGACGTATTTATATAATGTAGAGTGGCAACAATTAATTTTTTTTATAAAGATTTAAAAGTATGTAATAGCCACGGAGTAATATTAATAGGAGTTGAAGGTCCAATGGGAGAAAGCTACGAAACTGTGATCTAAATTTTTGGTAAATATTGAGGGCGCCACTTGTCATTCCTCCCTACTTCGGCGCGGATATACTGTTGTTTTCAATAGAATTTTGCTGAAGTACATTTAAAATTTTTTATTTTAAGCAATTTAATTTGTTTGTAAGTTCTTAAAACTGCATAATTCAGATGTTTCAAATAAATGCTTCGTTCCTAGTTGTAAAACAGGCTATGATAGTGATAAGAAAAACAAAAAAAAAGCCCTAGGAGAAAAATAAAGTTCGAGTTCGTGTTTTCTGCACCTAAAGTAAGTTTATTTTTTTTCTTTACAAAATTTCATCCATTCTCCTTCCTCCCAATTGTCTGTTTTAGCTAGTTTCGGTTCATAAGAATCGTCATTTTTTAAAAGCTTTCTTTCAAAGTAAAATTGGTATAAAATGGCTCTTAAAAAATACATGTTGGTTAGAACACTCTATTTAATAAAATTTGCTTTCAATCGAAATTTTTTCAGCTAGATATTATTTTTAAAAAAATAATTAAAACGAGACATTTCCCCATTGAATAACATTGCGGAAGCTGAAGAGAAGGAAGGATTGCACGCTGGCGCCATCTGTAAACATTAGAAAACAACATCACAAAATTTCAGCGTTACCTTCTTCTCCTGTCTTTTTACTCCGTGGTAATAGCTTTCTAAAGTTTTTATTAGTTCACTTTTCAATAAAAGAGTGTTCTTTATTTTTTAATAAATGGTATAATTTTATTTATTAAAATAAGGGAATTCGAGTAATGAAATACTTTAGTTTAAATTTAAGTTTTTATGAAAATAAACTTCAACGGAAAATTCATTCAAATCGTCCCTAGTTTATTTGTCAAAGGGATAATACCTAAATGTCCCCAAATTTGTTACTTTTTCTATCATGCCAGTTTAATTCGTTTAGCATTGATTTAGACGATCTTTTTTTTTTTTTTTTTTTTTTTTTTACGATGACATTTATCTTTTACATTATAGCATCTATGTCATAAAGCTAAGTCTAAATCTGCCATAGAATAATAATAAAGGAAGAAGGAGCATAAGGTTTCTACATAAGCTGTTGTGTTGCCACAAAAAACAGCGATTATTAACAAGCCTTTATTAACAAACTTCAATGTTGAGAGGAGCAAAAGTAGCTTTCGCTGGCATTTCACTAGAAGGGGTTTGTAAGCATTAAGACTATTGGCGTGCTCCTTCTTCCTCTATTATTATTCTATGAAATCTGCTTAGCCCTAAGATATGTTGAGTTTATTTATTTATTAACTTTTATTTTATTTGTTTAAAATCACGGATAAAATTTTATTTCATTTTTCTCAGTAGTTCAGTACATTGTTGTAGTTGTGACGTCTTATTTTCTGTTAAATTTAACATTTTTTTTTTTTTTTTTTTTTTTTTTTTAATCAGGTTATTATATTGTTTAAAAACAAGATTAAAATTTTATTATATTTTCAGTGATCTTTTTTATTATCGTTTGCACGTGACATATGCATCAGATTATAAATTTTTGCAATGAAAGCTATATAGAAAATGTCGGCTATATAGAACAATTGACGAAAAATCACTTTTTAGCTTGTATCTTCTAAGCAATTGAAGCTATCGAAAAAGTTTAAATACAAAAATTGTTCTTTAGGGTAAGGCGGTAATTCGCCTGATTTGAAATTTTTTCCTGTTTTCAATATTAAAAAAATTATGGGCAAATGAAAATTTCCACCCCCCACCATTTCCACCCCCTTTGAGCTGGATACCCCATCTACGAACTCGACCGAGATTTTTACTGTCCTGACAACATATATATATATATATATATATAAACTTTTGAACGGAGGGTGGTTTTGGGTTCTAGGGGTCATAATCGGTGAAGATATGAAGAAATTTTCCATTGCAATAGGTAGATCTCCTATAAGGAATCTACCTAATTTTAAGCTAATACCAAGTATCTATGAAAATCTTTATTTACACGCGAATATTTTCATAGTATATTAATTTTTTTTTTTTTTTCCTAATTTTTATTGTTCATTACGCGAAATTAAAAATATTTTATTTCCGGAAAAAAATAAATAAACGTGAATTTTGTTTATTTTGACATCAAATATATTTTTCTTTTTAATCATTTTAAAGTTAAAATGGAGTTTTTATTTAATATCTTTTGATCCAATTATCCGATTGAACTGAATTGTAAATCTAAACCATTCACGAATCCACCTGAAGACACACAAAAAATTTCATTAAACTCGGTCCAGCCATTTAGGAGGAGTTCAGTGACATACACACGCACAAAAGAAATATATATATAAAGATATCTATAATAATAAAGGAAGATGTCTGTCTGTCTGTCTCTCTGTCTGTCTGAGCATCTATACGTTCAGCCCCTACTGAACGCAGAAGTATAAAATTTGACATACGGGTGCTCAGAAGTCTTCCCGAGGGGATAGTGAAACCAGAATTTAAAAATTTTAATTAGTTGCGGATATATTAATTAAAATGTTGACCCATGTCGATCGAAAACTGACCAAAAATCCTTATCCGCGATTGTAATGAAATGCTCGCCCTCTGGTGGGCTAAGGTGAAATTATCATACCACTGATAGCTTTCACGCTGAAACAATGATAGAACAACAAGAAAGAACAATATAAATACACGTGGTGGCTATTATATTTACTAACAACTGCAGTTGAGGAAACGCCATCTATCGGTCATTACAAACGCGGATTGCTTAAAAAGAGGCATTCTATCCGCAGACGATTTTAACGGCTGTCTCGAACGGGAACAAAACATGTGGAAGTCATTAATGTCACATGATCTTGAACTGGGGTTAAAAATTGCAAATTTCAAAGTGCTTCAAATTTTCTTTTTCCCACACAACACTTAATATACAACCTATTCAGCACAAAACCAACCTGCAGTTAAAATTTCATCAATTTTCATTAATAAACAAAGCAGTTACATTTTAATTGCAAATTAAATTTATTCTAACACGTAATCTATCTTTCAATAGACGATAGGAGTTTCCATAGCAACAAAATACATTTGAAGGAATTAAAAAAATACTTTTTCTTTTTCTTTTTACTTCCATTACCTGACTACCGTGGTATATATAGGTTTTGGGGACCTAAAAAATATTTATTTTTCTTTTTACTTCCATTAACCGACTACCGTAGATAATGGAATTAGAGATTTCACGTGATTTACATGCTTTAGTATGTCCTGATTAGGTTTTCTTTTGTATCTCAGCTACTAATTAAAATAATTTCATAAGTAACACATTATTTGAAAGCTTTGTTGATTTGGAATTGAACAGTAGATTACAGAATTTTCTACCGCCAGATATTTTAAAATTTCAATATTTCAAATTCTAATTAAATTATTTTTAATACATCATTCGAAAGATATTTTAAAGTATTTTAAATTATCGAAAGTGAGATTCGAGATTTCACCTGATTTACACCTGTTGAGGTCTCCTGAATCGGTTATCTTTTGTATCTCAGCTACTAATTAAAATGATTTCATAAGTAATACATCATTTGAAAGCTTTGTTGATTTGGAATTGAACAGTAGATTACAGAAATTTCTATTTACACGTTTTGAGGTCTCCTGAATCATTTTTCTTCTGTATCTCAGTTATTAATTAAAAAAATTTCATAAGTACATATATCATTTGAAAGCTTTGTTGAGCTGATACACATTTTAAAGTACTTTTACATTATCGAAAATGGAATTCGAGATTTCACTCGATTTATACGTTTTGAGGTGTCCTGGTTAGGTTTTTTTTTGTATCTCAACTACTAATTAGAATAATTTCATAAGTAACACATCATTAGAAAGCTTTTTTGATTTGGAATCGAACAGTGGATTACAGAAATTTCTACCGCCAGATGGCGCTGTAATATTTTCAAATTTCAATATTTCGATTTCTGATTATGATTAAATTATTTTTAATACATCATTCGAAAGATATTTTAAAGTTCTTTTAAATTATCGAAAGTTTTCACTATATTTACACGTTTTGACGTGTCCTGAATCAGTTTTCTTTTGTATCTCAGCTACTAATTAAATTAATTTCATAAGTAATACATCATTAGAAAGCTTTTTTGATTTGGAATCGAACAGTGGAATACAGAAATTTGTACCGCCAGATAGCGCTGTAATATTTTAAAATTTCAATATTTCAATTTCTAATTATGATTAAATTATTTTTAATACATCAGTTTTTTTTTTTTTTTTTTTTTTTTTTTTTGTATATCAGTTATTAATTAAAAAAAGTTCATAAGTAATACATCATTTGAAAGCTTATTTGAGTTGATACACATTTTAAAGTACTTTTACATTATCGAAAATGGAATTCGAGATTTCACCCGATTTACACGTTTTGAGGTCTCCTGATTAGGTTTTCTTTTGTATCTCATCTACTAATTAAAATAATTTCATGAGTAATACATCATTTGAAAGCTTTGTTGATCTGGAATGAAACAATAGATTACAGAAATTTCTACCACCAGATGGCGCTGTAATATTTTTAAATTTTTAAATTTCAATATTTCAAATTCTAATTATGGTTAAATTATTTCTAATACATCATTCGAAAGATATTTTAAAGTTCTTTTCTATTATCGAAAGTGGAATTCGAGATTTCACCTGATTTGCAATTTTAAGGTGTCCTAATCAGGTTTTCTTTTGTATCTCAGCTAATTGAGTAAGACCGTTCAAAATTGGTATATGTAAGTTAATTAGGAGGGGCTGGAAGGGAGGGGAAGGACGCGCACGAGACTGCGCTGCCGAAGGCAGTGGGGACCCGGTCCGACAATTTACCTGATGAGAAATGATTTTTTTAATTTTCTTTTCTTAATAATAAGAGTTTGATTTCAAAAGTAATATGTGCGCGCACCGCATTTATATCTTAACATGTGCACGCTCAGCGCGCATGGGTTTGGAACCCGGTGCGAGTTTTTGCCCGATGATAAAAGTTTTTTTTTTAATTTTTTCTTAATAACAAAAGTTTGAGTTGAGAAAGAATATGCATGTACAGCGCACGTATATCCTCAAACGTGCGCGCGCTGCCGAAGGCAGTGGGGTCCCGGTGTGAGTTTTTATCTGATGCTAAATGATATATTTTTTAATTCCTTTTCTTAAGAATGAAAGTTTATGAGTAATAACATGGAATTTTGAGAAGTCATAAGGATGGTGAAGGAATACGTGCGCGCAGCGCACAGGTCTACGCTGCCGAAGGCAGTGGGGACCCGGTGCGACATTTTTCCCGATCAGAATTTTTTTTCTCTTTTTTTATCACATGATAAAAATTAATGCAATTTTGACAATTCATTAATTATTGTGATTCATTTAAAAATAGTGACCAGCGAAGCGGGCGTAGCCTGTTAGTATATATATATATATATATATATATATATATATATATATTAAAAATATATTTTATTATAATTTAGTTGAAATATTTTAATAAAATTATTTGGACTTTTAACTAAAAAGTCTACTTCATTGACCGAGCCTTCCTGATCTCCAAACTGGTAGACAAGAACTGCCGGTTTCGATCCCAGGTCATGGTCGTCGACCCTCAGGTTCTCAATCGGCCTTTTACACCTAAACTTACCACAAAATTATTTTTTATATAAAAAGTTATTTTAATAAATGATTATATAAAAAATTAATTAAAAAATCATTAATAATATATCATAATTAAAAACTAATTTAATTATCAAAAATATTTTTAATTAATTTATATCAAATTACTTAATATTACAGTTTGGGCTTTTAATTGAAAAACTATTTCAAAATATTTCGTAATATAAAAAGGTATCTTCTGTCAATGATTATAGAGAAAAGAACTAATTAAAATTATTTGATTTAAATAATATAATGCTGTCAGGCACGGCACTGCGTATTTTGATAACCAGTACATTTTAGTTAAAATCATCTTTTAATATTTATAAATATCTCCAATGACTATATAAGATAAAATTTTCTTCTTAGAAAAAGTGGTTTTAAAAACTGTAGGTGTTGGCAACTGTGCTAGTACACAATTGCCAATTTAACCGTTTTTCTGAAAAGATTTAATATATTTATTTTTAGTTATTAATAATCTACTTATTAATCACGGAGTAAAAAGACATATTAATACACAATAATAATAATGACCATCGTCTGTCAGGAACAATTCCGGTTAGACCGCTTCAAAACAGAGACTTTTGGTAGCCTTTTTTTTTTTTTTTCCCTTAGAAATGCTATGTATTTTTATTTTTTATTTTTTTAATTAATCTGTATAAATGTTACATCATTAGAAAGATCTTTCAAAACTGAACATTTTTTGTGATTATACTTGTCCCTTAATCTCAATATGTAAAAAGATTTCAACGAAAGTTTATAAGTACCATTGCAATTCTAAAATACCCATGGAGGATAAAATTAAAATATAATATAAAATTCAAACATAAAAATTATGGGCTAATAGTTCTTACATCATTTTCTTGCAATCATGATAATGTACTTATCTGATATAAACAAACAGTTGATTGTGATTTGTCAAATGACTAGATTTATCAGTAATTAGTAGTTGATTTATCAAATTAGTTAAAATAAATAAGGTTACAAATATGGTACATTTCATTTGGTACCTTATTTGTGACGAAGTTTTGATTAGATATTTTAGAATTAATTAAAATATGAAAATAATTTCAAAATTGGACATTTAAATTTATGATTGTTGCCAAAAAGATTTACCAGTTATTGTTATAAATATATTTATTTATTTATTTATTTGAGGAAGGGTATAAGCTGAAATAATGTTTTCACGCGAAAAATTAAAAATTAAAAAATATCAAATTTGCTCATGCATATAAAAAATACTTATTAAAACGAATTTAACTCTTTGACGCAGATGGGACACCGGTGTCCCTTTTGCTTATTTATTTTTTGACGCTCTTATTACAAATATTATTATTATATGATAGTTTTTTTATTATAAAAGAGAGTCTAATAGTTACTATAAAAAATCTATTAGATTAGTAAATTTTTTACTAAAATAAAAATGTTAAATAAAAATAGTTTGAAAAAATTTTATCAACCAATTTCAGAAATTTATTTCTAATTAAATTTGATTATTTAAAAAAGATCAGTAATGAATTATTGCTACTCCTATGTCTAAGTAATTGTAAATAAGTGCAATTTGTAAAAATATTTATTCATGGGACGCCCGTGTCCCATGATGAATTTACCTTTAACACAGAAAGGGACACCGGTGCCCCACTCTATATTTTAGAACCAAAATTAATTAAAATTTTAAATATAACATTTTCCACTTATTTAGATCTAAAATAACTTAAAACTATCAAAAAAGTGTAAAAATTTTGTTTGATGAGAAATCTGCTTCAAAGGGTTAAGAAGGAAGAGAAATATGTACTGAGTTATATTACAATAAATACGATATATAATATGATACATTATATTAGACCTATCGTTCAGGGTTAGTAGGTATTTTCGTTAAAAGAAATAGTCTGTTCGTTCTGTGCAACTTGCACATTAGTCCCCTTTAAATGTAGTGTCCCCTTTAAATATAGTGTAAAGCATTCGTTGATTCACTAACACTACCTCAATTGATTTCACATTCCGTCATTTTTGACGGGGTTATATACTAGTATCATAGAAAGCTGTTAAAAAATATTTCTATCCAAAATTAGTGGTATTAAATTTTTTTTAGCTAAACAGGATAAGTAGAAAACTATGTAAATATGTCTTACTAGACATACAATTTGCAAACGCACTCATATACATTAAGTTAAAATATACATAATATAAAACTACAATACTTAGAACTTACGAAACAGATAAAAAATGTATTTGAAACATATATATATTTTTTTTTTATGACTTAAGAGTTTTTTTTTTTTTTTTTTTTTTTTTTTTTAAGATATCTGCAATAAACTTTATGCATATCACCTCATCATAGTCATTAATGAGGATTTTGTGTGATGGTAGTTTAGTGTACCACTGGTACCCAGAGATCGAAAAAGGTATTTGGACCTTAAAAAACTGTAAAAGAGTATTTAATTTTTATGTTTCATACATTTTTCTAAAGATTGATAGGAGATCCTTGGGGTGATATACGAATTAATTGCATGAAGATCATGAAAAATGTCAAGCAAAAATAGCGAGAACACTCTAAAATACTCTCTGGGGAAAAAAAACAAAAACGGCTACATGTAGAGTTTAGCGGTTTGTAGTGAGATTAAAGTGAGGTGTATAGGTTCTATTCTTATTAACTTAACACCTTTGTCAATTTTCCCCATAAATTCAATCTTAGAGGCTTTTTAAACTAATACATAGTACTTTAAAATACTGTCAGTAGATCCTGGTTTATATCAACATAAATACATGATAATGGTGCATTAAAACTGGCATTTATTTTTTGTTCCACATAAAATAAAATGACAGTTTTCACAAACGCATTAAAATAATAATACTCCTAAATATTTGTTTGCAGTTTTTTTTTTTTTTTTTTTTTCAGTCAAAATGTGCTTCTTTTTATACATAATTTTAGTACCGCAGGCCAACTAATAGATTTTCCTTTTCGTTTAATATTGGGCAATTTTGTTTTAATTAAATGTATACATATTTTTTTTAACATGCTCTGGATCTGACTTGATTCCTTAATTTCCTTAAAAACTAAACAAAAGGAGAGCCAGAATCCGACTCACAGAAAGTAAATTAACCCGCATATGAACAGCGAGAAATCAAATTATTAGTTTTTTTTTTTTCCCCGACTTTCTTAAAGAAAAAAAAAATTCTAATTTTTTTTCGATTTTCTAAAAAAATATTGGGTGAAATGATCTGGAACTTCAGACATGCAAAGAACATGTAAGAACTCACATTTACCATTATCGATTTAGTCCAGAGTGCAATTAGGGGATAAACCACTAATTGAAGAAAAAAGCAACTACTGTGGATCACCCTGTATCATAAAAAGCTACAAATGACTTGTAACTTTAACACATTGTTGCACATATTATGTATTGGGCTTAGAAAGCAGAGCACGCAAATAATAATGCATATTGATTAGTCCATATTAAACGAAACACTTTTTAATTAGACGAACACTCACATCACATAGTTACATATAGAGAAACAAATATTCAACAGGTACAGGTAAAAGATGCGCCGTACGAAAACAGTTCAAGTGGTGGCGCGCCAGTCGTTATTGGAATGATCTATTATACAGTGAAGGAGGGTAAATACAAGAGGCATTGGTAATGGAAAATAAATATAACCTAACATTATGTACAATATTTGTATGTTTTTTCGTGGAACTTGCAAAATTACACTCATGTTTGTGAAAATTGCAACACCAAGAAGGAATGCTAATATCAGAATGATATCTATTTCGACACATACATTCTAGCACGAAGACCCATTGATTAAGATTTCAGGAAATTTGGTGTAATATGTACTGAGAAAATTGTACATAAAGCAGCGAACTCTGTGAGCAATAACAGCACTTATCTGCCTAGGCATTGACTCAAACAGCGATTGGTTGACATGTACGGGTAGAGC
This sequence comes from Salticus scenicus, assembly GCA_963930645.1. Classification (NCBI taxonomy): domain Eukaryota; kingdom Metazoa; phylum Arthropoda; class Arachnida; order Araneae; family Salticidae; genus Salticus; species Salticus scenicus. The sequence continues at coordinate 40,343,935 of OZ005659.1, forward strand.
ACTTCATGAAGCTTCAACACAATGCCACAATTCATCGATCGTAGTTACTGGTGAGTGGTGGGGAGCCAGTCGCCTTTCAACGATTAAACAGTCATTTTCGTTGGTACAAGATCAGGAGAACACGCTGGGCAAAGCAACCGTCGAACATATTCTGCATCAAGGAAGGTCTGAACAATACGGAAAACTTGCGGTCGTGCATTGTCCTGCTTAAATACTACGCTTCGGAGGCCTTGAATATAGGGCAGAGCGATGGGCCTTAACTTGTCAGAAATGTAATGGCGGGTATTCAGAGTGGTGGAATGAAAATAACAGTTGATCGAGAGGTGTATCCAATGCTACAGCATACCATCACTTCAGGTTGTGACCCAGTATGCGGCTACCAAAATTTTGATTACCCTCAAAACTGCATCACTGATATGGGCGCCTTTAATGTGTGACCAACCACGAACCTGGACGCAGGAATGACGTGAAGTCGCTTTTCAGACAAATCACAATCCTGTTTACAGCATCAAGATTGACTCATCCGTATTTAACAGCATTATGAATAATGCACATTACCAGCTGGGATTCGAGATTGTCACGCTGCCCACCACCTGCAGTGATGGTATGGGGTCCCATTGGATACACGTCTCGAATTTCTTGTTCACATTCCCGGCACACTGCGCCCATTAAATTTCTGGTGAGTTAAGGCCCGCCCATCTGCTCTATATTCAAGGCCTCCGTAGTTCAATATTTAAGCAGGATAATGCATGACCGCAAGTTGTCTGTATTGTCTGGACCTTCCTTGGTACAGAATGTGTTGAACTGTAGCTCCGGCCAGCGTGTTCTTCTGATCTCGCACCAATGAAAATGACTGAATGAATGAATGAATGAATCGTTGAAAAGCGAATGGCCCGCCACCACTCACCAGTAACTACGGTCTATGAACTGTAGCATCCTGTTGAAGCTTCATGAAGTGCTGTACCCGAATATATCATCCAATCGCTGCTCGATTCAATGCCTAGGCAGATAAATGTTGTTATAAATATTCGATATTTGCGCATAGCGCGCTCAATTTTATACCATTTAATAATAATTATGTATTTAAGTTTAAACGTATTGATAAGAGAGAGAGCTGGGATAATTATTTATATATAAAAGTTTAGCAATTATAAGTCAAAGTTAATTGAGAAGGTAAGATTTGTACTCACCTTCACTTCCAGTCTACACCTCGATTTCATTATCCAGTTGCATCTACGAAATGCGTATGTATCCATAAGCTGGAATGTTCCTGGAAGAAAAAATCTACGTGATCTGCAAAGAATTAATATTTGTATTTGGTGTGTTTTTCATTGATGAAATTTCATTTTCTAGATTATTATGTTTTAATAAATCTTGATTGTATGTATTACACACACACACACACACACACACACACACACATATATATTTAAAGATGTTATAATATGTAGGAGCATTTTACAGAGCTCCTTTCTATTCATGGTTACATAGTAAAAGTGTAAAGTGAGTACCAATACATTAGAAAAAGCGCGCGAGAGAAATTTTATAAATGCAGACTAAAGCAGTTCGAAGAGCGAAAAATAGGGTGCGGCGCATTCTTCTCTGCAACACATACATTTACGAAGATTGTCTCTAGGATAAAATAAAATGTCTATTAGAATAAGAGTTCTTGATTAGCGAAATATCAAACACAAATTATTTCAGTTTTCTTTCATTCTTACCTTAGTTATTACTCCCAGAAATCGCTGCTTTATGTACTGTTTTCAAAGGATATTGTACTGAAAACTTCCTGAAAATTTAATCAATTGCTCTTCCTACGCATTCCTTCTTAGTGTTGCAATTTTTACAAACATGAGTGTATTTAGGTAGATGTAATTAAAAAAAAAATATTGAATTTTTAGCAAGTGTTTTGCTTATAACTAGAATGGATTTCCATAAAATTTGACAAAAAGTGCACAAAAATTGACAAAACTTTAGAGCGATATTATTCTGAAACATAAAATTCACATGTGTAATATTCGCTAAGGTATAAGAATGTATAGTAAATAGTGTTTTACTGCGAATGCGCGAAAGATAGAAATTTTTTTATTACATAGATTGAAAGCTAGATATAGTGGGCAACTTTTGTTAAAAGTTTATTTGAATATAGTAAAAATTAAGCAAATTGCTGGGAAAAGAACGAGGTAGATTTTAGGTGTTTTCCAAAGTTGGAATTTCAGTAGAGGTTTTTCAGATGCTGCGTATTTAATTTGAAGATCCAATTATTTATACCACGCTGCAAAAGTTCTCTTTTGTAAAAAAAAAAAAAAAAACTTTATGAACTAACAACTATTAGTAAATAAATAAAAATATGTTAGAGTTAAAAGCCTATGAGGGTCTTTTCACAAAATAGAACTTTTACAACATGGTTAAATAATTGGACCTTCAAATTACATACGCAGCATGTGAAAAACCCCTTATGAAATTTCAACTCTGGAAAATATCTAGAATATAGCTCTTTCTTTTGCCGACAATTTGTTAATTTTTACTCAAATGAACTTTTGACAAAAGTTGTCCTATATATCTAGCTTTCAACTTATGTTATAATTTTTTTTTTATCTTTCCCGCATGCGCTGTAAAAAAGAAAAAAAAAATTACTATAGATACTCCAACCTCAGCGAATATTACACGTGTGAATTTTATGTTTCCGAATGATGTTGCTCTAATGTTTTGTTAATTATTCTGCAAGTTTTGTAAAGTTTTATGAAAATTCGCTTTAGTTGTAAGCAAAAAACTTGCCACAAAAATTAACAATTTTTGAAGAAAAAAAAAATATATATATTTATATATATCTGCCTAAATAATTGTGCAATTCTCACAAAAAAAAAAAAAACAGATGTTGTACATAGTATGTGCAACAAAGTGTTAAAGTTACAAGTCATTTGTTGCTTTTCATGATACACGGTGATTGAAAATACTTGTGATTCTTCAGTTTGTGGTTGGTCCCCTAATTGCACTCTGGACTAAATCGATAGAGGAAAATGTGAGTTTTTAAATGTTCTTTGCATGTCTGAAGTGCCAGGCCATTTCGTCCAGTACTTTTTTTAGAAAATCGAAAAAAAAATAAGTTTCTAATAATTTGATCACCAACTTTATGTTATTTAAATAACCAGGCCAAAATCCGACTAATAAGATTATTATTATTATTATTATTATTATTTTTTTTTTTTTTTTTTTTTTTTTTTTTCAATTGGTCTAACTTTAAACCGACCACTAGTCAGTTCGGGATTAAGTAACATTAACTTACTTCTCGGGCCGAGTAACCCAAACTGAATTGCTTTAATTTATATTTCAAGAAAACATATTGCACAACCGCGATAACTTGGCACGCGAATCACGTGTTTTCAGATCATTCCATTAATGAAATAAGGTAGGAGGTTGTGTTTCCATGGTAACACAGAGTAGAGTGGCTTCCAGATTTGGCATTGTTAGCCCGTTTCTAAGTGTGAAATTATAATTTGAAGTTGTTGATAAACTTAATGTTTGGAGGTGTTCTTAATTACTATTTAAAAGAAGTGTTCGGGGGTACTATTGTTTACAAATTTTAAAGTTTCGGCGATCAAATAACATGCAAAAAGTAATTTTGATTTTTGAAAATAAAGTTATCTTAATGGCTTCCGAGAAGAAATTTTTAAGTACAATCATTATCAGCAGAAAGGGATGAAAGAAGTAACTTAATTAAACTTTTAAAAAGTTTATTTCTACAATGTATGAAATAAAAGAAACCATGATTAATGCCATTACAGTTTCGATAAAATAAACATTAAATTATTGTAATTGTCATTAAATTACATGACATAACCATATAATGGTTGTAATAAAAGTAGAAAGGAAGAAATTTAATTAATCACGATAGTTAATATTTACAAAACATTCAATTATGATATATTTTTAGATTTAAATAATTGAACTAATCACGATAGTGAATATTTACAACAAAAAAAAAAAAAAAAAAGGAACTGTTTTACGTATACTTCGAGAAGTTAAAAGCTAAACGAGTAAATTTTAGGGATTCAATTAATTTAAATACTAGAAATAAACATACATGTGAACACAAATTATAAGCAATGTTTAAAGCTACTTTGTTTTATCGATTTTCTGCATATCTGATAAAAAAAAATTATAAGAAATAATTAAAACAATATTTAAATTGACAAAAATTTAGCAATTTTCTATTTAATTAGCAACAATAGACACTTTGACTGCTCGTATAGGTGCCAAAGAAGCTGGTAAGTCAAAGAATTGTTTGACGAAAAGAACTGCCGCCAAGCATCATTTACATTTCATTCGGCCGCCCCTTCTTCAAAATGAACTATTCCAAGGTCGAATGCCATCTTTTCGCGGTTGCACAGTATCAGAAATGAAGGCAACAAGGTAAACAAACAGACAAAATGTCGATTTTTTTTTTTTTCTTTTTACAGTAATAATTGAAAAAAAATATTTTTTCCCCTTTTTATAAATTTATTTGATTTGCAAAATTGGTTAACATTTTGAGTTCGAAGATACTAAACATTAACTGTTGAAACTCTTGCAATTTTTTATGGAAACCTCTGGTTTCTGTGGAACACTGCTTTACGATACACCTTTAAAATAAATAAATAATAATAATAATAATAATTTTTGAGTAAATTGCAGTTCATGAGTAAAAAATCAAACCACAAAAAGGACAAAGATATTCATTTAACCGTTATTTAACAAAATAATAATGGTTTACATCCGAAAATTGTCCGTTATAAAGTTGAATTTAATACGTTTCATTACATATTCTAAATCGCCCACAGCTTCCGGATACGCCGAAAGGAAATTCCAAACAATCGAACAAAGTTTCGAAATCCTTTCTTTCTTCAACGAGAGTGGGACCTTTTTCAAGGTGACACGTTTCTAACTTTTCCATTAACGAGACCCAGGTTGTTGGTAAACAATGAACTTATCAGTTCTTACGACAAATCTCTTTTTATTTTCAGGAATTAGCGTTCATTCCGGTCAGGCACATCGTGACTCTTTGTTTTGAGGAAATGAGTAATGGAGGTTATGGATGAAACATAAATTCCAGCTAAAAAATTGCTATGCCAAATAAAAGAATTGTAATTTCAACCCCTTTAGGAGTGACTTAATTCTTCCCAAGTCACGCTTTTAGGGCGTTTTTTTTTACAGTATTTTTTTTTTTAATGGATCGATCACATGTATTCAATATTCACCCAAAATCCAACATTCCAACAATCTAACATCCACGATATCCAAAATTCAATTTGGCCCGTATTCACGGAATTCGTCTTACAAATTCTGCGAATACGGGCTCACCTGGTGGCCAAATGTTTAACGCTCTATTCTTCAGTTTCTTGATGCAGGATTCAAATCCTGGTCAGAGTTGCCAAATTTGGCCTTTTTTTTAATCAATAGTCACCAATAATTTTTATTTGTAATGTTTGACTAATCACTTCGAAGATTGATAGTGTATTATGTATATCAAATATCACTTCTCAAAATTATTGGTGACTATTTATTAAAAAAAGGCCAAATTTGACAACTCTGATCCTGGTTCAAACATAGATGGTCGTAGAGATTTGGAACGGAATTTAGTCTGAACCGTAGGTCCAATCTAACTATTCAAAAAAGAGCGCCAAATTAAACCAAACGTGAATACGATCTCGGATCGCTTAGAAAGACCCTTTCCGAGCGCATACTCTTCCACCCTCTTCCTCTGACCCAGATTAATAGGGCGGGGTGTAAATAAAGACTTTTTATCACTTTCAAAATTTTGGTATGTAATAGCGTAAAAATGTTGTCTAGAATATTAAGTAATGCTTTACTGAAATATTTTCCAGTCGAGAGAAATTAATATCATTTGCCCTCAACTTTCTCCTAAAAGTAATAAGATAAAAGGAAAAAAAAAAAAAAAATTGAACTGCAGAAAAAAAAGAGATTTTTTTTATTACTTTCAGTTTTTAATAATATAATAACGAGAAAATGTTGTCATTAATATTAAGCAATAACCAACTAAAATAATTTTTAAAACGAGAGGAAGATTTATATTTTCTTGTCCTTATCACCCACTGAAAGGGGAAAAAATATAAAATAAATAAATAAATAAATAAAAATCGTCCAAAATGTAAATTCTTTAAAATTTATTATTATTATTTTAAAAAATTTTCAGATTCATAATATAATAACGAGAAAAAATTGTCTTTAAGATTAATAAACCAGTTTATGTTTATACCAATATGATCCTCCTATCTCATTATATATTATATACATAAAAATGAAACATAAAAAAAAAAAAAAAAGCTAATAATAATAATAATAATAATAATAGCAGATGTAATATGACGAGGTACGAAGGTAACATTTCCGTACCATTACTTTTTCGATTTAGTGGGGGGGGGGGGGGGGAAGGTCCACTTTTTTTCAGATAACAATTGGACTTAATTCATACGCATGCACATACTTACACACCGTTTTAAAAAACCTTTCAAGCAAGGCATTTTGATCAGTACAGCAAAGCTCGGAAATGATTCGGTGGTACCATTTAAAAGAATAAAGGAGAAAAAAAATTATATAAGTACTACAGAATAAAAATTTCGAAAAGAAAAAAAAAAAAAAAAAAAAAATCTGGTGTGTCACTCACACGACTTTCTCTTACCCTGAAATTTAATACTATAAATACAGGTTGCAGATTAAAAAGTAAGATAACGAGTACTGTTATGTAAACCTGTGTTAAACAATTCATATGAGACTTCTGAAGAGTTTTATATGATAATTAATTCTGTGTGAGGGGGGCTACCGCCCACCTCAACCCCCCGTTTCATTAATGCACCTACATTTATATAGAATTTAATTCGGTTATTAAAAAACAATTCTGTTTTTAAAAAATAATTTATTAAAATTATTATTTTAAAAAAATATCTTTTATGATAATGCAGACGATTTCCGTATTAGAGTAGTAGTATAACACCAAATATCCCAAAAAAAAGTCCATTTTATTCTCAATACTAAAAAAAAAATATATATATATATGTAAGGTGCGCCAAATCTGGCAAACCTGCGCCGCCACAAATAAGGATGGCAACCCAATTCTCGGAACGAGAAGCAGTTCTCGAGAGAGGGAGTCGGAGGTGAAGGTAGCACTAGGATGTGTGCTGGTGTCAGCGAGTATAGTAGTTATAAACAAAATGTAAACTTGAACTGTAATATATATTCATTGTATATATATCATCGATTTTCATTAATTATGTAATTCATCTGTGATGTGTCCCATTATAGAAATTTTAATAAATACTTGGGACTAATTATGACTTTATTATCATTTGTGTCTCTCACTACTCACCAAGAATTCCACGTCCAAGATGTGCAAAATTACATTGGTGTCAGAATATGGGATGGTGAAGAGAGACGAAAAAATGATTGTGGTGTCACAGCGGAACGGCCACAATAGCCGGTGGTCATCGGGTCATCGATATAAGATGACGGAATTAGTACATGCTGTTCTTAAGTTTTCGAAATCTTCAGTGTTCGACGAGGTAACCCAAGCTTAGGTGCTAACCAAAGCAGATGTGTTGTTTTTAAAGTCTTTAAAGTTTCAAGTGTTTGACGGGCTAATTATAGCCTAACGTATATTACTGCATCAACAGTATTTGTGTGTATATAGTGCACCTACGTGTTCGATAGCGTCAGATGATAATTTTTGAATACTCCCGGTAGTGGAAATTTGGGAGAGAAGAAAATTTTGTGTTTTCAGGGTGCAATATGCACACATCATCACTGATTTTAAAGCGTTCTTTTAGAAAGTGTTCTTTTTGCATAGATTCATACGTCCGTACATCTGCACGAAATTTATTCTTGTGAGAACTCTTAAACTGAGTGTTTCAGGACAGTGACATGTAGGAATGACTACATCTACAGTTTTCAAGTATAATCGTTCTTTCCATTATTTCTTTTACCTTCGCACTAAGGTACTGTAAATACTATATATTTTTTTCTTCGTTTAGAATTTTAATCGTTAAGGAATATCAGCAAGTTTAAAAAGAGTGTATTAAATTTAGTTGATTATCGAATCATGTGAAATATTTTATATATATATATATATTTTTTATTATTATGGTTATTTGATTTCTAATGTGAAATATAAAGGGGTAATAATTTTTAATTAGTGCAGTTATTGTATATATTTTTTATTTTCATAAAAAGTAAAGAAAAAGGAATATATTTAGTCTATTAAAAATATTTCAGTATATGTGAAATGTATAATAATCACATAGATTTGTTTCTTTTTACCCTGAAAACGAAAGTAAGGCAGGTGGCCAGACAGGCATTGTTCTTGTTCTGAGTGTCGCCAATTGAGTCCTTTTCGGTAGATCGTAATGATATTTCTTTCTTTTTTTTTGTTTGATCATCAATGTTGGAAAAAAGAGTTTTTTTTTTTTCTTATTTTATTATTGCTTAGTAAAAGTTAGAAAAATAAATCTATTTCCTGTCTCAGTATATATATATAAATAAGATATATATAGCTGTGGGTTATGAAATACTTAAATGATAAATTTATTTATTTTATTTTGTTTTTGAGAAGACAGTTAAAAGTATTTTTTTTTTCTTTCTCTGGTTCATGGTGACTGAATAATTAGAGATAGATTTAATGCATCATTATTTCTTTCCTAAGTAATTATTATTATTGTTTTTTTTTTAAACAAAAAAGAATGAATGAATAAATATATATTTTATTTGTTTATTTGATGACAAAGGCATGAGTATAATTAAACAGCTCTGGTTTATTTCTGATAAATGTTTTATATATATTTTTTTTTTTGTTTGTTCTCGTATAAAAATAATTCATCGTATAAAAAGAGAGTAATGTTTCTTTTGATATTTCTTGAATATTTTGGATATAGTTTGCTTTTTATTTTCATTTTATTGTAAGGTAATTTGGCATTAGGGTAGTTCAGAAAAATAGATAAATAGAAAAAAATGTCTTTTCTAATCAAAAGTAAAAAAGCAGATTTAATTTGCCTGGCTCAAGATTATGGGAAAAAGGTTGATGAAAAGTTGTCTAAATCGGAATTAAAGGAATTAATTTTAGCTAATAAGCGATATAAAGAGGAAGAAGCGAAAGAGTATTTAGATGCTATCATAGCTGAAAGAATAGAACGGGAACAAAAACTGGAAAATGAAAATAAGTTAAAACTAGAGCGGGAATTTATGTTACAGACAGAGAGAGAGAGGGAGAAATTTGAATTGGAAAAACTTCGTTTGGAAGTAGAATTATCTAAGAGTAATCAAAATTTGGTTCAAAATAGTGATCAAACCACGCGTATAAAATCTTTAGATGAAATAGTTAGGATGATTAGACTCTTAACAGTTAAGGTTCCTAGTAAATCAGATGGATGGGACTATTTTTTCTCGAGTTTAGAGAAAGCGTTTGTAAATGAAAATGTCAACGACGAATTTAAACCTAAAGTTTTACTTTGCTTATTAGGGGAAAAAGTAACTAATCTGTTAGCTAATATTGAAGAAAAGGAATTAAGTAATTATGAAACCTTGAAAAAATTAGTGTTACAAGAGTATGAACCTTCTCCAAAATTATGTTTAGAAAATTTTTGTAGGGCAAAACGTAATCCTGATGAGAATTTTTCTCAGTTCGCGTCCAGGTTAACCTCAATGTGGCTGTATTACTGCAAGGCCAGGAAGGTAAGTGATTTTGAGTCGCTGAATCAGCTCATTGTTTCGGATAAAATCTTTCAAACATTAGATGCGGAAACTGCAACCCACATAGGAGTTCTTCAAGGAGAAGATTGGTTCAAGCCAAAGGATTTAGGTAAGCATTGTGATGTATTTTATGCATCTAAGGGGAAGTCCTATGATGGGTCAGTAAGAACTAAAGGGATGGATTTTGATAAAAAGGGGTATTATTCTAATTTGGGTAAACCGCAGTTTAGTGAAAAAAGGTCCAATTTTAACAATTTTTTCCCCAGGAAGATTTTCGAAAAATCAAAGCTTACAGAAATGAAAAAACCAACGTGCTTCACATGTGGGTCCGACAAACATTTCAGACGGGATTGTCCAAAAAATAAAGGGTCAGATACTAGGAGGCTTAACATTAACAAAGTTTCTGCAGAGGGTACAGACTCAAAGGAAGAAACTGTATCTGCTAGGGTAGACTTACTAGGGGAAGTCATCCCTAGGCGAGCTATTGAGGATAAATTAAGCAAACTAAAAAAGACATCTATCAGTGTAGATGGTAAATTAGTTGACGCATTGGTAGATTCGGGAACAGAAATTACGGTTGTCAAAAAAGAACTAGTTCCGGGAATTTCGGTCGAAGGGGCTTCTACAATTTTCTTGAAGGGTATTTTTGGTCCGGCGGTGAAATGTCCATTAGTTTACGTTCCGTTGGGTCTTGCTACTGGTGGCCAGGTTAATGTGGTGCATCAGCAAGTGTTGTGTGCTTTGGCAGATGTTTTGATGGAAGACGTGTTACTTCCACCGGATGTTTTGAACATGTTGGGAGGAGCCCGGAGTGAAGGAATTTCACTGGCTCAGAACTCTCAGGACCTGAGAGGGGACTCAGGAAATTTAGATGGAACGACGGAAGTTTCATCTGGGACACTGTCAGGAAAAGCACAGGACAATTTTATTTTTGAGGAATCTCAAAGGGAAATTACTTCATGTGGAAATGAAGTGGGAACGGTAAACGCTAAGAATGGTGAGGCAATCACTGAGCCAAATAAGAAAAGTATGGTAGCTGATACTTTTCGCTCTGAGCAAGAGCAGTGTACCGATTTAGCAGTAGCTTGGAAGCATGCTAAGGAAGGTAAGGGTAATTACTATGAGGTAGATGGTTACTTATTTCATAGGGACAAAATACTCGGGGAGAGCATTGGGCAACTTGTACTTCCAGATTGTAGGCGGAAGGAGGTACTGAAACTGGCTCATAACTCAGTGTTTAGCAGCCATATGGGTCCTAGAAAAACTCTAGAGAGGATCAAATACTCATTCTTCTGGGAAGGTATGAGGGCTGACGTAAAAAAATATTGTAGATCATGTAAAGAGTGTCAACTCACTCAGGCAGTTAGAACGAATGACCGAACGCCAATCACGCCGGTGACGAGACCGGAATTACCATTTTAGGTAGTGAATATAGATTTGATAGGTCCGATCGATCCTCCAAGTTCGAAGGGACATAAATATATATTGTGTATGGTCGACCAACATACTAGGTGGGGCGAGGCCATACCATTGACTAGTCTAAATGCAAAAACAACTTGTGAGGCGTTGCTAAGCATTTTTTCGAGGACCGGGATACCGAATGTTATCGCGTCTGATAACGGGACAAACTTCATAGCTGAACTGACTAAAGAGTTCGAGAAACGTATAGGGAGCAGTCCAAAATTCTCTACCCCAGGATATCCACAATCGAACGGATTGGTGGAGAGATTTAATAGAACACTGAAAAACATGTTACATAATGTAATAAGGGAAGAAGGTAGAGGGTGGCATCTGCAAATTCCTTATGTGTTGTGGGCGTACAGAGAAATACCCCATTCAACTACGGGTGTGTCTCCATTTCAGTTACTGTATGGTAGGCAACCGCAAGGCCCTTTGTCAATCTTAAAATCTACTTGGACCGGGAGACATAATAATATACAGTTAGGTACTACTCCTGTTGCTAAATATTTAGAAGATTTAAAATTAAAACTTGAGAAGGCTGCGGAGCAAGCCAAACTTGTTTCGGCAGTACAACAGGAAAAAACAGCTTACTACCACAATTTGAGATCGTCTAACAGAGTATTCAAAGTTGGGGATCAGGTGATAGTTTTAATACCCGATTCAACAAATAAATTATTTGCCAGATGGCAGGGTCCCGCAACTATTGTTGAAAAACGTAATCCTCATTCTTTTATAGTGAAATTACCAGATGGTGCGACCAAACATATTCATCAAAATAAATTAAAACATTATATAGCTAGTTCGAATTCTGTAAATGTTATTTTTGAGGAAGAAAAAGAATTCGGTCATGTTGAAACTTTACCTACTGCTACAAAGGAATCTAAATTCTTTGAAATTCTTGATAGTCTTAAAGTTGAACATTTAAATGCTTCTCAGTGGAAAACTCTTAGAAATTTAATTGTAAAATTTAAACATATTTTTACTAAACCTGTCCAACCAACCTCGGTGGGCACTCATAAAATTGAATTACTACCAAATGCAATTCGGAAAAAACCCCATTGTTACAGTGTTCCCATGGCATATAGAAAGGAAGTTGAACGTCAGGTTCAAGAATTGTTAGATCTAGATTTAATAGAACCATCAGAATCTGAAATAGCTCATCCAATTGTTTGCGTTGCGAAAAAAGATTCTTCCGTAAGAATGTGTATCGATTTCAGGACTTTAAATGCGGTAACTAAAGTTCCGGTTTTTCCAATGAAAGATATGCAAGAGTTAATTTTCACTGCAGGATCAGCCCATTGGTTAACCAGTTTAGATCTTTTAAAGGGGTACTGGCAAATTAAAATGGATGAGGAAAGTAAACCATTAACAGCATTTACCACTCACAATGCCGTGTACCAGTGGAAGACAATGCCTTTTGGTCTAGCAGGGGCATCGGGTACTTTTCAACGAGAAATGAACCGTATCTTAAAGGCTCATTCAGATTATGCACAGGCATACATGGATGATGTGGTCATTTTCTCTAGGTCTTTTGAAGAACATTTGGCCCATTTAAAGTTGATTCTAACCGAGTTACATAATTTAGGTTTCTCGGTGAGATTGGATAAATGTTCCTTTGCTGCACGGAAAATAAAATATTTGGGTCACGTGATAGGGGGAGGTAGGCATGGTCCTGAAGAAGATAAGATATCAGCTATTAGAAAGTTAGCTAAGCCTGTCACTAAAAAGGATGTCAGGTCTGTTTTGGGACTGATGGGTTTCTATCGCACTTATATACCGAATTATGCGGAAATATCTTCTCCACTCACGGAGCTGACCAAGAAAAATAAATCAAACATAGTCAGTTGGGGTGAGGCCGAACAAAAATCTTTTGACCAATTAAAAGAGTTATTGTGTGAGGTAACTAGCCTGGCTACCCCTGATGCCAATTTGCCATTTCAAGTACATTGCGATGCATCTGACTATGGTGTAGGATGTTGTTTAACCCAACAAGATGCTGATGGATCTTATCGCCCAATAGCGTTCGCAAGCAAAAAATTCAATGCGACGCAGAAAAATTGGGCAAGCATCGAAAAAGAAGCATGGGCAGTTTTATTCGGACTGAACAAATTCGATAAGTGGATTTATGGGGCTAAGGTAGAGATAATTTCTGATCATAATCCACTTAAGTATTTAACTCATACTACTCCTAAGAGTCCCAAGTTAACCCGTTGGGCTCTAGCTCTTCAAAGATGGAATCATTCCATCACTCATAGACCAGGTGTCCAGCACAGAGGTGCAGACGCTCTGTCCAGGCTGGAATAATAGTTTACTTGCATTATTTTTATGTTTTATATTCTATATATATTAAAATTGAAATTATATAGTGTATTGGTTAATATTTTGAAAGTATATGTTTTGTAATAGTATTTATATAGTATTTTGAAAGTATATGTTTTGTAATAGCATTTACGTATATATGTGTTTTTTGTTTTTAAAAAGTGATAAAATCAGCCACTGTGGGCTAATTTTATGTTTAGGTGGGGCGTGTAAGGTGCGCCAAATCTGGCAAACCTGCGCCGTCACAAATAAGGATGGCAACCCAATTCTCGGAACGAGAAGCAGTTCTCGAGAGAGGGAGTCGGAGGTGAAGGTAGCACTAGGATGTGTGCTGGTGTCAGCGAGTATAGTAGTTATAAACAAAATGTAAACTTGAACTGTAATATATATTCATTGTATATATATCATCGATTTTCATTAATTATGTAATTCATCTGTGATGTGTCCCATTATAGAAATTTTAATAAATACTTGGGACTAATTATGACTTTATTATCATTTGTGTCTCTCACTACTCACCAAGAATTCCACGTCCAAGATGTGCAAAATTACAATATATATATACGATTTTTTTTCTAAGTTTTTTTTTTTTTTTTTTTTTTTAAGTAAAAAAAATCGATAACTTTGTTTTAAATTATCGCAGATCGATGGTTCAACCATTCGTTTTAAGGGTATTGGCGAGCTCTTTTGAAAGATACCCATCATGAAAATTTACTCCCCTGGAAGAGGGAATCCCCCCCCCAGGGGGGAGGCGAGGCTCCTATATACACAATTTTTTTTTCCCAGTTAACTATCTCTATTACAAAAAATATATATTCGTTTCATTTGTTTTAGTGCAGTCTATAGACGTTAAACTCTACTTACCTGTAATTTCCCCCATAGACGTAATGTATTAGAATTCTCTTGATTGTCCCTGTACACGAACCATTTGCTTGATCTTAACGAAAAGCTTACTGTAACATCCCTATATGATACACATTTAGAATACCAAGTTTGAACTTTCTGCCATAATTTGTTTTTGAGATATGCTGATAACAGACAGACACACAGACCATTTGCTAAAAACATGATTTTCATATTCAGGGGACCTCAGAACGTGTAAATATAACGTGTAGAATAACGTGTAAATAGAACGTGTAAACAAAATCTTGCGTTCGAAAATTTAACCCAAAAACAATACTTTCTCTACCTTATGGGTAAGAGAAAGTAAAAAAAAAAAAAAAAAAAAAAAAAAAAAAAAAGAGAGAGAGAGAGAGAGAGCGAAGTAATAAAAAATCTGTTTATACCGATTTATACCGATTTATACTTTAGTGCCAAAGGCCTATATTTATAAAATTTCTTCTTTTTCTTTCTTTTTTTTTTTGGGGGGGGGGGGGGAGGGGTACAAATGCCAGAAAATAAACTAAAAATACTTTTAACAAAATGTTTGACCATTGTTTTACTGGCAAATAAATGAAAAGGGCTCTTTGTAAGAATGTGTACAATACGTATACACAGAGAAAAAGAGAGGAGAGAAGGGGAAAGATAGAGATAGATCGATATATGAAAGATATAAAATATACTGGATAAAAAAGAGATAAGAAATAAATTAATACTTTTATATTTTAAATTGTTTTTACATTCTAGGGTATTCTTTTTAGATGGCAAAAAAGAATTAAAAGAAATTTCATATTAGATTATAAATTACTCTAAAAGTATAAAAAAATAACGAAAGAAATTACAATCGCGATCATCATCATTTGAAAAGAAATAAATTAATTAATCATTTAAGTATTTTGATATCTGGAAATATCCTATAAATAAATTTAATCAGCAATAGAAAAATATCTGGGTGCCGGAAAGATTCAATTAAAAGAATAAAAGATTTACGATTCTAAAATTAAGGGTTGCTTACTTATGTCAAAAAGAAAACAATAAATAATTGTATTAATGACTTGACGAATTGGCGAGTAAAGAGTCATTAGGGTTCCAGACGGTCTGGAAGAAATGAAAGTACAACGAATGGGAAATAATGGGTAGGTGTTGGTATTAAATAAAGTAACCAATTAAAGAAAATGGGATGGGTTTAGAAATACCCCAATTTACACCAAAAGTTAAGAGTTTAAAAGATAGAACTCGCCAAAATGTAGTAATCTTTCTTGATTAGCTCTTGCCAGTAAAAGCTAGAAACTCTGCGCCACCGAATTTGAAAGTTACGTGCGAGGTCGGGCACCGACAAAGTCCAGTCAACGTCGCGGGACCGATTTCAAGACCCCACCAGTCTTCATTGCCTTAAAAGACTCGGATCCCCAGCCCTGAAATGGATTTTAAATAAAGGAGTTTCCAGCTAGCTTGACTTGATTATTTACATATGGTTCCACGATTGCAAACAAGAAATCAGGAGTATGTGACATTACAAAATTAAAAGCCGGCCAGGACGTAAGTGCGTTTAATTTTTTTTTTTTTTTTTTTTCTAGAGATAGACATCGACATATCTTTTACATTTTATTAAGTATCTTTTACATTTCATTCTTTTGATGATAAGAAAAATAATTAAACCGGACATTTTAAAATTATGATTAAAGTTTTTTTTTCAGCGATTTTTAACTAATAAATGAATAAATTAAATTAAATTTTATCTTTTTAGGTCTTAGAAAAAAATGAATAATTTAAATAATAATTAAATTTTTTAAATTTTAATTATCAGAATTTTTCGATTTTGGTTAAATATTTAAATAACTTAATTTTTTTTTTCTCTGTTTCTTAAATTTTCGAGTTAATATTAAAAAAAAGAAAAGAAAGAAAGAAAGAAAGAAATCTGATAGTAATAATTTTCAGTGGATTTTCTTTTTAAATATTTTTCTTTTGATTAATTTTCTTTTCACATGTTTTAAAGAAGTTTATTTTCATATATTATCCATTTTTGGTTATAAAAAGGTGATTTTGTGTCTTTTTTTTCTTTAATTGCAAAATTTATCTTTGAGTTTGCACATATTTTTCAAAATATTAGTCAGTTACTTACTCTCATCTCTGATTTTAGTAATTGTGTTTTGACTGGTATTTTTTCATAAAATTTTATATTTTTAATTTTCATTACTTATTATTATTTTTGTATAAATATTTTGAGTTAGTAAACCCTAGAGTTTAAATTTAAAATGTCAGAAGGGGAACAGTCTCGAGCTAATAGCCCTGCGAATACGGAAAGTCAAGAGAAAGAAGAAATTGGCTATGCCATCGCCGAAACTATACAAAATTAGATATAATTAATTTTGAAAGAAAGGCCGATATGGAATTTGAGGCCTGGTTGGCGTATTTTGACAGTATATATATGTTTAGATCATCATAAGGACAACCTATGGAAAGTAAAAAATATTTAAAAGGGAAGGCATTAACTGTAGGATCGATAACTGCATAGCGGCCCTACATTGGGAAGAAATACTATTATTATTAAGGGAAGAATTTTCGGGAACTCAGACTTTGTCTATTGCCGATTTCAGTGAAGTAAAATTTAAAATTGGAGAAGATTTAGACGATTATTATCAAACAAAAGTTAAAATTGGTAGAAAATTAGGATTAACTTCTAAATTAATTCTTGAAGCCCTAACTGACGGCTTACCTTTAGAGCTAAGACAACTAGTGGCTGTACGCGGGCCCAAAACTACTAATCAATGGCGCGAAATTGTCCACACACTTATTAAAATTCAACAACCAGATAAAGTGACCAAAAAACCTAAACTTTCACCAGTGACTACTCAAATGAGTAATGTTAGGCCACAATGGCAGACACCAAGATTCAGAACTGACTTGTATAATAACCGACCATGGACCTATCGATATCCTTACCAAAATCCCCCACAACGAGGGTATGCAACAATAAATGCGAATAATCCACCACGAATGAATAGACCCCCCTCGAAACCCCTCTAATGTACATTTCCAGGGAAGATTGCCACCAGACCCGTTCCATATTTGTACAAACTTTGGAATATTAAATGCATATCATTGGTAACGAACTTGTCCGTTTAGAATGCAACAAACAACTCCTCTACCTGTACCTGCACCTAGCTTAACATCTACGCCAACTCCGGCGATTATGCCAAGTAGTGATGAGAGTCAAAACAGAGAGAATGTTGAACGTGACTGTTGACGGCTAATGGTGTCCGGACACCTCTCACAATCACATTGGCCAATAAAAACAAACCGTCAACCTAGTAACGATAGACATCTCACTGAAAAAACTCTCCCTCTATAATTAGACTCCGGAAGTTCCTTAACAATTACTGCTTCGACACTAGTGAATAAATTAAAGGTAAAAGAGGTTCGTATCCCAAACCCAATCTCTGCTAGACAAACGCGAGGAGTTATTCAAATTAATTACAAATGTAATGTTGACTTAAGAATAGGTAATATTACAAAAAATGTAGACATGTTTGTGATTCATGGCGATTTACCCTATGTATTACTCGGACTACCTCATTGCAGCCTATTTAAGTTAAATATTAATTTAGTTGAGTTTACTATTTCACAAGATAATAAAAATATACCTTTCATTGATAATGATCAAACTGAATACGAGTCTTTGCATATATCTAACCCTATATTGAAAAAAGAAGTGCAGAAGCCCCCTGGGAATCCTATATACAATTCTCAGTGCGCTCCACAACACTTTTCAATTCCTACAACTGAAAATTCAAATATTGTTAACGCTCCACAACACTTTTCCATTCCTACAACTACAATGTCAAATACTCTTAGAATTCTCCAAGAATCTCCAACCCCCACTGGATCTAATTCAACTACTGATAATCAATTGCCTAAACAGTTAAGTAAATATGTTAAAATTTTTGCTAAAACAAAATATGATGTCGGTCGTATCAGAATGGAACCTCAAAAAATATATTTAAATTCTGACTTACCTGTTTCTTTAAGAGCATATCTCACCTCTCCTAAAGAGGAAGCTGAAATTCGAGAGCAGGTCCAAAATCTGTTGAATGCTAAACTCATAAGGGAAAGTCATTCTCCTTACTCTGCACCTGCAACTTTAGTCTATAAAAGGGAAGAAGGAAGGAAAACAAGGCTCTGTGTCGACTTCCGAAAATTAAGCGCTATTACCAAAACCGATGCTGAACCTTTACTTAGAATACATACATTACTAGATAAATTAGAACAATCTAAAGTTCTCCACATTAGATCTAGCCAGTGGATATTGGCATATTCCTATCCACCCGAAAGACACAGAAAAATTAGCTTTTGCAACTACTTTTGGCTTGTATGAATGGCTTGTATTACCATTTGGCATAAAAAATGCACCTGCCATATTTAACCGTACCATAAGGAGAATTTTACAAAAATACAAAATTGATTTTGCTTGTAATTATTTCGACGATATCATTATATTTTCTGAAAATGAAGAGGAGCATATGGCGCATTTAGAAAGAATTTTTCAAATTTGTATAAATGAAAATCTGAAACTAATATTATCTAAATGCAATTTTGTTAAGTCTAAAATAAATTTTCTTGGGTATGAGGTTTCCAATGGTACAATTACACCTGACAATGCTAATATTGAAATAATCAAAAAATTAGAACGCCCCAAAAATGTTAAATAGTTACAGAGATTTTTAGGATCCGTGAATGTTTATAACAAATTCATTTGAAATTATGCTAAAATTCGGTATCCCTTAAATAACTTGCTTAAGAAAAATGTTCCTTATGTATGGACTGATAAATGTGAACAGTCATTTCAAAAATTAAGAAGTGCTTTAATTGAAAAACCCATTTTGAATTTGTATAACCCCAAGAAACCGTGTCATTTGTTTGTTGTTGCTTCAAGTCATGGAGTTGGATGTGTAGTTAAACAACCAGATGAAAATGAAAAATTACACCCCATAGCATATCATTCCCGAAATTTAAAAGATTATGAAAAAAATTATGCCATCACAGAACTTGAATGCTTTGCAATTATAGATGCATTAGATAAATTTTATCATCATTTACCTGGAGAAAAATTTATTAGTCATACAGATCATGCCGCCCTTACTTGGCTTAAATATGTAAAAAATCTTAGAGGACGTCTTTTCAGATGGTCATTAAAACTTAGCATGTTTGATTATGAAATAAAATATCAAAAAGGCTCTTCCAACATTGAAGCCGATATGCTGTCAAGACTACCTGAGTCCCAACATAATTCCCATCATAACTCGCATTAAGTCCACCTCCTTGACCTGAATGAAATTAAAAGTATGCAACAACAGGAAAATTTAATTATTAATAGTAAAAAATATACGGAAATTAATGATCTCATTGTAACGAAAAAGAAAAGTTTGTATAAGATTGTTGTTAGAATGTCACTAAGATTAACTTTATTAAACAAGGCCCATACACAATTTGGTCATCCGGGTATTCAAAAGATGATAAATTTAATTACCCCTCAATATTATTGGCCTTCAATAAATAAAGACATTGAAAATTTTGTTAAATATTGTCCTACGTGTCAAATTAATAAGAAATGTAAACAAAAACACTGTTTGAGGATTTAATTATTACAATTCAACAAAAAAGTATCTGCATTTGGTCATCGACCAAGCAACTCGTTACGTACGGGTATTTCCATCAAAAAGTGTGACAACTGAAACTTATACCAACTTTTTGAAAAAAGTTTTCCAAATAAAAGTACCTGAAAAATTATTAACAGATAGAAATGCTGCATTTACTTCATCACGTTTCAAGAAACTTTTAAGAAATTATAACGTTAAACATATTTTAACTAGCAGTCATCATCCCGAGACAAATAGAAAAGTAGAACGCCTTAATCAAACTATCGTAACTAGACTTAAATGCAAAGTAAATTTTATTTCATCTAATTACCTTGTACCAAATTAATAGAGGAGTTTCTTAGCCAGTATAATGCCACCCCTCATTCGGTTACAAAATTCTCACCTAGTTATTTATTATTTGGAAACTTTCCTTATGATCCTTTAATTCCCAATAACAGTTATTACCCCAAGGTGGATGAAGCTAGAAAGTTAGCAAAAGAACACACAATTGAATACCATAATAAAAATAAAGTAAGATATGATGTTTCTCCCTGCTAAATTTAAAATTGTTGATGAAGTATTATATGAAGAATTCCATTATCCTAATACGCGTAAATTAACCTCCCCATACTCAGGACCGTATACGATATTAAAGCAATTATCAAAGGTTAATTTCGAAATTGACAGACCAAATCCTCATTTCAAGAAACAATCCGAAATTATTCATTCATCTAAATTAAGATATTATTATAATAATCCACAACAAATCAAATTAAGCCTAGGTCGGTTCTGCGCCAAAATACTCTTTTATATTTTTGGTGTTCTATCACCCTACGACGCGTTGGATGAGGACCCACTGAGTTCGGGGAAATCGGCGGGATGTCGGGAGATATAACTTCCTTTCTTCGACTCAGTGGCAGGACCGTGAGGTTGCATGATTGTGCCTCATTCTTTTATAAGTAAACCTTCAAGTTTAAAAATATTTAATAATAAATAAAAAACTAAAGTGAATCTCGAAACACGGGTCCTCCACTCCTTAAATCCCCCTTTCTTTTAGCCAACTGTTTACTCATATTCCTCTGAACTCACCTGAGTGAGAAATCCGAGGAGCATGGGAAAACAAGCCTGCTTATCCCCCTGATGAGATTTGCCAAAAATCCACCTTTTTTGCGCTTTAGAATTTTGTTTGGTTCGCAAACTCTCCCAGGGTTTCAAGGGTCACTGCACCCATTCACATAAATTCTTGAAAAAAGAAATTTTTTTTGTATGTTTATAGTTATATCATGAGAAAATATACGGAATGATAGGTACTAATAAAATTCGACTTATTGATTTCAATTTCATGTGTAAATAGAAAATTTTATTAGTCATGATTTGTAATATTAATATAGTTGTTTTTCTTATATTATATACCTGTATTGAATTCTATAACAGTTTTATATTTCTATGGCATAATATTTTAAATCATACAGTTTTATCGTGTCTATGTGAAAAAAAATAATAATGTTTTATAATTAATCTATTATTCAAGTGTTATAAGTGTTCTAATATGCAGAAATGTCTACCAAACGGACAATGTCAATTGATGGGACCTTACGTGAAATTGTTAAGGCCTAAACGTTTAAAAACATGTTATCAAACACAAGAACAAAGTGGACATTCATAATAAACTGAAGTGAAGACATTAAAACATGTTCCAAAGAGACTTTAGCAACGACCGGTCAACGCTCAGTATATTATGTGAATCTATTTTTTATATTATTGTGTGTTATAGTTCATTATATTATATTTGTAGTAAATATCTTGAATTTTAAGCATTTAATCTAGAATTTAAAAATATAAATGTGATTTGCTATATTATTACACCTATTATTACGCATAATATTTTTATATGAATCATCAAAATGATGGTGAAACCTGTAACCCTTTGTACGAGTCCAGGGCAATGAAGAACATTCTGCAAAAATTAGTGAAATTATTTTTTCTCTCGCCTTTTTCATAAGGAAACTCATAGTACTTAGAAAATTTTACTTACCTACAGGGTAAGGTTCCACAGTCTTGGACGCAAGACTTGGGGACCTTTCTTGGACGGGGGGGATATGAAAGATAAAAAATATACTGGATAAAAAAGAGATAAGAAATAAATTAATATTTTTATATTTAAAATTGTTTTTACATTCTAGGGTATTCTTTTTAGATGGCAAAAAAGAGTTAAAAGAAATTTCATATTAGATTATAAATTACTCTAAAAGTATAAAAAATAACGAAAGAAAATTACAATCGCGATCATCATCATTTAAAAAGAAATAAACAAATTAATCATTTAAGTATTTTGATATCTGGAAATATCCTATAAATAAATTTAATCAGCAATAGAAAAATATCTGGGCGCCGGAAAGATTTAATTAAAAGAATAAAAGATTTATGATTCTAAATTAAGGGTTGATTACTTGTGTCAAAAAGAAAGCAATAAATAATTGTATTAATGACTTGGCGAATTGGCGAGTAAAGAGTCATTAGGGTTCCAGACGGTCTGGAAGAAATGAAAGTACACCGAATGGGACATAATGGGTAGGCGTTGGTATTAAATAAAGTAACCAATTAAAGCAAATGGGATGGGTTTAGAAATACGCCAATTAACACCAAAAACTAAGGGTTCAAAAGATGGAACTCGCCAAAATTTAGTAATCTTTCTTGATTAGTTCTTGCCAGTAAAAGCTAGAAACTCTGCGCCACCTAATTTGAAAGTTACGTGCGAAGTCGGGCACCGACAAAGTCCAGTCAACGTCGCGGGACCGATTTCAAGACCCCACCAGTCTTCATTGCCTTAAAAGACTCGGATCCCCAGCCCTGAAATGGATTTTAAATAAAGGAGTTTCCAGCTAGCTTGACTTGATTATTTACATATGGTTCCACGATTGCAAACAAGAAATCAGGAGTATGTTACATTACAAAATTAAAAGCCGGCCAGGATTTTACGTAAGTACGTTTAAAATTTTTTTTTTTTTTTCTAGAGATAGACATCGACATATCTTTTACATTTTATTAAGTATCTTTTACATTTTTTTTTCTCACATGATAAAAATTAATGCAATTTTGAGAATTCATTAATTATTGGGATTCATTTAAAAATAGGGACCAGCGAATCGGGCGTAGCCTGCTAGTAAATAAATAAAAGAAAAAAAAATATGTAAATTATATATTTGGTAGAAACAAATAGAAAATGTAACTAATCGTAAAAGAAAAGAGACGAAATAAATAAAAAATATTTATCTTGGAGGGAGGGGGTAAAATTTCATCAAGAATCATCTTTCAATAACAAAGCATATGCTCATGCAAATAAATTTGTTTTGGGGCATTTTTGCTAATGCAAAGACCTGTTTTATTACCCTTCCTAATATACGATTATTATAACTCATAAAGAGCTTAAAAATTTTAATTCTTTATAATTTTCATTTGAACTTTGTTTAAAGTTCGAATAAATTAACAAAAGATACACGGTTCAAATATTTCAGTTATACAAACGTTTTTTTTTTCAATTTTCCAGTATTAATGTGCAATTTATACTGAAATTTGAGAATTAAATTTAAGTTTGAAATAATTTTTATAAATTTAAATTTCGCTTTAAGTTATTAGATGTGAAATCGGTATGGGCTCTTCCCACCGTCGTCTGTTCAATCGCGTGATAGAGGAAAACGAATAATCGAATTCTGAGAATCGAATTCAATTAAATATTGTTCTTAAGAACTAAAATTTTAATATTTAATATAAAATAAAATAAAAGTAATATTGTGCATTTGTAAACAGTAGAATAATTGTACTTGTAAATTTAATAATTTTTAAAAAACATTGTATGTGTTTATTTATTTTTACCTATAAGAATCGATTTTTGTATATTGTATTGTAACTGTAACATTAACTGATCTAGCAATAAATAATAGCTTCTTGTGGAATGTTTATGGATTATAATTTGAAATTTAAAAATGTTTTCATTTAATTTAATTGCATAAAGGTGTTACAACAAGTTAATTAACTTAGTTACTGGTCTAAATGGATTTACGCAGTACCATATTGCACTGTCACTGATTTAAGTACCAAAAATCAGAGTATTAAACATTTTCTTCATGAACATCAATAACAAACATAAACTAAATGATGATTGTAAATGTATACAGCAAACGAAAGATGATGAATAATGATATAAAATGGATTAAAAATGATGATTTATAAAAAATAACACAGATTAAATACGACTGATCAAAAATAAGAATAGAAAATATGTTATTTCAGCAATCGCTATAGATAAACAAGACTTTGTCTGCTATTTGTTTTTCCTCTATCATGTGACCTCTGACGTCAGGTGGGAAGAGCCCATTCTTCGAAAACACAAAATACACGCAAGTTTATCATTGTTTCATTTTCAAACAGTTATGCACGTTCTTTTTAATTTATTATGTAATATAAATAAATGTGCGTACTGTTCTACTTTAAGCCATAATATTTAAAGCTCAAGTAAAACTTAAGCTTAATTTAAGTATTTAACGTTTAACTAAAGGTTGTATAATTAGATCGTTAGGTTTACTTACAAATATATATGACAAAATTGTAGTAATAAGAGCATATTTATTTAAAGTAAACTTTACTAAACTAGTTTAGTACGAAGAGCATGGAAAACGCATTTCTGCAATAAGTATTTCTCAAAAAACGTTTTGCATCAGCTTTCCTTGTGTCGGCAACGAGCGATAAATAGCCAAGAATCGGGCTTTTTCAATATTTTTTATTGGCAGTATATTAGGGGGGATCGAAAAAAGCAAATCTTTTATGATGTTTTCGGGGTAGAGCGGAAAAGTTGCCTCCATACATAAGTAACTTCTGTTCAAAATTTCACCACCCTAGGATAATGTCTTCTGTTCTGGCAAGGGACGTGAAATTTCAAAAATTTAGTAAAATCGGCAATTTTTTTTTTTTTTTTTTTTTTTTTTTTGAAATTTTTTTTCAAATTTCACAGCACTTTGCGGTAGTGTGCAAAAGTTGCACCTATGTATGGTTAATTACAGTGCAAAATTTGGCGCCCCACGGACAATATGTTCTGTTCTGGCAAAGAGCCTGAAATTACCCCAAAATCGACAAATGTTTTTTCATTATACTTTTAGATATAAATATGATTTATTAACAATTATTTAGCAGCAGATTTTCCAGATTATCATACATAACCACTAATTATTTACCACTGATTAAGGATTATTAATTATTATTATTTTTATTATTATTATTTTTTTTTTTTTGTTACAGGTCGTGAACTGTGAGTGATTCCTCCGGATTTTTTTTTTTTTTTTTTTTTTTTTTTTAATAAATATAAATAACCTGATGAGGAGAGTATCTGTAATTTTTTTCAAAATTTTTTTGCGTATGCGCCTATGGAGACCTTCCTTGTCAGATGTTTTTATTTCATATTATTTTTTAATTAAATCACAGCATGTATTTCCTTTTAAAACGCTGTATATATTAAATGCAAACGGCGGGAAATTCAAAATTTCGTCTTGTAAAAGTGAAGACGGGAGTTCGTTGCATACATAGGAAAAATGAAGGGATTTAAAAGAAAAAATGTAAATTACGGGAAAAAGTAAATTCCGAGAACGTAAAAGAGAGGCTATACTGTATTTCTTTTCGTTATGCATTAAAGATAGTTTATAATGAGTTATAACAGTTTCTTCCTGATTTTCTGGAAATTTCTACAAAAGATCCGTATTAGATCCGTTGAAGAAAAAAAACGGTTCCAGATACGGATATTTTTTTTCTCGCTAATACGGATCCGGATACGAATACGGATTTATTTTTTTCTCGCGGATATCCACGGATACGGAGCTCCGACACATGTCTAAACCTAGCCCAGAAGATTGTCAGTCAAGCTCCTTTCCATCTATTTCTTTCACCATACTTTTAGTAGACTTCTTTTTTCCTATTTTCCAAAGCAAGAATGAAATCTGAAGAATTCACACCAAGGCCATAAAAGAATCGAATCCCTCTACGCAGAGTTCCCAACTTTTATAATTTATTCACGAGCATTTTTAGCCCCGCCTCTTTTTCATATCGGAAATTTTGAAAAATGATTTTCTTCTTTTTTAATCGCTGTCAGATATTAAAGAGAAATAATCTACTAAATTTCTGGTGCGAAAAGAAGACGGGGCTAAAGATGCTCTGTGAATAAATTATAAAAGTTGGGAACGCTGACTCTACGTATAATATAAAATACATTAAAATGTACAATTATTTACATTTTCAGTTTATTATTAATATTATTTATATATATTTTTTTTTCTTCATTAAAGTTCCGTTTAGTGTTTTTCATCTTGTGCACGGCTTGAGGGCACTCTCTATGCAATATCATAGCTGCCAAGTTTTCAAATTTATTCTGGAATATTGTTAGACCCGCCATTTTTTCTCCACCAGAATCTCTTTAGAGTATATATTTGATATTTAACCGTAGTTAAATAATAAAGAAATCTTATCTACAAATATTACGGTGTGAAAAAATTGCGGGGCTAGCACCATTCCAGAATAAATTAAAAAACTTGGCAGCTATGCAACATCCAAAAATAGTTTGCAAATAATATGTTAATATTCCATCTGCCTTGATACTTCCTTACTATTTCTTTAATATTTTGATAGAATCGCTCTCCTTGTTCTTCATTCAAATTACCTAGATTTTCAGAGAAATAATGGAGATATGAGTTAAGAGAGTGCAGTTTTAAGCTCGATGAGCAGACGTTGTCTTTAAAGTTCATTAACATAGTCCCTAAAATGTTCTCGAAATCAGGATCTCTGTGACTGTCAGGAAATTTTTTTGCAAAGTTTTTAAGGATGTCCAAACAGTTGTTTCAGTATTTTTCCTTTTGTTTTTGAATATGTCACAAGACACAGACAGACGCCATTTCGGTATTATTAACAAGCTACTAAAATAAACTAAATATGCATTCAAATTAAAGAACAGCAACACTACAGGACCTCGGTGGTGAACTTTTAAAATATTTAAATTTAAACGTGCAAACTTAAGCTCAGAAGTTTCTTACCAAGGTTTTTAGTTATGCAATTTGGTAGGTATTTTTATTAATCACCAAAATGACAAACTGTATTACAATTCGCCCTGGAGATTTCATTCTAAAGTTAAATCTATATTACTTTTGAAACGATTAAAAGAAAGAAAAGATATAAGACTATTTCATTTAATGGAATCAATATTTCAAATAGAAAAAAATAAAATATTTTTAAATGTTATGACGTAATTTTTTTCAGAAATTTTTTATAATTTCAATTTTCCATTTTTCTTTTTTTAATTAAAAGTCGTAAGGGTTATATTCCATTCTTTCTTTCTTTTCCTTTTTTTTCTTTGGTTGGCAGCAGGCTGAAATTAAAACGCAAAGAAAAATGCCGCGGAATTTAATAGTATTAAATACATTAATACATTTTATTTGAATTTTTTTTCCTAATTATAAATTTGAAAATAGGGGTTCAAGTTGCACATTGAGACATTACAGATTATCTGTGTGTCGAATGTCATGTGCGGACAATTTCTCTGAAGACAGCTGAGAGAGGGAACGCAGACACAGGTCAAATCGCTTATATTAATATGATATCCATTTGTAACGTATACATGAATACAGGAACCCTCGTTCTAGAATAGTGTAACTTGCAGCAGAAGCCACGTAGGCAGAATTTACAATTAAAAACCGTATATGTGAGGCAGAGTTTCCGATATTTTAATTTTTTCTGGAGCACTTTTAGCAACGCCTTCATTTCATTCCACTTTTTTATTCTATAGTAACACTATTCTATAGTAAGTCTCCACCCTTATTCTATAGTAATTGCATAATGTAAAAATTTTTCTGTAGATAATGTGGTGCGTAAAATGCTCCGGAGTAAATTAAATAGATGACAACTATGGTGTGATTGAGAGACGGATAAATTTATACCATAAATACAAAATGAGAAAATTAGTAACAGTGAATAGGTGAACCTTCGTCTAGGGGTGTAAAAATTTGAGAATTGCATCGGTCAGTAAAAATACATACACAGTAAATTTTAATGTAAATAAATTATACAGTAGGAAAGGTAGATATTGTGTGGTGAAAACGTACTTTTAAATTACAAGCATTGAAAATTTATTTAAAGAACTTGACAGTTGTATGATATTTGTATTTTACTTTTAGTAACCTTTAAAATGTTTACTTTTTTCACTTTTTTGCATCTTTTTACAAAGCTGCCAACCTAAACTGGCAAAATGTTAGTAATTCACCTTTATTTATTTACTTACTTTTTATGCTATTTCTAGCATATACTATTCATTTAAACGAAACTTAAAATAAATTGTAATTGTAATTACGACACGGAAATGAAACACCTTTGGCGACCCCAGAAAATGTCGCCAAAACTCAAACGCACAGTAATAAAAGGTCTTCTTTGATTAATTTATGGTTATTAACATAAATATTATGATTAAAATTGCACATTCTTTGTATTTTTACGTTTGAAGCATGTGAAAAACACAGAGAAAAATATAAGTAAATGAAATTTATATTACTTTATTCATCCTAAATTATCTTATTGAAATCTGAAGATTGTATGTTCTTTTCTTGAGTGATTATAGCAATTTATCACAAAGCAATCTACCATATGATAATTTACAGAGCTTTATTCCTAACTTTATTTGGAGATATTTAAACTAAAAATAAAGTAGCTTGAAGAAAGGAGCGTGTACTAAAAATCCAAACGATATTGAACCCTATGAATTTCAAATTTTATTAATTGTTGTTAGTAACTTCTTTGCGCAACCCAGTGACAAACTAGTTTTCCGTTATTGAGTTACGACTACAAAAGCTCTATTACACCTCTGAATTTGTTCACATAATATAGAAACGCCCATACATGTTCACATATTGAAAAAGTATGTATTGCATAAAATATATATTTAAGTAAAAGTTAACTACATACATATTCTATAAAAAAGTATCTCGTTTTATATCATGAATAATTATACAATTGAACGTGTATCTCGAGGTGAATAAAACACTTGTTCATGTTATCAGTAGTTCATGTTATTAGTAACTCAGAAACTAATCTTCATTTTAACGGGGATTTTGGAAATAGTTCAGGTTAAAAGTAATTCATGACCATTACTTTTACCACCACAGTAATTCATGAAAAGTAATTCAAATCAACGAAGTTTAACTGTATTCTAACGAAACACTTATAGATTTTATTTTGTTTATATGACTTCTCTAATGAAATGCATTTTTATAAGTCCCTGAAAACAGCTGTTAGCTAAGCGAGAAGTCTTTTGTATTTTAAGTATTTTGTAAAATAATGTGACTGCGAAATCTAGGACATTTTAGTCGGTGATCTACAGAAAAATCACGAGATACATTTGAGAGCGCTGCCCTCCCGTTGAAGTTACATTTTAAAATCCAAATCCACTAAGAATTTGTACCTTCATATGCAACTTGTTAAATTTTCGTTTTTATATCAGTAACTTTCGTACAAGCTGATTCAGAATTTAGAAAGTTTAAAATATTCAATACCACCACAGGAATGTGAAGTGATCACGGTTGTTCCATACTTTATACCTTAGGAACAGGTGGAATGTTATGGAAAATTTTACAGAAGATTAACATTTTTAAGATCCGCCTTTATTTTCACACCAGTTTTTCTTTTTTCTTTTCTTTTCTTTCTTTCTTTTTTTTTTTTTTTTTTTCATTGAAGGGAATTTTTTTTTCTTATTTAATCGTAATTATATTTGCAGAGTATTATTTTAAATATAAACTGATAAAAAAAAAAAAAGGGTATGTACTACAGTTTTTATATCCGCACATTTTAGTAGCCTTCCCACGCAAGTACGGGACCACTGTGTTCAGTCTTGAAAATACTAATTTAAATTTTTGTAATAGGTTTGTTGGATATAAAGTACTAACAGTAAATACAATTCAGTAATAGTTATGCAAAAATATAGTGAGAATGCCGGTGACGCTGTTGGTATTATACGTTCTACATCATGATAATCGACGGTGACCGCAGAAAAATAGGTGAAATACATGTGCGTCCACAAGTACTCCGAAATAAATTAAGACGTTGATAGCTATGCCGACAGACCCTTCATTTAAAATTTGCATAGCTACCAAGTTTTATAATTTATTCCGGAATGATTTATCCCCGCCTTTACTTCACAGCGTAATATTTGTAGAAAAATTTTCTTCATTATTTAACTACGATTAAACATGAAAAATATTACTCTAAAAATATTCGGGTGGTATAATAAGACAGGACTGACAACATTCCGGAATAAATTAAAAAAAACTTAGCAGCTATGAATTTGTATGCATACTAGACAACCTAACACGGAAGACTGTTAGTCCCTCCCCTTTTCACCTATTTTTTCACACCAGTGTTTTTTTAGGAGTACTTATTCCTTATTTAACACTTTCACGACCTCATGTTTTTGTCAGTAAGGTCAGATTATGGGCGTTATTCTCCAATGTTACAATATTTTTTCTGTATTTATTAGGGGGACCGGATATTATGTCGTTTTGAATGAATAAAATGAAACCGTAAATTCTTGTTTAACAGTGTTTACATGGTACTTTACAAATAACCATCTTATAAGTTACCTAAGAATATCTTAAATTTTATCGAGGATAAATTTCCGATGTCAGTATTTTAATTGAAAACGAGATTATTTTCCGGCCCTTCTAATACATTTTAGTTATATTACAAATGGATGTACATTATCATTTGATTTTTTTCAGATTAAAGTGTTAATATTCATAGCATAGTTGCCAATATTTTAATTTATTCCGGAGTACTTTTAGCTTTCCTTTATTTTGCCCTATTTTATATATAGAAAAAAAACTCTAATGTATAACTTCGATCAAATAAGAAAAAATTACTTTAAAAAATAAGTGGATATTCTTAAGAAATAAATAACGGACAAATTGCAAAAAAAAAAAAAAAAAAAAAAAAAAAAAAAAGCCCACTGGCAGAGTTACAGATTTTCAAATGACTATGGTGTGATTGAGAGACGGATAAATTTATACCATAAATACAAAATGAGAAAATTAGTAACAGTAAATAGGTGAACCTTCGCCTAGGGTAGAGCCCCTTAAATAAATAATAGGCCGGCGCATCACCGCCATTTTTTTGCCTCGTAAGAGGACAGCATTTCCGCTTGGCGATTTTATCGCTTCACTGGTGGTTTTAAGAAATTTTCGTCTAAAAATAAAATCGACCAAAAATGATAAGCAACACAAGTTTTCTGTTTCTTAAATAATTCATAACATTTGAAAGGGAAAAAAAAAAAAAAAAAAAAAAAGCGTACCAATTAAAATTGGAAAGTTTTTTCAACGACCTAATACTATCAGGACACAGAAACAAGACAACTTTGGCGAACCAAAAAAACGTCGCCAAGACTCTACAAACACACAGTAAAAAAGCGTTTCTTAAAATAATTTATGGTTATTAAAATACATATTTATATTTAAATAATACTTTTTTTTTAATTTTTTACTTTATAAATGTCAGTAATGCAAAGAAAAGTATAAGTGAATAACAATAAAACTTACTATGCAAAGCTGTGCATTAGGTCCCGGGATCCAAGAATCTGGACAGTACAATTCGCAGCCCATTTTCTCCTTCTTGCATTATCCGAAGGAAACCTAAACATTTTGTATCCTTTTCTGGAGTGTTTACAGCAGTTTATTGCTGAACAACCTCCCATATTGCAGTTTATTTCACTAAAATTACGAGCAAGACGGTAGAAACAATGGATGCCGTTTAAAAGCAAACACGTTTTATTTATGAGACAAAAAATTTTTAAGTTAAAATACACTTAAAAACAAAAATTACATATAAAATTTAATTAACATATTTAACATAATTTAACATATTAATTTTGTTTTTAAGTGTATTTTAACTTAAAAATTTTTTGTCTCATAAATAAAACGTGTTTGCTTTTAATATATATAATTGAGACGGTTTGATGTTTGTGTACGTTAATGGATGCCGTTTGTTTATCACGCTGGGTACATGCGGCAACCCTAAGGCAAAAAAATGTCGGATGCGCCAGCTCGTATATATAGGAGCCTTAGCCTAGGGGTGTAAAAATTTGAGAATTTCATCGGTTAGTAAAAATACATACACAGTAAATTACATACTTGCCAACTATCTCATTACAAACCATACAAATTTTAGTACCCGCCTTTTTCTTCACACCAATAATTCTTTAGAGTAATTTTAGTCTTATTTAATCGTAACAACATTTGGAGAGAATAACTCTAAAAATATAGTGGTGTGAGAAAAGGGGCGTTTTTTCAGGGGGCGTTAATAATTGTACGGTTATTAATAAGATGGTTGGCAAGTATGAAATTATAATGTAAATAAATTATACAGTAGGAAAGGTAGATATTGTGTGGTGAAAACGTACTTTTAAATTACAAGCATCGAAAATTTATTTAAAGAACTTGACAGTTGTATGATATTTGTATTTTACTTTTATTAACCTTTAAATTGTTTATCGCACTGAATGACCTTCAGCCATCTCTCAGGTAACTCGCGGATGCCTTTCGCAAAGAAACTTTCGTCTTGCGAGGTGAGAAATTTAGCGACCCATTTTTCCACTTCTTCAAATATTTTGAATCGCACGTCAGACAAATCGTTCTGCATTTTCCGGAATAAATGATAATCGAATGGGGCTAAGTCTGGTGAATACGCCGGGTGTGGTACAGCTTCCCATCCAAGCGCTAGTAACGTATCCTTGACCGGTTTACCCACATGGGGCCGCGCGTTGTCATGGAGCAGTTTTACTGGACGTTTTCCTTTACCAGAAAATGGACGTTTCTTCTCAATTTCTTGATTCACTTGGATCAATTGATGACAATAGCGATCGGCAGTAACTGTTTGACCAGGTTTGAGAAGTTCATAATACAGTACGCCTTTCATATCCCACCATATGCACAGCATGACTTTGTTACAATGAACATTGCGTTTTGGCGTGGATGTTGTCGGCTCGCCGGGGTCAACCCAATGATATTTGCGTCTTGGATTATCAAAATAAATCCACTTTTCATCGCCGGTCACAATTTTCGACAAGAAAGACTTTCTATGTTGCTTGTTGTAAAGACTCACACAAATCTTAAGACGGCTGTTTTTATTTTCTTGAGTCAGAAAGTGTGGTACCCACTTTGTTCCTTTTCGAATCTTACCCATTGCTTTTAAACGATAAGAAACAGTTTGTTGAGTTACTCCAAGCTGTTCCAAAAGTTGTTTCTCCGTCTGACAAGAGTTTTCATCCAGCAACGCTTGCAGTTCCTAATCGTTCACCTTTACAGGAGGCCCGGTGCGTTCACTGTCACTAACGTCGAAATCACCTTCTTTGAATCGCTTATACTAATACTCACATGTACTTTTAGATACAATGTTGTCTCCAAGAACAGAACATATCGATTCACACGCTTTCCTAACACTTTTTCCTTGTTGGAATTCATAGCGAATGCAGTGTCTAATAAATAGCTTATCGGTCTACATGTTTAATGTACAGAATTTATAGGTTATGTTTATGACTCCTTTACGTTTCGATGCTACATATCAAGCGCCATCTATGATAAGTGAGCAGGACCTTTGAATTAATTTAGAATAGCTGTTATGATACAAAATCGAAGTGTCCTAAAACTTATTTGTACACCTAATATAAAATACATTAAAATGTACAATTATTTACATTTTCAGTTTATTATTAATATTATTTATATATATATTTTTTTCTTCATTAAAGTTCCGTTTAGTGTTTTTCATCTTGTGCACGGCTTGAGGGCACTCTCTATGCAATATCATAGCTGCCAAGTTTTCAAATTTATTCTGGAATGTTGTTAGACCCGCCATTTTTTCTCCACCAGAATCTCTTTAGAGTATATATTTGATATTTAACCGTAGTTAAATAATAAAGAAATCTTATCTACAAATATTACGGTGTGAAAAAATTGCGGGGCTAGCACCATTCCAGAATAAATTAAAAAACTTGGCAGCTATGCAACATCCAAAAATAGTTTGCAAATAATATGTTAATATTCCATCTGCCTTGATACTTCCTTACTATTTCTTTAATATTTTGATAGAATCGCTCTCCTTGTTCTTCATTCAAATTACCTAGATTTTCAGAGAAATAATGGAGATATGAGTTAAGAGAGTGCAGTTTTAAGCTCGATGAGCAGACGTTGTCTTTAAAGTTCATTAACATAGTCCCTAAAATGTTCTCGAAATCAGGATCTCTGTGACTGTCAGGAAATTTTTTTGCAAAGTTTTTAAGGATGTCCAAACAGTTGTTTCAGTATTTTTCCTTTTGTTTTTGAATATGTCACAAGACACAGACAGACGCCATTTCGGTATTATTAACAAGCTACTAAAATAAACTAAATATGCATTCAAATTAAAGAACAGCAACACTACAGGACCTCGGTGGTGAACTTTTAAAATATTTAAATTTAAACGTGCAAACTTAAGCTCAGAAGTTTCTTACCAAGGTTTTTAGTTATGCAATTTGGTAGGTATTTTTATTAATCACCAAAATGACAAACTATATTACAATTCGCCCTGGAGATTTCATTCTAAAGTTAAATCTATATTACTTTTGAAACGATTAAAAGAAAGAAAAGATATAAGACTATTTCATTTAATGGAATCAATATTTCAAATAGAAAAAAATAAAATATTTTTAAATGTTATGACGTAATTTTTTTCAGAAATTTTTTATAATTTCAATTTTCCATTTTTCTTTTTTTAATTAAAAGTTGTAAGGGTTATATTCCATTCTTTCTTTCTTTTCCTTTTTTTTCTTTGGTTGGCAGCAGGCTGAAATTAAGACACAAAGAAAAATGCCGCGGAATTTAATAGTATTAAATACATTAATACATTTTATTTGAATTTTTTTTCCTAATTATAAATTTGAAAATAGGGGTTCAAGTTGCACATTGAGACATTACAGATTATCTGTGTGTCGAATGTCATGTGCGGACAATTTCTCTGAAGACAGCTGAGAGAGGGAACGCAGACACAGGTCAAATCGCTTATATTAATATGATATCCATTTGTAACGTATACATGAATACAGGAACCCTCGTTCTAGAATAGTGTAACTTGCAGCAGAAGCCACGTAGGCAGAATTTACAATTAAAAACCGTATATGTGAGGCAGAGTTTCCGATATTTTAATTTTTTCTGGAGCACTTTTAGCAACGCCTTCATTTCATTCCACTTTTTTTTTCCCCTTATTCTATAGTAATTGCATAATGTAAAAATTTTTCTGTAGATAATGTGGTGCGTAAAATGCTCCGGAGTAAATTAAATAGATGACAACTATGGTGTGATTGAGAGACGGATAAATTTATACCATAAATACAAAATGAGAAAATTAGTAACAGTGAATAGGTGAACCTTCGTCTAGGGGTGTAAAAATTTGAGAATTGCATCGGTCAGTAAAAATACATACACAGTAAATTTTAATGTAAATAAATTATACAGTAGGAAAGGTAGATATTGTGTGGTGAAAACGTACTTTTAAATTACAAGCATTGAAAATTTATTTAAAGAACTTGACAGTTGTATGATATTTGTATTTTACTTTTAGTAACCTTTAAAATGTTTACTTTTTTCATTTTTTTGCATCTTTTTACAAAGCTGCCAACCTAAACTGGCAAAATGTTAGTAATTCACCTTTATTTATTTACTTACTTTTTATGCTATTTCTAGCATATACTATTCATTTAAACGAAACTTAAAATAAATTGTAATTGTAATTACGACACGGAAATGAAACACCTTTGGCGACCCCAGAAAATGTCGCCAAAACTCAAACGCACAGTAATAAAAGGTCTTCTTTGATTAATTTATGGTTATTAACATAAATATTATGATTAAAATTGCACATTCTTTGTATTTTTACGTTTGAAGCATGTGAAAAACACAGAGAAAAATATAAGTAAATGAAATTTATATTACTTTATTCATCCTAAATTATCTTATTGAAATCTGAAGATTGTATGTTCTTTTCTTGAGTGATTATAGCAATTTATCACAAAGCAATCTACCATATGATAATTTACAGAGCTTTATTCCTAACTTTATTTGGAGACATTTAAACTAAAAATAAAGTAGCTTGAAGAAAGGAGCGTGTACTAAAAATCCAAACGATATTGAACCCTATGAATTTCAAATTTTATTAATTGTTGTTAGTAACTTCTTTGCGCAACCCAGTGACAAACTAGTTTTCCGTTATTGAGTTACGACTACAAAAGCTCTATTACACCTCTGAATTTGTTCACATAATATAGAAACGCCCATACATGTTCACATATTGAAAAAGTATGTATTGCATAAAATATATATTTAAGTAAAAGTTAACTACATACATATTCTAAAAAAAGTATCTCGTTTTATATCATGAATAATTATACAATTGAACGTGTATCTCGAGGTGAATAAAACACTTGTTCATGTTATCAGTAGTTCATGTTATTAGTAACTCAGAAACTAATCTTCATTTTAACGGGGATTTTGGAAATAGTTCAGGTTAAAAGTAATTCATGACCATTACTTTTACCACCACAGTAATTCATGAAAAGTAATTCAAATCAACGAAGTTTAACTGTATTCTAACGAAACACTTATAGATTTTATTTTGTTTATATGACTTCTCTAATGAAATGCATTTTTATAAGTCCCTGAAAACCGCTGTTAGCTAAGCGAGAAGTCTTTTGTATTTTAAGTATTTTGTAAAATAATGTGACTGCGAAATCTAGGACATTTTAGTCGGTGATCTACAGAAAAATCACGAGATACATTTGAGAGCGCTGCCCTCCCGTTGAAGTTACATTTTAAAATCCAAATCCACTAAGAATTTGTACCTTCATATGCAACTTGTTAAATTTTCGTTTTTATATCAGTAACTTTCGTACAAGCTGATTCAGAATTTAGAAAGTTTAAAATATTCAATACCACCACAGGAATGTGAAGTGATCACGGTTGTTCCATACTTTATACCTTAGGAACAGGTGGAATGTTATGGAAAATTTTACAGAAGATTAACATTTTTAAGATCCGCCTTTATTTTCACACCAGTTTTTCTTTTTTCTTTTCTTTTCTTTCTT
Source organism: Salticus scenicus (assembly GCA_963930645.1). Taxonomy (NCBI): domain Eukaryota; kingdom Metazoa; phylum Arthropoda; class Arachnida; order Araneae; family Salticidae; genus Salticus; species Salticus scenicus. Next base: position 40,381,147 of record OZ005659.1, read on the forward strand.
TCTTTCTTTTTTTTTTTTTTTTTTTCATTGAAGGGAATTTTTTTTTCTTATTTAATCGTAATTATATTTGCAGAGTATTATTTTAAATATAAACTGATAAAAAAAAAAAAAAGGGTATGTACTACAGTTTTTATATCCGCACATTTTAGTAGCCTTCCCACGCAAGTACGGGACCACTGTGTTCAGTCTTGAAAATACTAATTTAAATTTTTGTAAAAGGTTTGTTGGATATAAAGTACTAACAGTAAATACAATTCAGTAATAGTTATGCAAAAATATAGTGAGAATGCCGGTGACGCTGTTGGTATTATACGTTCTACATCATGATAATCGACGGTGACCGCAGAAAAAAAGGTGAAATACATGTGCGTCCACAAGTACTCCGAAATAAATTAAGACGTTGATAGCTATGCCGACAGACCCTTCATTTAAAATTTGCATAGCTACCAAGTTTTATAATTTATTCCGGAATGATTTATCCCCGCCTTTACTTCACAGCGTAATATTTGTAGAAAAATTTTCTTCATTATTTAACTACGATTAAACATGAAAAATATTACTCTAAAAATATTCGGGTGGTATAATAAGACAGGACTGACAACATTCCGGAATAAATTAAAAAAAACTTAGCAGCTATGAATTTGTATGCATACTAGACAACCTAACACGGAAGACTGTTAGTCCCTCCCCTTTTCACCTATTTTTTCACACCAGTGTTTTTTTAGGAGTACTTATTCCTTATTTAACACTTTCACGACTTCATGTTTTTGTCAGTAAGGTCAGATTATGGGCGTTATTCTCCCATGTTACAATATTTTTTCTGTATTTATTAGGGGGACCGGATATTATGTCGTTTTGAATGAATAAAATGAAACCGTAAATTCTTGTTTAACAGTGTTTACATGGTACTTTACAAATAACCATCTTATAAGTTACCTAAGAATATCTTAAATTTTATCGAGGATAAATTTCCGATGTCAGTATTTTAATTGAAAACGAGATTATTTTCCGGCCCTTCTAATACATTTTAGTTATATTACAAATGGATGTACATTATCATTTGATTTTTTTCAGATTAAAGTGTTAATATTCATAGCATAGTTGCCAATATTTTAATTTATTCCGGAGTACTTTTAGCTTTCCTTTATTTTGCCCTATTTTATATATAGAAAAAAAACTCTAATGTATTACTTCGATCAAATAAGAAAAAATTACTTTAAAAAATAAGTGGATATTCTTAAGAAATGAATAACGTACAAATTGCGAAAAAAACGCCCACTGGCGGAATTACAGATTTCCAAATGACTATGGTGTGATTGAGAGACGGATAAATTTATACCATAAATACAAAATGAGAAAATTAGTAACAGTAAATAGGTGAACCTTCGTCTAGTGGTGTAAAAATTTGAGAATTGCATCGGTCAGGAAAAATACATGCACAGTAAATTGCATACTTGCCAACTATCTCATTATAAACCATACAAATTTTAGTACCCGCCTTTTTCTTCACACCAATAACTTTTTAGAGTAATTTTAGTCTTATTTAATCGTAAAAACATTTGGAGAGAATAACTCTAAAAATATAGTGGTGTGACAAAAGGGGCGTTTTTTCAGCGGGCGTTGATAATTGTACGGTTATTAATAAGATGGTTGGCAAGTATGAAATTATAATGTAAATAAATTATACAGTAGGAAAGGTAGATATTGTGTGGTGAAAACGTACTTTTAAATTACAAGCATCGAAAATTTATTTAAAGTACTTGACAGTTGTGAGTTGTATGATATTTGTATTTTACTTTTATTAACCTTTAAATTGTTTACTTTTTTCACTTTTTTGCATCTTTTTACAAAGCTGCCAACCTAAACTGGCAAAATGTTAGTACAGCCCATTTTCCTACACTAGTCTTCTTTTAAAGAATTTCCTTTCTTAATTCATTGTAAATAAATTTTATGAGAATTACGGCAAAAATTAAGTGTTGTAAAGAAAGGGGCGGTGCTAACATTTTGCTGGATTAGACTGGCAGCTCTGTTTTTATATTTCCGCGGAAAGTGATTGTCAGCGTTAAACATTTAATATCAATAGAATAAAACTATTAATTACTGCACCAGTGGCTAGCATGATCTACGCAGACTATTTGAATAAACAAGAAATAAATAAAGCACATTTATATTATGGAATATACTTTCTTAAAAATATTAATATCAGAAAAGTGAACGTATAACGTATAATAAAAATACGTAATAAACATTCCAGACGAGTACGGCTAGGCTAACATTTTTTTTTTTCAACACTGTGTGCTTACACATATTCGTATAGTTACGAAAAAAAAAAAAATGTGTGCATGAATTTTAGATAGGTACAACGATACGATAGAAAAGCTGTTCGCAAATTTCCCCTTCCAAGTTCATAAGTTTGTCATCACTGCCTTAAAGGTTAACTTTTTAAAAATAATGAGAGAAATTTATACAATGTTGTATGCGTTTTATAATAATAATTATAATATTTAGCAAGAGCTTAAATTGAAAAATATTTTAATAATGTTTGCACCAGTAACATGTAATGCATATTTTCTTATGGTTTTGTAAAGGATTCTCGCTTACTGCGAATTTCAATTTATTGAATCTTCAATTTCAAATCGTATGTTCGCCGTAAGGTAGAGCATACGGAATTTGTAAGTCAGTCCTGGTGTAAATAGGCGAGTATGGTAAAGTATTTCATGTTTTAGGAATTCTCAGGGAATGCAAAGCATCCTATTTTTGAAAGAGATGTGTATGTTAATCCACATTTGTATTTTCGGGTAGAATACTTCAAACAAATCAGATGAAGTGGGAAAGGTACTCAGTAAATAACACGACAGACAGAACCTAGTTTTTGTTTAGAGGAGGTTCTGTTGAAGCAAAATTATAATCACATGGGGAAGTTTCTCCTGCACAAAACAGTCGAAATGCTTATCTGCCAAACATATCATTAACATTTTCGCGACCGCTGTCGTAGATTCACGTCATTTGGAAATCTGTAACTACGCCAGTAGGCATTTCTTTTGCAATTTGAATATTGCTATATTTGATAAAAATATTCCCTATATTGTTATTTGTGCAATCAAAATACTATAAATACAAATCCTTTCATTAGAAAGGGTAAAATTATTAAGTATATTCAATTGCAATATAAAAGTGTATACAGAAAACCTTGTTCTCATATAATGTAACTTGAAAGAATAACGTTCAGAGGTGTAATTGTCAAGAAGACAAAAACGTGCAGTCGCGAAAGTGTTAATAAAACCCGCTTTTTTTTTTTTTTTTTTTTTTTTTTTTTTTAAGAATACTTTTATACTTATTTATTTCTAACTTTATTTGGAGATATTTAAACTAAAAATAAAGTAGTTTGAAGAAAGGAGCGTGTACTAAAAATCCAAAGGATATTGAACCCTATAAATTTTAAATTTTATTAATCGTTTTTAGTAACTTCTTTGCGCAACCCAGTGACAAACTAGTTTTTCGTTATTAAGTTACGACTACAAAAGCTTTTCTATTACACCCCTGAGTTTGTTCACACAATATAGAAACACTCATATATGTTCACATATTGAAAAAGCATGTATTGCATAAAATATATACTTAATTAAAAGTTAACTAGATGCATATTCTAAAAAAGTATCTCGTTTTATATCATGAATAATTATACAATTGAACATTATTAACGTGTATCTCGAGGTGAATAAAACATCTGTTCATGTTATCAATAATTCATGCTAGTACTCACTCAGAAACTAATCTTCATTTTAACGGGTATTTTGGAAATAGTTCAGGTTAAAAGTAATTCATGAACATTACTTTTACTACCACAGTAATTCATGAAAAGTAATTCAAATTAACGAATTTTAACTGTATTCTAACGAAACACTTATAGATTTTATTTTGTTTATATGATTTCTCTAATGAAATACATTTTTATAAGTCCCTGAAAACAGCTGTTAGCTAAGCGAGATGTAGTATTTTGTAAAATAATGTGACTGAGAAATCTAGTATATTTTACTCGGTGATCGACAGAAAAATCTCCAGATACATTTGAGAGCGCTGCCCTCCCGTTGAAGTTACATTTTAAAATCCAAATCCACTAAGAATTTGTACTTTCATATGCAACTTGTTAAATTTTCGTTTTTATATCAGTAACTTTCGTACAAGCTGATTCAGAATTTAGAAAGTTTAAAATATTCAATACCACCACAGGAATGTGAAGTGATCACGGTTGTTCCATACTTTATACCTTAGGGACAGGTGGAATGTTATGGAAAATTTTACAGAAGATTAACATTTTTAAGATCCGCCTTTATTTTCACACCAGTTTTTCTTTTCTTTTCTTTTTTTCTTTTTCTTTTTTTTAAGGAAAATTTTTTTTTTCTGATTTAATCGTAATTATATTTGCAGAGTATTATTTTAAATATAAACTGATGGAAAAAAAAAAGGGTATGTTTATGTACTACAGTTTTTATATCCGCACAATTTAGTAGCCTTCCCACGCAAGTACGGGACCACTGTGTTCGGTCTTGAAAATACTAATTTAAATTTTTGTAAAAGGTTTGTTGGATATAAAGTACAGACAGTAAATACAATTCAGTAATAGTTATGCAAAAATATAGTGAGAATACCGGTGGCGCTGTTGGTATTATACGTTCTACATTATGATAATCGACGGTGACCACAGAAAAAAAGGTGAAATACATGTGCGTCCAAAAGTACTCCGAAATAAATTAAGACGTTGATAGCTATGCCGACAGACCCTTCATTTTAAAATTTGCATAGCTACCAAGTTTTATAATTTATTCCGGAATGATTTATCCCCGCCTTTATTTCACAGCGTAATATTTGTAGAAAAATTTTCTTCATTATTTAACTACGATTAAACATGAAAAACATTACTCTAAAAATATTCAGGTGGTATAAGACAGGACTAACAACATTCCGGAATAAATTAAAAAAAAAAAAAAAAAAAAAAAAATACTTAGCAGCTATGAATTTGTATGCATACTAGACAACCTAACACGGAAGACTGTTAGTCCCGCCTCTTTTCACCTATTTTTTCACACCAGTGTTTTTTTAGGAGTATTTATTCCTTATTTAACCCTTTGCGGCGCAAGACAATTTTATACATTTAAATTATACTGCCACCGGAATTCATGAACTAAATTAAACTAAAAGAAATTTTAAAATTTAAGGTTTAAAAAACCGGCCTTTTCTGATATGTTATAAACGCGAATTTTTGCTAAAATATTTCCGGGATGAATTTTTGCAGCTGGATCTTAAATTTTGCGTCCTCGTGGTGAGGACACCGCGCGTTAAGGGGTTAACACTTTCACGACCTCATGTTTTTTTCTTTTCATGAGTAAGGTCAGATTATGGGCGTTATTCTCCCATGTTACAATATTTCAGAACAAAATTTTCTGTATTTATTCAGGGGACCGGATATTATGTCGTTTTGAATGAATAAAATGAAACCTTAAATTCTTGTATAACAGTGTTTACATGGTACTTTACAAATACCCATCTTTTAAGTTACCTAAGAATATCTTAAATTTTATCGAGGATAAATTTCCGATGTCAGTATTTTAATTCAAAACGACATTATTTTCCGGTCCCCCCTAATACATTTTTGTTATATTACAAATGGATGTACATTATCATTTGATTTTTTTTCAGATTAAAGTGTTAATATTCATAGCATAGTTGCCAATATTTTAATTTATTCCGGAGTACTTTTAGCTTTCCTTTATTTTGCCCTATTTTATATATAGAAAAAAAACTCTAATGTATAACTTCGATCAAATAAGAAAAAATTACTTTAAAAAATAAGTGGATATTCTTAAGAAATAAATAACGGACAAATTGCAAAAAAAAAAAAAAAAAAAAAAAAAAAAAACGCCCACTGGCAGAATTACAGATTTTCAAATGACTATGGTGTGATTGAGAGACGGATAAATTTATACCATAAATACAAAATGAGAAAATTAGTAACAGTAAATAGGTGAACCTTCGCCTAGGGGTGTAAAAATTTGAGAATTTCATCGGTTAGTAAAAATACATACACAGTAAATTACATACTTGCCAACTATCTCATTACAAACCATACAAATTTTAGTACCCGCCTTTTTCTTCACACCAATAATTCTTTAGAGTAATTTTAGTCTTATTTAATCGTAACAACATTTGGAGAGAATAACTCTAAAAATATAGTGGTGTGAGAAAAGGGGCGTTTTTTCAGGGGGCGTTAATAATTGTACGGTTATTAATAAGATGGTTGGCAAGTATGAAATTATAATGTAAATAAATTATACAGTAGGAAAGGTAGATATTGTGTGGTGAAAACGTACTTTTAAATTACAAGCATCGAAAATTTATTTAAAGAACTTGACAGTTGTATGATATTTGTATTTTACTTTTATTAACCTTTAAATTGTTTACTTTTTTCACTTTTTTGCATCTTTTTACAAAGCTGCCAACCTAAACTGGCAAAATGTTAGTGCAGCCCATTTTTCTACACCAGTCTTCTTTTAAAGAATTTCCTTTCTTAATTCATTGAAAATAAATTTTATGAGAATTACGGCAAAAATTAAGTGTTGTAAAGAAAGGGGCGGTGCTAACATTTTGCTGGATTCATTAGACTGGCAGCTGTATTTTAATATTTCCGCGGAAAGTGATTGTACGTTAAACATTTAATATCAATAGAATAAAACTATTAATTACTGCACCAGTGGCTAGCATGATCTACGCAGACTATTTGAATAAACAAGAAATAAATAAAGCACATTTATATTATGGAATATACTTTCTTAAAAGTATTAATATCAGAAAAGTTAACTTAAAATAAAAATAGGTTATAAACACTTCTAGACCAGTACAGCTCGGCTAACATTTTTTTTTCAACACTGTGTGCTTGTAGTGTTACTCCAAAAAAAAAAAAAAAAAAAATGAAAGAAAAAGAAATATGCGCATCAATTTTAGATAGGTACGACGATACGATAGAAAAGCAGTTCGCAAATTTCCACATAATAGTTCATAAGTTTGTCATCACTGCCTTAAAGGTTAACTTTAAAAATAATGAGAGAAACTTATATAATGTTGTATGCGTTTTACACTAATAATTATAATATTTAACAAGAGCTAAAATTAAAAAATATTTTAATAATGTTCGCACCAGTAACGTGTAAGGCATATTTTCTTATATTATTAGAAAAGTTTCTCACGCGTCCCAGGATTTTATTAACTATCTATTTTTCGAATCGTATGATCACCAGGGTTGCCAACTTGGGGACTTAGCCCCTAAATTTAACTAGCATCTAGCCAGCGACGAGCAACTCGCACACTTTCCTGCAGATATCGCGCATGCGTCGTATGGCGGAGCTGAATTTTATTTATGTTTATTCCATGTGTTTATTTCCCATTTTTATCCAAGACCCTCTTTGGTAGTGCTGCCATCTGATGGTCAATATAACTATTTGAATTACTTTCCATGTTAAATCAAACAAAACTGAAAAATTTCAAACTTTAAGATTTCAACAGAAATTCTGGGAATCATTCTCATTAACGTTATAAAAGAGAATATATTTTCTAATTTTTATATCTCGTTGGATTTTCGTATAATTAATTTTTAAATTAAAAAAAAAAAAAAAAAAAAAAAAAAAAGAATAACATTGTTTAGTTTGTGCAAACTTAAATTTCCCAAGTTCTATTAAGCATAGAGGGTTGTTTGAGACCTCATTTTAAAGAGAATTTCATGAGGTTTATTTTAATACGCAACTTACCTATGATTGCTAATTTTTTAATTTTAAAACTTAAGTTGGCGATTTTTAAAAAACTTTCAAAAAAGATTTTTATTATATCATTAGCTACAAATCTTAAAATTTGTAGAGTGGAATAAAATGGATTATGGCAAAAATGCCATTATTTTTTAATAGTTACATTTACTATAACTCCTGATTTCACTGTTATCCTTTTTACTTCCTTATTCAAAGTATAAGGAAGTATTGTAATGGTATTATAATAGTTATAATATTATATATATATAAGAAACACCAGCTTTTTTTTTTTTTTAATGGAATGATCTTTGGATCACTCCATGTCAAATAAACTAATCATTCATCCTGACCATTTTAGATTTCAACAAAAATTACAATATTTATTCTCCTTAAAAATAAAAAAATACAGTAAACTCCCGATTATCCGCGGTGAACGGGGAATAGACAACCGCGGATAATCCGCAAAATGGTCAAAAAGGGGATATAAATCAACACATAAAGCCTTTTGAGCAATACTGTTTAATTAACAGTTAAGCATGGCCCACACATACAATTTAACATACTAATAAAAATTTCTACTTACATTTTGCTTTATTAAAAAAAAAAAAAAAAATCGGTCAAGCATTTTTTTTTTTTTGTACTAAAACCTCTTATTTTAAATTTGAGATTGCAGTTTCTTTATCAGTATTTTGTCACAAAGTAATACATCGTCCTGTTCCTCGAGATATTTTATATGTCCATCTGCATGAGCTAGGGCTGCGTCGTGGCTCATCCTCTGCTGAGTTTTATCTCCTTCTTCCTCTTCTTCTTCACTATCTTCTGAAACTGGGTCTAATGCTTGGCCCACAATTTGTTCATCTGTAAGGTGTTCAATACCTGAATCATTGGCGTCACAATCAATCTACTCTTCAATGTTTCCTTCATTGACTTTTTCTCCTCCATGAACAGATTTAGCTAAATTTGCCCCATCATGAGCAGAAATTTCTTCCTCCTCTATAAACTCTACCAAAGTATTTTCGACATTTGGTAAATTTTTTCTCCAAGACCTTACCAATGTAGACTGCTTAACTGCCTCCCAAGCAGTGTGTATGCCATAAATGCTGTCAAGAATCGTGTAATATCTCCAAGAGCCTTGAAGGTCATTACTCTCTTCGATCATTTTTTTTTAATAAGTTTGTTCTGTATTTTTAAATTCCCTTTTAAATTCAAGCCCTTGAGGACCGCGGATAATCCGCAAAGCGGATAATCCGACCGCTGATAATCGGGAGTCTACTGTAGTTATAAAAACATTGCTATCCATATCTGTTTGAGGTTTCAGGTAATAAATTTTTTTAATCTTGAAAAATCTTTATATATATATATATAAATTTTATAAGGTCCACACCACTGAATAATTTTCAGTTTGAAAGTTGGTTGTCTAATTAACACTCCAATCATCATGATGCACAATCTATAGAAAACATGCAGCATTTAGAATATTAGCCATTGGGAAAATATATTGTATTATTTATATATTAAATTACACGCCAATTAAATAATTTTTATATTTCAAATTAGGAGATATTTTGTAACAGAATAAATATCTCATTTAAAACTTTTAACATGAATTTAACTGGAGCATTTAAAATCAACAAGGGCATTTTCTAAACATAGAATGTTTTCTGTCAAGCACACATATGGAGGAGAAAAGGGGAGGGGGGTATTTTCTCATTTTTTTATGTTAGTAATGGCATTCATTAGTTTGTTTAGTACTCCTCCCTGGGAAAAATTAAAAAATGACAGCCAATATTTTCTGAAAAAAACAAAATTTTAGAAGTAGATTTTTTAAAATTGCCATACTATTATTTAAGTGTGTGTGTGGGGGGGGGGGGGGGGGGGGGATAAATTAGAATAGAAAAACTATATCTTATGCAATAAGTGAAAAAGTTTGCAGTAATAATAATAAGAATAATGGGAAGACAATTTATTTCAGACAAATTAATGTAAGGTAAAAATTGTACAACTGAAAAAGTTGCTCTCATTTTTTAGTTTTTTTCAAAGCTGAATTAAATGGTTTAACTGAAAAACTGGATATAAGCTAAAACATGGTAATTGAAATTCATAACAGCCCATCTTTTTATCTATATACTAAATCCAAAAGCTAGATATCCTGATTTTGAATTACCAAATAAAAAAGAATTTATCCAGGAATATATTAGAATTTATCCAGGAATAATTAGAATATATCCAGGCAGATTTCTCTCTTTTCTTCTTCTTCTCCTTCTTTTTTTTTTTTTTTTTTTTTTTTACTATTTATTATTTTTGATTTTGAAATTTCATGCAAAATGTTCTCTATTGAAGGATTGTTAATTAATTTATTAAAGTGTAAAAGTGCTAGAATGCTGATGAAATCAAGAAGTCATTAAAAATCTTAATATCAAAATACTGAAAAATATTGAAATAATTCTAATAGTGAGAATGTTTTCTTCTTATAGGGTTATACGATTAAAACTGTGTAGCAAATTTAGTTTGGAAAAGCTATAAAACTTGTCTTGTTATTTAAAATATTAAATATAAATTCTGTAATTAATTATACTTAATTAAAAATTATACTCTGGTTTGTAATTTTCTATTACATAATAGTATAATTTTTTCTTAAGTTTCTTGATGTAAATATTTTTCACTGTTAAGTACGACAGATCACACTATTTCTTTCAGATAGCGATTTTGCTTTGTCACCATTTATTGCATTACTGAATGAATGTGCAAACATTTTTATTAAAAACATATAAAGCTGAAAGTTTGTTATTGTATCTGTCCAGATTATTAGATTTTATCAAAAATTGCTACACTTATTAATAAGGACAAAATGTAACTAATGCTGTATTTTTTAGTTCAGTTGGATAATTAAGGGCCGTTTTGCTTCGTTCATAGCAGAAATCGAAGTGAGGCAGCAAAACAACAGCGAATCTTGAAAATAAGCAGAAACAGAATTCAGCGCCGGCACATGACGCACGCGCGAAATATGCAGGAAAGTGTGCTAGTTGCTCGTCGCCGGCTAGATGCTAGTCTAAATTTAGGGTTTTTTTGGGGGGCTAAACATTTTTAGGGGCTTTTTGGGGGACTTTTAAATTTATGTTGGGGACTTTTAGAGACTCTTCAAAATTTTGCTGATTTTTTTTTTTTTTTCAATAACACATAAGATATTTAGACTTAGAGCATCGAGTTCTAATTCTAGACGAAGCGGTGGTTTTCTCTAGTCAATCGGCCTTAATCTCCACATCCCAACCCAATCCTCTACACAAAGCGTGGACAGTGCGTTCCAATTTCGTCTGCTATAAACAAATAAACCTCAACACATCCTTAAATCGAGACGCCTTAGAGGTCCCATTTTAAGGATTTCATTTTGAACTTTTTTTATTTGGTGTTTTATTTATTTATTTTTTTGTTTGTTTATTCGTTTGCCCATTGCTTTAAAAAATAAAATAAATCTATTTTGAAATTTACATCAGTGGGTTTAATTTTTAGGTATAAAAATTTAATCTGTATAAGTATTTGATTGCTCTGACCAAATGTATTTTAAAATATCACCTGTTAAGCTTTTACTTTGACTCATTGTAAATATTTTTTACTTCTGAGTTTTTGTGTTTTACTTTCCTTTCGCACCTCACGTTTCCGTTCTCAGCTTGACTATACTGTCCAAGTATTTTTAAACTATACGAAGTCCGTTCATGTCAGAAGTGGGCTCAGGGTTAAAATTTAAATTAGTTATTTAATAGTCCACTTTTCAAATGCGTAAAATAATTACAGAAAACAAACTGCTTTTACCATTTCAATGAAATGCATCTAGATCGGCAAATTGCTGATAAAAAACAATAGACTTCTAGCACTAAATTTGATAATATCTGTCAAATACAGTTTTATACTATTAATTTATTTTATGACGTATGTACCTGTTCAAAATATTTGCTTCTCGGCCAACTGTTCTGATTTAGGTAATAATAAAGGTTTACCCCAGCATAGAAACAAAGCGGTAAATGTCGGGTCTCTTATACGACAGACATGGACGACAATCGTCCCCTAAACAACTACCCCCCCCCCTTTTTTTTAAGCATATTTTTATATTCATGAAATATTGGTAATGAAAGGACAAAATCATTTCAATAACCGAAATCATATTTTTTACTTTCCGAACATACATATGTAAGGAAAGTATTGTAATCATGTCAAAAATCAGACTTTGGAGATTTTGGTTTTTGTATACGTTTTGGTGTTTGTATACGTTTGGTGCTTGTATATGTTGTTAAGCCCATAGGTCATTATGTTGAATATATTTTTTTTTTTTTAACTATAAGTTCCAGATGAATAAAAATCAATACTATTCGTGCGACGGTGACCTATAGCTAGTCCTGCATCGGGTCGGGTAATCCGATTTTACCCGAGTTGACACATTTTTTTATCTTGCGGGTCGGGTTCAATGGTCTTTTTATCTTGCGGGTCGGGTTCGGGTCGGGTTGACTGATTTTTGTTTTCTTGCGTGTCGGGTTCGAGTTCGGGTCAGGTTTAGCTTTCTACGAGTCGGGTCGACTTGAGAACACCTTTCAAAAAAAAATTTACAATTGAAAGCATAAATTTGTAGGCATAATTATAGCTCTTTAACTGATTTTAGATATGTGTCGGAGCTCTATACGCGGATATCCACCTGGGGAAAAAAAAAAAAAAAATCCGTATAAGCATGAGAAAAAAATATCCGTATACGTTTTCTTTTCTTCAACAAATCTAAAACTGATCATATGTAGAAATTGTATGAAAATTTTAAAGTACTGTATAAATTTTTATTGACTATTGTTAATATATATAATATATATAAAAGAAATACAACATAACCTCGCTTTTACGTTTTGGTTGGTTGGTTGGTTGTAGGATTTAAGGCCGATTGACTCCTGATGTGTCCTAGGCCTAGAGGGGGAGTGCCCTCCGTGGGGGTCTTTCTAAGGGGTCCTAGCCCGTATTTACGCAAGTTTCGGAGGAAACCACGGAAAACTCCGAACGGCTAGGTCGATGGGCGCGACCTGGGATCGAACCCGGCACCTCCCATCTACCAGCTTTGAGCGCAGAACCGCTCGGCCGCTGGTGGGCCCTTTTACGTTTTGGAAATTTAAGTTATTTCTCAATTTACATTTTTTTTTTTAAGATATCTTTATTTTCAATGAATTTTAATCCTCGTTTTTATGTTAACGAAATTTTGAATTTTCTTCCATTTACATTTGTATATACAGCAAATATACAGGGAATACTTGTCGTGATTTAATTAAAAAAGTAATGTAAAATAAACACATAAAGGAAACGAATACAGTCGGTAACAAAAGTGTCCGAACACTAGCAAAAATTCCTATGTAGAAAAAGTACACTTCATACGGTTTTGTTAAATAAATCCTTGTCGAATCCTGTTCTTAGTCAGTGTAGGAACATGATTCGATAAGGATTTATTTAACAAAACTGTATGAAGTGTACCTTTTTTACGTAGGAATTTTTGCTAGTGTTCGGACACTTTTGTTACCGACTGTACCATCAAGGCAGATTATATTCTTTATCGTCTTCTCTAGAACAAATAAATAATGCACCAAGTAAAACTGAAACAAGAAAATGCTAAGTTGCTGATTACAGGGGCGTAGCGTGAAAATTTGATTGGGGGGGGGGGGGGGGGAGAGACCGAAGTTTGGCGCCCTTTCGTATTTCTCATCTGAAAATGCCACCCATATACTGTCAAGAGTGTTGCCATCTTTGGGATCGAGGGCACAGGCCCTCTCGTCGGTTAATACGTGCCCCCTCCCCTCTCCTTCGGGGCATATTCCTAAAATCTGCCAAGAAAAAAAAAAGCTGATTTTTTTCCCCTCCATATAGCAGCTTTTTTTTTTTCCACCTTCATTTAGCAGCTTTTTTCTTTTTTATACATCTTTGGAGCATTCTAAATTTTTTCAGCGAATCTATATATTAATACGCAGACATGAAATTTCTCTTACAATTTTAGCCTACTTTCAATAAAAGGAAGGGCTTACAAGTAGTATCTTTCGAAAGATATGGTTAATGTGCTTTGCAGAAATATATACATATATATATTCTCGTATGAGATTAAGCAAAAATATCTTTCTTAGGACAACCAGAGTATTGGTTTGAGATAAAGTAGAACAATTGAAAAAGATTTTTTTCCTTCTTTTCCAACAAGTTTAAAATATACTACATTATAATTCAGGTAAAACATAAAATTTTAAAAATAAATTTTAAGAAATGAAAGTAGTAACTGTTGCTAAGGAAAGCAACTTTATATTTTTAGAGTGGACCATTGCTAAGGAACGCGACACAATTACCGCATACCTTTATGTGGAAGAACAAACTGAAAAAAAGTCCTGTTGTCCAAAATTAAATCTTTTTTGTACAGAAAGGTATTTCTTACTTAGGTGTTGGTGTCGGTGTTTGGGAAAAAGGCCGATTGACTGCTCTAGGGTCCTAGGCCTGAGGGGGAGTGCCTTCTGTGGAGGTCTTTCTAAGGGGTCCTGGCCCGTATTTACGCAAGTTTCGGAGAAAACCATGGAAAATTCTGAACGGCTAGGCCGACAAGCGCGACCTGGGATCGTACCCGGCACTTCACGTCTACCAGCGTGACAGAAAGATTGCGGATTCAATAATCGAGCCAATTGAACACCATCATGAAAGTCTGTCTCTACTGCACGTAAACTCTGTCGTGGCTGCAATGTCCTCCAAGCTCTGTGCAAATAATACCTCTGGGGATACTGAAGCGAGAGAGCCATCCCTTCCGCAGAAGATAAAAATTGTGATGGCTTGTCTTCAGACCGCCACTGGGGTGTTAATTCCAAACCGTCGCCAACTGCCCAATACGTGCCTATTAATGCGACGTTAAATCAGCTTCCTCGCGCTATTTCATGCCAAGAAACACTAGTTGAATTCTATAGACTTATAAATATTTCAAAACCTGTAAGCGAAGAAATTAAAATAAAAAAATTGCTTAAAGGATCACTTAGAATCAAAAATTGTTTGGGAGAAATCGTTATAACCAAATCAAACCTCATCTAATTTCGTTTTTATACAATAGCCATAACGTACAATAAACAGCTTTTTTTTTCGAGCTAAGGTCTTAAAAAATCGTAATTTTAAGTTTTGGGTGGTGAGAAAGTGATTGCGCATACTTACGAGTCAGTTGTAAGTATGTGAAATGGGAGAAAGGCGCCGCAGTCGTCACAGAGCGCGAATTTGCTAAGGTCAGAATTTTCAAGGGTCGTTGCATGGTAAGTGAACATGCTGTTGTAGGTGCCTGAACAGGGAAGGGCGCCGCTCAGCTGGAGTTTGCTGCTAACCCATTCTTAAAGGGTCCTGAATACGATCAAAATTTTCAACAGTCTTTTGCACGGTAAGCGAACAGACTATTGTAAGTATTTGAAAGGGGAAATCATGCCATAGGCGCCTCCAGACAGGAATTTGTTATGATCATATTTTTTTTAAGGGTTGTGAATACAAAGAGAATTTTCAAGGATTGTTTGCACAGTAGGAAAATAGGCTGTTATATACGTTTAAAAAGGCTGTTTTAGGCGTCTAATTAGTAAAGAGGGCGCCACCTAACGAGAGTTTGCTACAGTCAGACATTTTAATGCAAACTTTTTTTGCTGGTCAGTGAACCAGTTGGTCGCCGAAGGCAGCTCCTGATGCATAAAAATCTTAAGTGTTTTTGGTAACAAACGATAATCAACAAAATTATGATCCACTTTTAAATGAACTTCAAGGCGCAAAACAGCGCCCGCAGAAACCTCATTATGCCTTTGTAGGTTCCTGAACAGGGAAGGGCGGGGAAGGGCGCCACTCAGCTTTAGTTTGCTACTAACTTATTCTTAAAGGGTCCCGAATACGATTAGAATTTTCAACAGTCTTTTGTATGGTAAGCGAACAGGCTATTGTAAGTGAACAAAACGGGAAATCATGCCATATGCGCCCCCAAACAGGAATTTGTTATGATCAGATTTTTTTAAGCGTCATGAATACGATGAGAATTTTCAAGGGTCGTTTGCACGGTGGGAAAACAGGCTGTTTTAGGTGTCTAATTAGTTTAGAGGGCGCCATCTAACGGGAGTCTCCTTCAGTCAGACATTTTAACGCAAACGTTTTTTGCTGGTCAGTAAACCAGTTGGTCAGTTTGAGATACATAAATTCTTAAGCGATTGCAAAATTATGATCCTTTTCCAAATTAAATTTAAGTCGCAAAACAGCGCCCCCAGAAACTTCAATATGCCGCCCTATTTTTTAAAACATTGGGGGGGGGGGGACTCCCCCCCCTCAAGCTACGCCTCTGAGATTATGCAAATTTAAAGTGATCAGTGAAACAGATGTTGAACTGTGAATACATGCTACACAAATTATTATAGTAAAGTAAACATCCACATCAGACAAAAGCAATGAAGAATAATACATCTTTATTTTTTTCCAGACTATAAGTATTAAATAATAAATTACGAACATTTAAATTGAAGTGCATTTTTTGCTTCCTTCTATATTCAATAGAAGAAAGTATTGGATTCATAACAATTTTCGACTTCCAGTTTTCGACGGATTTACACGTTTTGAGAGGTTTAGAACACGATTTTACCATTTATAGAAAATGTCTGTCTGTCTGTGTGTGTGTATGAAAAAAAATTTGTGGCGACTGTATCTCCGGAACTACTGTTCAGAATTATATACGAATTTATATGTAGAAGCACCTTGACCTAAATTAGTGCCTATCAATTTTTGTCAACCGATCAACAGGTGGTGCTGCTGTACAGCAATTTCCGAGATTTAAGAGGAGGCTATATCTCAGGTTCTATTGAGTATAACCAAACAAAGCTTGATATGTGAAAAGGCTATTATGAGACATTATGATGATTCAGTTTGAATTCTTATGGGCCAACAGGTGGCGCTGCTGCACAGCGATTTCGGCAGTTTAAGGGAAGGCTATATCTCAGGAACTACTGCATAAAATTGCATATAAATTTATATGTAGATGCACCTTGACCTAAATTAGTGTCTCAACAGTTGGTGTCAACCACTCAACAGGTGGCGCTGCTATACAGCGATATTTTCAATTTAATGGGTGGCTATATCTCAGGTTCTATTGTGTATAACCAAACAAAACTTGATATGTGAGAAAGCCATAATGAGACATTATATTGAATCAATATGGATGCTAATCGGCCAATAGGTGGAGCTGCTGTTCTGCAATATCCCTCGATAATGGAAAGGCTATATCTCAACTTCTATGGCATATAACTCTACGAAACCTCATATGTGAGATAACCATTATAAAAACGTACTTTTTAAGATGCTATTTATAGGCAATAAAACTGTCTTACTTTGGATATTTAGTGTTAGTTGTCTCTAGGATGAAAATCGTTTGCATTCATCCTGTTAGATAATCTTAAAAAATAATATTTTTAATAAATGATTTGCACTTAGTAAAATATAGGAAAGTATAGAAGAAAGTCTTGTGGTGGCCACAACATACTAGTTTACTCTTGAAGTACACAACTCTCACATAAATGGTTAAAAATTATTATTGATCTTTTTTTCAGTTTTTTTAATTTTTAAATTAAACAATTAGTAATTACATTTCAAATTCTTTTTAAAATAATTTACCAACTATATGACAAGGAAAACTTACCTTACTTTATAATTTAAAAAAGTTTTGTATGATTTTTAGATGATTAAGTAATTTTTATTTAGTTTTCGGGTCGGGTTCGTGTCGTAAAAGTTTCTCTACTGCGAGTTCGGGTCGGTTTTCGGGTTGTTGAAAAATTTTTTGTCGGGTTCGGGTCGGTTTTCGGGTTGATGAAATTTTTTTTTTGTCGGGTTCGGGTTGATATAAAATTCATCTGTCGGATTTGGGTCGGGTAAAACCCGACCCGCGTAGGACTCTACCTATAGCATTGCACATATTTACATTTTTAGTTCAAATGAACACGGCATTTAGACGTTATCACAATTTGAAAAATTTGGCCTTATAGACCATAATGATAAAGAATTTTTCTTTGTGCCTCTGTTAAAAAAAAAAAAAAAAAAAAAATAAGTGCTAGATTCACCATAATCAACAGAATTTGTGCTAGGATGATATTTAACATCCGTACCAACTTTCAGCTCATTCGAACAAAGCGTTTCTTATGCTATCATGTTGACTTAAACACATGCATACATCATCTAACTTCTAACTGGTTTGTGTGTGTGTGACTGTCTGCGCTCTGGTGATCACACTACCGATCGCAGAGCTTCCAAATTTGGCATATAGAGGTATCTGAGACCCTGCAGGTGTGCACCTCATCGAGATTTTTTCGAATTTCGAATTCGAATTTTTTAAATTAATGTTTTTTCGATTTTAAATATTGGCTTTTATGTTTCATTTTTCATGAATTTGTTCTTCCTTTGTAATCGTCTGCGTATCTTAGCAACGGCTATTACGCAATTTAATTTTTATTCAATACATTCATTCGAAGGAGAAATCTTTTTTTTTTTTTTTTTTTTTTTTTTTTAATTTATTATATTTATTGAAAATCAAATGGTAATGCAATAGAAATAAATTGTTATGTTTATGTACAATTTTTATAGTGTAACAACTTTTTATTTTTCATTTTTAATTAATTCCTTTAAAATAAAAATCCTTTTTTTTTTAATGATATTTATTAGGGGAAAAAAATGGTAGTATAGAGATGAAAGGATTAAACTGATTAAATTTTTTTTTTCATGTATTTAATTCCTTTCAAAAGAAAAATCTACTTTTTATTTTATTTTACTATACTGGTCGGAATCAAATCGTAATATAGTGTAAATAACGGGGGTTATAAAACACATGGTTTAAAAACTAAAATGTATAATAGATGCTGAGATACAGTCATCTTCAAAATCATAGTTCTTAAATAACAGAAGATCCATATGTCGTCGATAAATATCCAGATTGAAGTGTCCGGGAAAGACCTTTCTGCAGACAGTGGAAGACTGGACCTGTACAGGCGGAAAAGAGGGCTTCCGTAGGCAGCGGGTACCCGAAGCGAGGTCTAGAGCAATTTTACTGTTTATTATTATTATTATTATTATTATTTAATTTATAATATGATATAAAAAATAAATACTGATCCAGTTTTTTTTTTTTTTTTTTTTTTTTTGAAAATTCATTTAAATGTAGTGATCAGCGAAGCGGGCGTAGCCTGCTAGTCGTAAATATGGCAAAAATGAACTCGGGGGTCCTGAAAACGTATATATACACAAAAATCTCAAATTCGGTTTGATTTTATATATATATATATATGTGTATGTTCGGAAAAATGTGCAATGGAAATGTACTCATTTTTACTTTTATTTTCGTCCAGGTAAACAAGCAAAAGTTTTCTTTTTTTTTGTTTAAAGAAAAAAAGGAGGGGTTGTTTAAATAGTTTATGGAAATTAAAACATTTATTCTAAATGAACACAAATACAAAAAAAATCGATAAATTTTATAGTTTCAGTCTGTCCACGTGTGTCAACTTCATCATAAAATATTCAAAATGTAGAGACAGATGTTTTCTTTCATATTCTTGGCGCTGGGCGTCTGTACCTCCGCAAAGCAGCTGAAAAAAGTTTTTGTTAGTATAAATAAAATATAAAGGATATCACTGGAAAACTAACATAGCTAAAAAAAATTGATAAAATAATAAGAATTAAGCGCTCAGGCTAAATCCTTTATTAAAAAGACCTTATTATTTATTTTTTTTCTCTCCATTCAAACTTATGCACTATGAATTTACGAACTGTACTTTGGTTAAAATAAGTGAAAAGAAAAAAAAACAGAAGAAGAAGAAGAGGAGGAAATGAAATCGTTTGTCAGGTCAGAATTACAATCCCATTTCCCCCCTCCCCCCTTCGATTCTGATTAGAGAGATTAAAATTAAAAAATTAAATTTAGCCCGTAGCCAGTGTTGTTTGTTCTTTTCCCAGGTCTGAATGTTAACACTGGCATTTAGCGCGGGTGCTGATATTAGTGTAATATTCACTTAAAAATGTCTAAAATAATAGATAAAAAATACATGCAGAAGTATACCAAGAAGTGGGAGACTGATCCAGAATTAAAAGGTTAGTAATGTTTTTTGTCCCTTTTAAGTGAAAATACCAATGTTTTGGAACTCTACCTATAACTTGACAGGTCCAGTCAAAATATGGATTATTAAAAATAAAATAAAAATAAAAACTTGCGTTTATGCATCGCTGGAAGCACAATAATAAAAATAAAAGATGTTTTTTTTTTAAAAGAGAAGAAACTCATTAAATGTTGTTTTATGTATTTATAATCATAGGTGTTTCAGTTTTCAAGCTAAATATTTGGGGACTTTTTTAGGGGATTTTTACAAAGGATTTAGGGGCTTTTAGGGACTTTTGTATTTGAATTTAGGGGCTAAAAATTTTTGGAGTTGGCAACCCTGATGATCACCGTGATTAGGGATTTTGCGCCATTTTGGGAATATATTGGGCTTCTGGGGAAGTTTTTGGGGATTGAATAGTGTGGCAGGGTTCGTACGGGCCTTATTTTTTCCCTGAGTCTTATACCGGTAATTTTGTAGACAAATTTACGTTATAAAGTAAGTCTATTCTATTAAGTTGAATTTTATTGTTTTAGAATACTGGTGTGAGACTCAGGGAAAAAATACAGCCCGTACGAACCCTGTGTGGGTTTTTTTTTAAATTTTTAGGGAGAAACCTGGGGAGTTTTACAACTTTTTTTTTTTCTTTTTGTTTTAAATTGGTCTACCTAGAGCCCCTTATATAAAATATATAGGCCGACGCATCGCCGCCATTTTTTTTGCCTCGGATGGGGGCAGCATTCCCGCTTGGCGTCGTTATCGCTTAACTAGTGATTTTAAGAAATCTTGATCTGAAGCTACGATCGGTCAAGAGCAATAAGCAGCAAGTATAATATTCCTAACAACACATTTATACACAGTACATTCTTGGTATGTTTTTTCATCCTCAGGATATTGCATGGATGTACTGGGAATAAGATGTGTTGTTAGGACTATTTCTGTCTGTTTCAAATACAAATATATATAAAGCTTTCTGAAGAAAAAAAAAAAAAAAAAACTTACTGTTTAAAAGTGGAAAACCTTTATTTATTTACTTACTTTTTTTGCTATTTCTAGCATATACTATTCATTTAAACGAAACTTAAAATAAATTGTAATTGTAATTACAACACGGAAATGAAACACCTTTGGCGACCCCAGCAAATGTCGCCAAAGCTCAAAAGGTCTTCTTTGATTAATTTATGTTTATTAACATAAATATTATGATTAAAATAGCACATTCTTTGTATTTTTACGTTTGAAGCATGTGAAAAACACAGAGAAAAATATAAGTAAATGAAATTTATATTATTTTATTCATCCTAAATTATCTTATGGAAATCTGAAGATTGTATGTTCTTTTTTTGAGTGATTATAGCAATTTATCACAAAACAATGTACCATATGATAATTTACCGAGCTACAATTATCAAAACGATAGAAATAATGTCTGCCGTTTGTTTATCTACGGAAAATACTGGGTAATGTGGCAACCCTAAGGCAACAAAATGCCTGATGCGCCAGCTCGTATATATAGGAGCCTTAGGTCTACCTGATTAGTTCACGTTCACTATTGTGAACTGTAGGGATTTGTCCTTACTCGTACGGACTTTTAGCAGTTTTCGTTAGCATGTAGGAAACTTTTTTGAGGTTCCATTTCTCCTTAGAAAATCCTGATGATGAAAAGACATTCTACGAACATCCTCAGCGCCCGTTGTTATACACATAAAGAATTTAGTATAAATACAACTGATGAGACGGTTTAATAATACATCTTCATGAATAACCTAGGGAGAGCTGATGAAACTAGACTCAGTATTTCACTCAGATTTAAAAATTTTCGATAACTAATATGTATAAAAAGTTAATTAATTAGTGTAAAATTAATTTATTAATAGTTAAGTTCTAGTGTAAAATTAATTAAAAGTTCATTAACTAATCTCAATTCTTACTAGTAATTCACTAGTTATTAATAAAATTAATAATTGGTGTGCATAAACGTCATTCTTGTATTTGGGGATTTTTTTCTAAAATGAGCTTTATTTGGAGAAAAATTTGGACTTAAATCTGCAAATTACTTCAAATTTTCTTTCTTTTTCTTTCTTTTTTTTTTAATTTACTTTTTCAGTAGAAATTGAGTTGGGGATTTTTTTTAGAAAATCCCCTGATTTGTGGAAATTTGAAATCCTGCTTGCGGAAATTGACTGTCGACCATCTGGCAACACTGGTGTAGCTCAGCGCGTAGGGTAAAGTATTTTATGTTTTAGGAATTCTCAGAGAATGCAAAGCATCCTATTTTTGAAAAATATGTGTGTGTTCTTCCGCATTTGTATTTTTAGGTAGTGTGATATAGAAATCCCATATTTTTAATGAATTTTTCTCATTTATTTAAATTCAAATCTATATTAATGTTTTATATAATAATATATTCGTGCATACAATAATAGTTTTTAATTAACCACTGAATCCTTTTTGCCCCAATAAAATAAAATAAAAAGTAAGTGGAAAAGAAAATCTTGCTGAAAAAAAAAAAAAACATTCTTTCATTTAGGTTTTTAAAAAAATACCACATGGCCATTCTTATTTTCTGCGTAAATCAACGTTTGACGGCTAACATAATTTTAATCTGTTTCTCAAAATTATCCTTGAAAAAGAATTAATTGCATTTCTTTTTCCTTTGCTTTTGCCGTCTGTGGTTTTTTAGTTCTCATGAGTAAAGTTTGGCATCAGACTCGGGTTAATGTAATATGGTAATCCTGGTCGCGATAATAAAATTTATTAACTGAAGAAATATATAACGGATCTAAAGAAACCGTTTTTTGGGTGACCTTGACGGCAAAATATTGTGTGCCAACGTGTTCGTGATTTTCGATTTTGGCTAAAAATTTGGACATTCTCTCACTGATCTCCGTCAAGAAAACATCTCTTAAAACTGGATTAAGATCTCTCTCTCTCTCTCTCTCTCTCTCTGTGTGTGTGTGTGTGTGTTTTTGCGGTTTCCAAACAGAATGTACTGTTTCATTTATTATATTATTATGCACGTATTCCTTCCCTGACATTACGTGCCCCCTAAAAAAATCATTTCTGATCGGGTAAAAACTCGCACCGGGTTCCCACTGCCTTCGGCAGCGCAGTACTGTACGCTCTGTGCGCGCACAACTTAAGGGATACACGCGCTGCGCGCGCGTATTCCTTTCCTGACCCTTCGTGCCCCCTAAAAAAAAAATCATTTCTGATCGGGTAAAAACTCACACCGGGTCAGGAGACCTCAAAACGTGTAAATCTGTTGAAATCTTTGAATGATATAAAAGAACTTTAAAATATCTTTCGAATGATGTATTAAAAATAATTTAATCCTAATTAGAAATTGAAATATTGAAATTTGAAAATATTACAGCGCCATCTGGCGGTACGAATTTCTGTATTCCACTGTTCGATTCCAATTCAAAAAAGCGTTCTAATGATGTATTACTTATGAAATTATTTTAATTAGTAGCTGAGATACAAAAGAAAACCTAATCAGGAGCCCTCAAAACGTGTAAATCGAGTGAAACCTCGCGCGCGGTATACACCTATTTCTTCCCCACCCTTTCAGCTCCTCCTAATTAACCTATGTATACCAATTTTGAATGGTCTAACTCAATTAGCTGAGATTCAAAAGAAAACCTAATCAGGAGACCTCAAAACGTGTAAATAAGGTGAAAACTTTCGATAATATAAAAAAAAAAAAAAAAACATTAAAATATCTTTCAAATGATGCATTAAAAATAATTTAATTATAATTAGAAATTGAAATTTTAAAATATTAAAGCGCCATGGATCGAACCGGCCGCGCAGTCCCGTGCGCGCTGCACGCACAAGTTAGGGGATACGCGCGCGGTGCACGCCTATCTCTTCCCCACCCTTTCAGCCCCTCCTAATTAACCTACGTATACCAATTTTGAACGGTCTAACTCAATTAGCTGAGATGCAAAGGAAAACCTAATTAGGACACCTCAAAACGTGTAAATCTGGTGAAAACTTTCGATAATTTAAAAGAACTTTAAAATATCTTTCGAATGATGTATTAAAAATAATTTAATCATAATTAGAAATTGAAATATTGAAATTTGAAAATATTACAGCGCCATCTGTCGGTAGAAATTTCTGTATTCCACTGTTCCATTCCAATTCAAAAACGCTTTCTAATGATGTATTACTTATGAAATTATTTTAATTAGTAGGTGAGATACAAAGAAAACTAATTCAGGACACCTCAAAACGTGTAATTCTGGTGAAAACTTTAGATTATTTAAAAGAACTTTAAAATATCTTTCGAATGATGTATTAAAAATAATTTAATCATAGTTAGAAATTGAAATATTAAAATTTGAAAATATTACAGCGCCATCTGTCGGTAGAAATTTCTGTATTCCACTGTTCCATTCTAATTCAAATGCGCTTTCTAATGATGTATTACTTATGAAATTATTTTAATTAGTAGCTGAGATTCAAAGAAAACTAATTCAGGAGACCTCAAAACGTGTAAATCTGGTGAAAACTTTCGATAATATAAAAGAACTTTAAAATATCTTTCGAATGATGTATTAAAAATAATTTAATCATAATGAGAAATTGTAATATTGAAATTTGAAAATATTACAACGCCATAAAAGAAAACTGATTCAGGACACCTCAAAACGTGTAAATCTGGTGAAAACTTTCGATAATTTAAAAGAACTTTAAAGTATCTTTCGAATGATGTATTAAAAATAATTTAATCATAATTAGAAATTGAAATATTGAAATTTGAAAAAATTACAGCGCCATCTGGCGGTACAAATTTCTGTATTCCACTGTTTCTACGGCAAAAATAGTTTTTCTTGTTAGCCAAATAAAAATTTAAAACTCAATTTAATTAATAAAGAAAAGATGTGATGAGTTTTAATAGCTGAAAAAAAGATTACTTTTTCACTGTTAGTTATTTTTACTGGCGGTACAAATTTCTGTATTCCACTGTTTCTACGGCAAAAATAGTTTTTCTTGTTTGCCAAATAAAAATTTAAAACTCAATTTAATTAATAAAAAAAAAAGATGTGATGAGTTTTAATAGCTGAAAAAAAGATTACTTTTTCACTGTTAGTTATTTTTACTTATATATGTTTACTTTTTTTTTTAACCCAATGACTTATTTGCGTACTGGGTTGAGCTTAAAAATTGTAATTAAGCGACTGCCATAGTAAAAATTTAGAAAAAATCCGATCACAGCGCCACCTTTTGAAAATCGAAACGTTTATTTAAATCTGATATTTTATAAAGAAAAAAAAAACAGTCCGTATTTACGTGAGTTTCTGAAGAAACCACGGAAAACTCCGAAATGTTAGGGCGATGAGCGCGACCTGGGATCGAACCCGGAACCTTCCCCAGATACTAAGGGTAACCGTGCAGTCCAGTCCAATGTATGTGTGTATGTATCTTCGATAATTTCAAACGAATTTATCGGTTTTTTTTTCCCATAAAAAAAGAAAGAAAAGATGTGATGAGTTTTAATAGCTGAAAAAAAGATTACTTTTTCAGGACACCTCAAAACGTGTAAATCTGGTGAAAACTTTCGATAATTTAAAAGAACTTTAAAGTATCTTTCGAATGATGTATTAATAATTTAATCATAAGTAGAAAT
The DNA here is from genome assembly GCA_963930645.1 of Salticus scenicus. Taxonomy (NCBI): domain Eukaryota; kingdom Metazoa; phylum Arthropoda; class Arachnida; order Araneae; family Salticidae; genus Salticus; species Salticus scenicus. The sequence goes on from OZ005659.1 coordinate 40,406,700, forward strand.
TGAAATATTGAAATTTGAAAAAATTACAGCGCCATCTGGCGGTACAAATTTCTGTATTCCACTGTTCGATTCCAATTCAAAAAAGCTTTCTAATGATGTATTACTTATGAAATTATTTTAATTAGTAGCTGAGATACAAAAGAAAACTCATTCGGGACACCTCAAAACGTGTAAATCTGGTGAAAACTTTCGATAATATAAAAGAACTTTAAAATATCTTTCGAATGATGTATTAAAAATAATTTAATCATAATTTGAAATTGAAGTATTGAAAATTGAAAATATTACAACGCCATAAAAGAAAACTGATTCAGGACACCTCAAAACGTGTAATTCTGGTGAAAACTTTCGATAATTTAAAAGAACTTTAAAATATCTTTCGAATGATGTATTAAAAATAATTTAATCATAATTAGAAATTGAAATATTGAAATTTGAAAATATTACAGCGCCATGAAAGAACACTGATTCAGGAGACCTCAAAACGTGTAAATCTGTTGAAAACTTTGAATTGTGTAAAAGAACTTTAAAATATCTTTCGTATGATGTATAAAAAATAAATCAATCGTAATTAGAAATTGAAATACGCGTATTAGAATATTGCGAAAATGTCCGGCGTGTAAAGATAAAATTTAATTTGCAATTAAAATGTAAATCTTTTGTTTATTGACGAAAATCGATGAAATTTGAAATGCAAGTTTGTTTTGTGGTGTAAATATTATATATACTAAATAAAATGTGTAAAATTTGAAAAATTGAAGAAAATAGAAAATTGTAATTTTTAATCGCACTACGAAACACGTGACTCCGTTAAATTCCAGATGTGTTTCCGTTGAAGACTGCTGTAGACGAAAAGTCTGCAAAGCTAAGATTCTTGTGATTCGTTGCCAACATTTTTTTATAGTTTAGTTAATTTTAAAAAATCTAATTGTCCGATCGATAAGCCGTTTAAACCATCGGATTGAGGAAAAAAAGCCCTTTCCAATGGTATCTTGTTTGTAACGATACGACTGATATTTCTAATTTATTTTCCACTTTTTCCGTAAAAATGTCGCTTTTTAAGCATTTAATCATGAATTCTGGGTCATTTTTCGCTAGACAATGGTCGACATTTTAATTAATATCTCCGCTAATTAGGGTCGCATCGTTTCGCAAATTACATATCGTACATCTGCGATAAATTCTCTGTCCGACGGTACCTGTTCGAAGTCCGTGCGACCGTTAGCGGCGGAGCCTTTTCCGTTTCAAGCCGTTTCTCACAGACACACACACACACAGACAGACAAAAACACACACGCGTACAGATTTTAATAATATAAGGAGATGGAGACACTGTACTTATTATCTGCTGTTCAGCTATTTTATCTGCCAAATAAAAACTATGAGTAGGTAAAAAAGGAGAGTTCTAGGTCAGACGGCGGGTGCAAGGGTGCAAGGCGGAGCAAACGGAGCCGTGCGGATGCCGCACCATCCCCTGAGGGTCTAGATGAGTTGGTATTGACCTTGAGACATCCTCTGACTTAATCGTGAAACGTGACGAGGGTATTAATCAGGAAATTTAATTAAAAAATTAATGAGTGATTTTGTAAAAGGAGATGATGGTTTTAAAAAGAGATTTTTTGTGGAGTACTGTGAAGGCTATTGTTTATGAGTAATGAATTATAAAAATTAAAAAAAGAGAAAAAAATTTAAAATTTAAAAAAATTTAAAAATTTAAAAATTGAGAAATAAATAGGAAATAAATAAAAAATATGAATTTAACAATGAAGTATATTGATGTGAATATATTATGAAAGAAATAGAGAAGTCTGACTGAGGTTCGAACCAGGTACCTTGCAGTAAAAAATATTTCAGCAGTTTTCGCGTATGTGTGAGCGATTTTTCTATTATATACCTGTACAAATCTTTTTAAATCTATGAATGCAATTATTCGAAAAGAATTCAATCGTTTAAATGATATTAATTAGAGAATAATAATTAAAAAAATATTAATTAAGGATTTCCTTGTAAAAGTTCACCATATGTTTTATGAAAAAAAAAAAAAAAAAAAAATGGCAATGTATATGAAAATTAAGTTAAAAGATGATTAAAATCTCAAATGTATAATTGGTATTCGAACCCAGCGCCTGCTTGAAGTAAAGAAACAGTAGTTTGCAAGTACTTTAACCACTGTTCTTTAGAAATATGCATACGCAGATCTTTTTAAACTAAAGAATGCTGTATAATTACTTGATTGATAAATATTCGTTTTAAAAATAGTTTTCCGTAAAGTTTCTTCATTTCAACCCAATTGTATATATTTTAATCTACCTCACAATAGATAATATTTTAAATGGGAGATATTAGATAATTCTAATTATTGATTTTAAACAATTTTCAGCAAAAATAGTTTTTTACAATTAGTTAATTGTATTTAACAGTTTAAAATAAATTCTTTAAGTTTTTTCACGCCTAACTTTTTTCAACTTGTATCGTGTAGATCTAAAGTAAATAAAACAATAAAGTTTTTAGCTGACTACACCAATTTAAAACATAATTAAAAAGGATTCCCACCAAGACATTTACTACTTCTGTGCTAACTTGTTTTCAAAAGATGGTTTTACAATAGCTGAAGAATTTTTCCCCTTAAGGCCCTACGTCAGTGAGCTTCAAGGTCATCCAAATCCGGTATTAACCTATTGTAAAATATTCCTCATTATTACTCATTACGTAATACATGTTTTTAAATTCTGTTTTCACATTCGGAAAATTCACGACCATTAAAAGTCGCCTCATGTTTCAAAAATTAATTTTTTAAAATTTAAAAATTTGTTTTTAAGCTGCAAAAGACGAATTTTTACTTGATTTTCTTTATCGTTCTCAAATAATAAACAAATTGTAATATCAAAAATCTGAAACATACTGCAATTTTTTAAATTATACAACTTATTACAATTAAATTTCCTAATATTTAGGTTTAAAAAACATATTAATAATTTTGAGGAATAAAGCAAGTTTTAGCTGAAATAACCGAATTTTCCCCCATTTCACTCTGCTTCTTTTATCAGAGCGATGGGCGGTGAAAAACCCATTAAGATGACAGGTGATTAGTTTTCAATTGAAAGTGTGAAAATGCCCTGAAGTGAAGTTACCCATGTCGTAGAAAAGGGACTGAAATAGCAATACGGAATCAGAACTCGAGTTTGTTTTACTGCACATAAACTACTCATATGTATTTATTAGATAATTTCTTTTTTCAGTATCACAAATATGCTCCTTTTTTTTTTTTTTAATTATTTTTTTAAATATTTATTTAAAATAAATCTAAAGATCCCCTCCTCCCCATTAATTAATAAATTTTTATCCTATGTATATTTACCAAATCTTTATAAATTTAAATTCTGGCGGAACTGAAGTGGGATAATAATTTTATCTTCAGCATTCTTTTCGCATTGCAAAAAGTTTTAACAGTCCAGGACACAGTTTTAACTGATAATTATAAAAATCCATATAATGTTCTGAACGTTTTCCAAAGTGAGCTAATACTAAGTGCATAAAAATGTTTAAAACTAGTTGGCATAGGTGGACTCTGCTCAGTTCCCCACCATATTTATGTTCTCATAAATTTCTAGTTTGAGAGATATAATCATGTTAAAAGAAATGAATTTGACAAAAGCTTGATACAGTGACAGAATGAAAACCCCGCCTAATAGGCTATCCACCGTTCACTTCGATATATTTATTTTATTCTAATCTATTAATTTATTTTATCAGGGTCAATTCCGTTGTTTAGTTTTCATGCTACTATTTCCAATGCAATAATCCTCAAAATTCATATTTATATGAAAAATTTACAATTTTGCTATGTTGGTAAAATCGTAAATTACGAATAATTTACGAAATTTTCCTATTAGAATATTTGTATTCAATCATGTTCAAACAAATATCATAACTGTAATTTTGAAGTTGTCTAATGTATTTATGAGCCTCAAAATGAAAGTTTATGCTCAATTTTACCTTATTCTGGCATGTTAAGTAAATCGTAAATTCCAAATAACTTACGAATTTTTTTAAAATGGAAAATTCATAGTCATTAATATTCATACAAGTGTCCCAAATAATATTTCAAAAGTAGTCTGACATCTTTACGATGAAAATATCTCTAAAAATTGACGGTTATGTGAAAAATTGCCCCATACTGCCATGTTAAGAAATTCGTAAATTTCCAATAACTTGCGAAATTTTCAAAGTAGCATATTTATAGTTACTGATGTTCCTTCCGGCATCAAAACTGATATTTTAAAACTGGTCTGACATTTTTACAGTAAAAAGTTTCCATTTAATGCGCGTTTAAGTGAATTTTTGTCCTATTCTCCCATGTTAAGAAAATCGTAAATTTCTAATTACTTACGAAGTTTTTAAATTCGAATTTTGCAAATAAATAGGGTTCTGGCCAGTGTCGAAAGTAATATTTTAAAACTGATCATTCCTCTCTGCGACAATTTGTTTTTGAGATATCGTGTACACAGACTAACAAACTGATGGACTTACACACTAACAGCCTAACAGACTAACAGACACCCTACAGACAGACACCATAGAAATTTTGTCATTTTCGGATTCCTCACACCTGAAAACGTGTAAAAAAGTCAAAAAACCGAGGTCGAAAATTTTCACGATTACCTAAGTTCCCCATACCTATAGTATGATGGGAACTAATATTGCTCATTCGGGATATTCCACCGTATTTCTTCTTACTAAACAATTGAATGGGGACATTAAAAAACAAGAAAAAAAGAAAAGAAATAGAAACTTAGCTAAAGCATTTAAATTTGTTCGATGCAGAGATCTTTGTCCAGAAACAACATAAAAATCCAAGGAACACAAAATATTGCTTCGGACTTGTCGCTTTCACGCTACATTCGTACCTACTTTTGCTTTTCTTTCTTTCTTTTTTTTTTTCTTTTTTTAATTTTCTGATGATTGTAACACGAAATAATTATTCCATTCTTATGATTTTTATGATAATAAAAATACAAAGTTCTTAATATCTGAACTGCCCCCCCCCCCCCACACTTTTTTTTTTTTTTTAATGCTGTTTGCTGCGAATTCAGATTTGGTCATTTTTAAGGTTTCTTTTTTTTTCTTTTTTTTTTCTTTTTTTTCTTTTTCTATTCTCCCTTTTTTTTATAACGAAATTTTCAGTTGAATATAACAGAAAATTTAATTTAAAAAAAATCAATTTAATTAGTTTATGTCATATTGTTTAATATATTTTTTTTAACTTTACCAAAAAACATACTTCTTACTTTCCGAACACCACAGTGAGGAAAGTATTGCAATCATGTCAAAAATCCGAGTTTGAGATTTTGGTGTTTCCACATATTTTGAGGTCCTCTGAATACACATTTACTATTTTTACGAAGATGTATGCGTGTATGTATGTGAGTAAACACAATAGCGCCTAAGCGCTTTGTTTGAATGAGCTGAAAGTTGTACACATGTTATAAGTTACCATAGAACGAATCCTATTGATTTTGGTAAATCTAGCACTTATTATTATTATTATTATTATTATTTTTTACACAAAGAAAAATTCTTTATCATTATGGTCTATGGGCCTAATTATTTTTAAGTGTAAAAGCGTCTAAATGCCTTATTGGAATGAGCTAAAAATTTATACTCATGTTATGGATCCCCGTGGCACAAACTGTATATATTTTGGTGAATGTATCGTTTATGGTTTTTTCACAGGAACACAAAGAAAAATTCTTTAACATTATGTATGCTCTATGGGCCTAAATTTTTAAAAGTGCAATAGCGTCTAAATTCCATATTCGAATGAGCTGAAAATTTATACACATGTCCCCGTCGCACAAACTATATAAATTTTGGTGAATGTAACATTTATAGTTTTCTTTACAGGAACACAAAGAAAAATTCTTTATCATTATCGTCTATATGTAACCAATTTTTTTTAACTGCAATAATGTCTAAACGCTTTATTCGTTTGAGCTGAAAATTTATATACGTGCTATAAGTCACCAATGTACAAAGTGCATAAATTTTGAAGAATCTGACACTTATAGTTCTTTTACAAAGACACAACAGTAGATTCTTTATCATTATATCTTTTATCATTATGTAATAATATCCTCTAAACCAGATTTTTTTTTCTTTTTGTGTGGACTTCTAAACATTTAAAGAAGGTTTTTTTTATACGATACTCCCCAGGAAACTTAGTTTTGTGCATATAAAATTACATGTGGATCTCATTATGTTTAATGAATCGCAAGTTGAACAATATGAAAATCTATTAAAGTGTATTGTTATTTTAAAACCAAACTCAATGATTGATAAATTATATTTTTTATGGCAATGTTATTGAGTCATATATATATATATTTTTTTATATTAATATAAATCGTATTTATATATACGATTTATATTAATATAAAATTTTCCTTTTTTTTAAGTAACTAGTTTAGACAAAAAATAATCAGCCTGCTGTTTTCAGCCTGGCTAAAATCTGGCAGCCCTAATACATCGTAAGAGACAGTGACATTATACTGGATGTGATAATAGTGGAAAAAAAAAAAAAAAAAAAAAAAAAAAAGAATGGCAGATAATTATTGACCATATGTTATTTAAAATAATGTGTGTATAAACAGATTGCAAGGAAAGTTGACATGCATGATCACAAACATTTTTTAGATGCGAAGTACATTTTTCGACATTTAGTGTAATACTTCTCTGAGACGAAATTCGTCTACACTTATGATTTACACAACAGTTTAACTCTAAATAATGATTCATTTATCCAGAAAAGTATCAATTAAAAATTGGAAGCATATTCTTGTAGATAAGCACATCTGATTTCTTGAATTACAAAGTAACATTAGTATCGAATAATTTTCAACGAACTTCAGTCGTTTCCATGCAACGTACCAAGCACATATTATGTTTTAACTTTTTAATGTTCATTAGCAACGCCCTAAAAGAAAAAAAAAAAAAAAATTCAAAAATTTTACAATAGTTTTTCTTTTTTTCAATTAAAATTTAAACCTTTCGTTTTTTTCTGCTTGTTAGTCAGTAGTATTAATGGGAGATTTAATAAGTATGTTTCAGAAGAAGCCCCATGCAAAAGTTATTTACAATTTCTTAGTAGATGTGAGTGTACCTTGCTTGTTTGTTGATGCACTCGTGCCTAGTTCTTTAACCTGATGAAGAGCCCTGCATCTCTTCTGACTTGAAAAATATGTTGCTAGTTTTTGCAATTTATAAAGTCTCCATTCAAAATTACTTATTAATTATTTTTTTTATATTTGAATTTAATCAGGTTAAAAATGCTATTTAAAAAAATATATTTGTTTATGATCAACTGTGATCAACTTATGATCAACTAACAGCTGTTTTTTCAATTGATTTAGCAATTTTCAAAAGGAAAAATATGTAGTGAGCTTTAAAGGTTTAAATCAAATAATATTGAACAACACAGTCATCAGTATTATATTCAGTTGAATCGGATGATAAATCTGGAGTTTTATGTATTAAAAATTCAATTATAATGAATTTGAGTTCTGTGTATAAATATATTTTGTTACATAAATCTCTTCTTAATAACATTTTGGTAAAACCATTGTCTAGAGTAATTATTATGCACTAATTAGATGTATTTCCATAAAAAAAAAAAAAAAAAAAAAATCTTTAGATGTTGTAGAGCCGAAAATGGACTTTTTTCCACATTCAGTGTGATAGATCTCCCACATCGAAATCGTCTACAATCGTCATAGAAAATAATTTCAATAAGTAATTTGCATATATGCACTATTGTGAATTTGTATAGGAACAGAAGACGGAAATCTTTTTACAGCTGTGATGTATTGATTTCCTTTTTCCTCGACTTTCTTTTTAAAAAAAACTAAATTATTGAAAGTAAAAACTATAAGTTTTAAAGTTTTATTTATTGAAAATTTAATTTAAATTAATGTGAGTTGTACATAAAAATTTCCTTCGTAAGATAAATCTCTTTATAATAACATTTTTGTAAAGCAGTTGTCGAGAACAACTATTATGTACTAACTGTGTATATTTCCATTACAAAAAAAAAAAAAAAAAAAAAAAAAAATTAGATCTTGTCTATGGAGCCGATAATTGACATTTTTCGACATTTAGTGTAGAAAAACAATTATTGTATTTTTCTCTTTTGATGACACATCTACAGACGACCTTTTAGACACCTCAACCAAATTTTTACACCTTGCCTTTCTACCAATATATAAAATATAATTTATTGAAAGCTGTTAAAGGTATATTTCATATTAAAAATGCATACCATCTTTAAACTTATATTGACAGAATAAAAAAGATTAAAAAAATAAAACAAATAAAACAAATATAACTTTAAAAGACATAAAAATTAAAACACATGCAGATTAAAATAAGTAAAGAAAGAAAGAAAAGAACTGTATTTCTATTTGTTTTTGCCCATAGCCCCCCCCCCCTTACCGCCCTCCTAATAATTTTAGAAATTCGAAAATATCCGCAATTGATTTGAAAGTATCGAAAACCTCTATAAACCAATTTTGAACGATCTAACTCTATTTTTATTTCCCCCCCCCTCGCCCCTCCTAATAACTTTACACTTTCGAAAATATCCCCATTCGACTTGCACTCCTTCAAAAACCTATCTGTATAATAATTTTAGAAATTCGAAAATATCCGCAATTGATTTGAAAGTATCGAAAACCTCAATAAACCAATTTTGAACAATCTAACTCTATTTTTATTCCCCCCCCCCCCTCGCCCCTCCTAATAACTTTACACTTTCGAAAATATCCCCATTCGACTTGCAGTCCTTCAAAAACCTATCTGTACCAATTTTGAACTGCCTAACTGTATTTCTATTTGTTTTTGCCCCTAGCCCCCCCCCCTGCTGCCCCACCTGGGGGCTGAATTTCTAAAATTCCAGAAATTGTTTTTTAGATATTTGCATTAGCTATATTTTAGAGAAAAAATTCACGTACATCTGTTTTTTTTTTTTTTTTTGTTGAGATATATAAGATTATGTGAAATCACGTTTAATGCATGTAAAATCACGTTTCGCCCCCCCCCCCCCTTGGGGACCGAATTTCAAAAATTCCAGAAATCGATTTTTAGACATTTGTATTAGCTATATTTTAAAGGAAAAATTTTACGGATATCTGTTTTTTGTTTGAGATATGAAGGATTTTGTGAAATCACGTTTTGCCCCCCCCCTCCCCTCTTGGGGGGCGAATTTTGTAAAAACGGTTGCGGCGTTGAGTTTCTCGGGTCGTAAACATTAACCGTGCCGAATTTGGTCCCGATCGGTGAAACGGCCTAGGATTGTATAGCGGACAGACAGACACACAGACAGACAGACTGACTCTGCTATTTTATATATATAGATTTTAGGATCAATCATAGGAATGGTATTTGAATAGTATCAAATTTTAATTCAGTAAAACAATATTAGATCGTACGGAAATTATTGTAGTAACCAAATTGTTTTCTAGATTAATACAAATAAAATATAGCATTTTAAAAATTTCTTTACACACACGTAGAAAAAAAAAAAAAAAAAAAAAAAAAGAAGTTAGTCTTTGCAATTTTTAATAATGAATACCAGTTTTAAATATATATATATATATATATATATATAAACAAATAAGTAACACGATCAGTTTCATGCAGTAAATTCTTAGATTTTTTATTTAGCGGAAATAAAAACATAATACCGAATAATTGTTAACAAAATTAATTTTAAATAATTACACTTAAAAGAAGCGTCTGATTTGCTGTATAACATAGGCTGAACAGAAACTTCGGTCGAAGTCGCTTTTTCTGAATATATGTGCAGATAGTTTTCAAAATCATAGAACTATATACTATATTGTACAGGAATATGTATATGACAACAACATTACTCAGAGTAGATTCTGAACCTGATAAAAAAATACAATTCATATGCGTAAATATTGTTGTAATTAATTTAAATTAGAATATTTATCAGAGTAAAAAATTTTATCAATTTCAGTATAATTATTACATTTAAATAATATTTTTTTCCTTCCTCGTTTAATGCAAGTATTTTTTAATTTTATCCAATTGAAGCTGAAATTTCTGAATATTATTTACGTATGTAAATAATTTTATTTGCCTTCTCCAATAATTCAAAAACAGATATTCCCTTTTCGCATTCTTTTTTAGCCTTTACAGATAAAGCTTATCTTACCCTCATGCCTCTGGCAAGAAAAATGTCAATTAACAGCAAGGGGAGTCGGACTCGGAAGCTATCAATTACTGAAGTGCGAAATTTTCCATTCTCGTGATTCTCGGAACGTCAACTGTGAGCAGATTTCCTCCCCCCGTCTTGCGAAATCTATAGACTTCAAAAAGCGCCCTCTAGAATGAAAAAATATTTTGACTCACGTAGGGCCTTAAGGCTTCTCTAGGTGACATTGGACGATACAGGAAAGGACAAGCGGAGGGGGAGGCTTTTGTATCTGCTATTCAAACAATGTTACTTTTTTGGCAAAACACATCGGTTTTCTTATAGAAGTTTTAACTCTTTTTATTTCAAGTCTTATATTATACTACAAATCCTCCAACACTCAAAAAATATCAGTTCATTGAATTCATTTAACTGAGTAATACAAACTTTCCTTTAATATTATTTGATCGTACTTGAAAATTTTTCTTTCACATACAATAAATTCTCTCTCACTCTTTAAAAGTATACAAGTTTCCAAACATAGAGATTATTAGAAATTTACATTTATTCGTTTTAAACGCGATCTGCCTGACACTTCCCGAAACATTTTTTGTAATTCATTCCCATCATTAATTATTTTAACCTATATTTCCTAAGAAATATTCAACAATCTGTCTCAAAATAAAGAGTTTTCACTACTTTGCCACACTTTAACATAGCGAAATACGCCACCCTTTAAGCTATCTTTTACTCAGTTTTTCTTTATAAAGTTTGTAAATAATGAAAGTAACTTTGAAAAAATTCAGAGTTGAAAAAATATTAATATATGATTTTAAAAATACATTCATGTTCACGGATGTATACTTCGACTTTACAAATGTATTTAAACATAGTTAAAAAATATTTTGACCAAGTATTGTAGATTACAAACATATAATTATAAACTGAAAAGTTTTCGCACAAATTATTTTACTTGACGTAAATTTAACTATCATTTTTAACAAAAATACCAATAAATTACACTCCTTATAGACTACTATTCATCAACTTACATATATTTTCCTCACCTTTATTAACTTTTATAGTCTAATAATTTTTATACACTTCCCTGATTCTTCACATTATTTTAGAGTAAACCTGTACAATTTAGTGATAAATATGCAAATATGAAAACATTTTAACATAAATTTGGCTTGATTTAAAACAATTTAGTAATATTTTCGAATATATATTACAAGATTTAGAATGTATTTGGTAGAGTTTAAAATATATTTGGTGATTAATTCAGATTTGGCGAGATACATACAGTATAAATGAGGAGCGAACAAAAATATCACCACTTACTAGCTTATTTTCACGGAGTGAAGACGTCTGTTTTTTAACCTGAATTCAGTGAAGCATATTGATAGTTTAAATTGGGTCAAGAGATGGATCTATCTGCGGAGACACCTATTTCAAATCAACAAACCGCTATATCACAAATCGATGACAAGAAGTTATCAAACCTTCCGATATGTCCAACTTGTAATAAAACTTTTTCTAAAAAGTCTAATTTAACTCGGCATGCAATGATTCATTCGGGTGTGAAGCCTTTTATTTGCAATGTATGTCAAAAATCCTTTAGTAGACCCGACGATTTGAAGAAACATTTAATAATTCATGAAAAGATTCCTACAGAATATGGATGCGAACAATGTAGTGAAAGCTTTAATCGCAAGTATGAATTACTGAATCATATTAGAAAAAATCCCAAAAAGACTTTATCTATGCATGTTTGTGATGTATGTAGTGAAATCTTCAGATGGAAATATGAGTTATTGAAACACATGAGAAAAAACCATCAAAAGCCCCCACCACAACATGAGTTGTCAGATTCCATAAGAAAAAATCATCGAAAGTCTTCACCGCAACATTTTTGTGAAAAATGCAGTGAAGTATTTAAATATAAAAAAGATTTACGTCATCATACTTTAGACAAACATCGATCTCCTTTAGCACAGGTGCAAATAACAAATTCTTCTGATCAAGATTTACTTAGGGAGAAAACTAAACATTTTAAAAGACAAAACGCTCTCAATGTGTTTACAACCACTACCTTTGACAATAAAAACAATGATATAGATTTATTGTCATTTTTTAATAATTTAAAAACTGATATTTTAAATGAACTGAACTTTCAATTAAATGAGAAAAGAGCACTGAAATGGCATACAATTGTTAAAGTTAAACTTACCCGTACTGTGCAAGAAGGGCCTCAGGAATTTTTTTCTCCCTTTTTTCGATCAAATACTTTTACATCCTTTTCATCAATAAGTATTGATAATGATCTTGAAAAAGCTTTTGCCAAGATGATAAAGAGTTTTGAAGAATTTAATGAACAAGGATCAGACTGGACTTTAGAAGAAATTATCGAATTAGAACTTCATATGGCTAAATTCTCCCCCCTTTCTTCGTCAAAAAACTAGAATTTCCAGTAAGATTTAATTATTATAGTATCATATAAGACAAAATTTGGCTAAATTTCTACTAATATTGGCGATAGTTATAAAAATTTGACATGAAATTAGAAAATTTGGCGTAAATTCTTAAGTAAAACTGATGAACGAAGAAAAAATTTGAATTAGTTGCAATCTTTTCTCACTGTAGAGTTGTCTAAGTTCTCATACTTAGTAGTTTTAAACATTTTTAAAGTCTTACTTTTAGAGTGATTTTTTATACTTTGCTAAACTGAAGCACAAAATGGATAATACTTTAGCGTCTGAGGAGACTCACGTTTCTGTTCAACAACCCCCTTCATCAAGTTTTGAGGATGAGAAGTTATCTAAACTTTTTATTTGTCTAACTTGTAATAAGTCATTTTTAAAAAAATCCTATCTTACTAGGCATGTGAAGGTTCACAATGACATTAAACCTAATATTTGTTACGTGTGTGAGAAAGGATTTGTTACTTTACATCGTTTAAAAAGACATATGGAAACCCATAGAAAAATTTCCATAAGATACAAATGTGAATATTGTATTGAAAATTTCAATCGCAAGTGTGATTTATCGAAACATAAGAGATTATTTCATCAAAAAGTCTTACCTAAACATCTATGTATTATTTGTAAAGATGCTTTTAAACACAAGTATGAATTAGAAAAACACAAGAGGGTGCATTATCGTAAACCTGAGTATCTATGTGAGGAATGTTCTATAGCCTTTTCAACTAAACATGCTTTTTCAAACCATAAGCGAAAAAGTCATAAAAAGACTTTACATACATACTGCTGCGACGAATGTACTGATACTTTTACAAACAAACGACATTTTTTAAAACATAAAAGAAATATGCATAAAAAATCTTCAATACAAACTAGATGTGATGAATGCAGTGAAACTTTTCAATGTAAGTATGAATTATTGCAACATAAGAGAAAGAATCATCTTAAAGGCTTTAACATCCGTAGAAATTGCAATGAACGAAGTACTAACAATGAATTACCAACAGTTAATAATGACAGTGAGAATCTAGACTTGTTAAATTTTTTGGATAATTTTCACACTGAATGTATAAATGATGTTTTTGACTTACCTTCCAACAACTTTCAGAATGAAAATATAGACTTAGACTTCAAAAATTTTTTGAACAATTCGAATGTAGAATATACAAGTGAAAATAATGTTGACAACTTACCTACCAAAGTTGAAAATAAGGACTTAAATAATTTTAACCTGATACAAACTGATTTACCTCTAGTAAACTATGACAATGAAAGTCTGAACTTGTTAACTTTTTTGAATAACTTTAATCCCAAATGCTTGAATGATTTTTCTGCTAACAACAAAAATATGAATTCGGATATTTTTAGTGCGAAGGAAAATGAGTTAGTGACAGATAACTTTAACGATGAAAATCTAGACTTGCTAAATTTTTTGAATAACTTCAATGCCGAATGTATGAACGATATCCCAACAATATAGATTCATGGGTTCGTGACGTAGTGTATTAGGGGGAACTCATATCCAATGATTATAATCTTCCATCACACGCGTTATGACGTCAGAAACAGGTTTTAGTGTCTGCTCAAGCTTGTTCAACCATGTCTAAACTTGAAACTATATATATTTTTGTTATTACATCATATATGGTTTTTCATACCTTTTAAGTTTTATCTACAAATTTTCTAACTTAATGCTTTGTGTTAGTAATTCTACTAAAACAATTAATTTTTCTTGATGTGAGATGAAGAAAACATTTGACAAAAATGTTAAAAAAATTTTGTAAAATTTCACAAACTACTAAAATTAAGCTTTCACAATTCTTACAAAATATTTTCTGTATTCTAAAAATAAAAAAGTTAAAATAGAATCGTGAAAGTATCTATATATAAAAGTTTAAGTTGTTACTATAACATTATTTTTACACTCTTTGGAATAAAGATTGTGATTTTAGTTAAAGTGCAAATCACTTTGAATATGTATATTCAAAGTAAGAATCAAATATGATACTTAGGAAAATACTAACTTCATAAGTATATCAAAAAATTTTTATAAGTTAGTTTTTCAGAAAATTGTTAATAAGATAAATTCATTTAAGATTTTTACAAGTTTTTTACAATTGAGTGGAAAACCAATTTTACAAGTTTTTTCTTCTTCGATGTAAGATTGATAGTTTATAAAACTACTATTGTGTATAAATTTTACTTAGTGTTTAAATATTATACTCAAACAATACTTCTACAGTAATTAAAAAAGTATATCTCTAATATCCAAGTAAACTTTTGACATGCTTTATTTCAAAAAGATGACACTTAAGTTTGTATTCTAATAGAAAATATTCTATAAAAGGTGATTTTGTAATAAAAATTAAAACAAACCGTTTTCATTGAAATCTTTTTATTTGAAACTCATTCACAATAATACAAAACAGCAAATCTATATTGTTGGGATATCGTTCATACATTCGGCATTGAAGTTATTCAAAAAATTTAGCAAGTCTAGATTTTCATCGTTAAAGTTATCTGTCACTAACTCATTTTCCTTCGCACTAAAAATATCCGAATTCATATTTTTGTTGTTAGCAGAAAAATCATTCAAGCATTTGGGATTAAAGTTATTCAAAAAAGTTAACAAGTTCAGACTTTCATTGTCATAGTTTACTAGAGGTAAATCAGTTTGTATCAGGTTAAAATTATTTAAGTCCTTATTTTCAACTTTGGTAGGTAAGTTGTCAACATTATTTTCACTTGTATATTCTACATTCGAATTGTTCAAAAAATTTTTGAAGTCTAAGTCTATATTTTCATTCTGAAAGTTGTTGGAAGGTAAGTCAAAAACATCATTTATACATTCAGTGTGAAAATTATCCAAAAAATTTAACAAGTCTAGATTCTCACTGTCATTATTAACTGTTGGTAATTCATTGTTAGTACTTCGTTCATTGCAATTTCTACGGATGTTAAAGCCTTTAAGATGATTCTTTCTCTTATGTTGCAATAATTCATACTTACATTGAAAAGTTTCACTGCATTCATCACATCTAGTTTGTATTGAAGATTTTTTATGCATATTTCTTTTATGTTTTAAAAAATGTCGTTTGTTTGTAAAAGTATCAGTACATTCGTCGCAGCAGTATGTATGTAAAGTCTTTTTATGACTTTTTCGCTTATGGTTTGAAAAAGCATGTTTAGTTGAAAAGGCTATAGAACATTCCTCACATAGATACTCAGGTTTACGATAATGCACCCTCTTGTGTTTTTCTAATTCATACTTGTGTTTAAAAGCATCTTTACAAATAATACATAGATGTTTAGGTAAGACTTTTTGATGAAATAATCTCTTATGTTTCGATAAATCACACTTGCGATTGAAATTTTCAATACAATATTCACATTTGTATCTTATGGAAATTTTTCTATGGGTTTCCATATGTCTTTTTAAACGATGTAAAGTAACAAATCCTTTCTCACACACGTAACAAATATTAGGTTTAATGTCATTGTGAACCTTCACATGCCTAGTAAGATAGGATTTTTTTAAAAATGACTTATTACAAGTTAGACAAATAAAAAGTTTAGATAACTTCTCATCCTCAAAACTTGATGAAGGGGGTTGTTGAACAGAAACGTGAGTCTCCTCAGACGCTAAAGTATTATCCATTTTGTGCTTCAGTTTAGCAAAGTATAAAAAATCACTCTAAAAGTAAGACTTTAAAAATGTTTAAAACTACTAAGTATGAGAACTTAGACAACTCTACAGTGAGAAAAGATTGCAACTAATTCATATTTTTTCTTCGTTCATCAGTTTTACTTAAGAATTTACGCCAAATTTTCTAATTTCATGTCAAATTTTTATAACTATCGCCAATATTAGTAGAAATTTAGCCAAATTTTGTCTTATATGATACTATAATAATTAAATCTTACTGGAAATTCTAGTTTTTTGACGAAGAAAAGGGGGAGAATTTAGCCATATGAAGTTCTAATTCGATAATTTCTTCTAAAGTCCAGTCTGATCCTTGTTCATTAAATTCTTCAAAACTCTTTATCATCTTGGCAAAAGCTTTTTCAAGATCATTATCAATACTTATTGATGAAAAGGATGTAAAAGTATTTGATCGAAAAAAGGGAGAAAAAAATTCCTGAGGCCCTTCTTGCACAGTACGGGTAAGTTTAACTTTAACAATTGTATGCCATTTCAGTGCTCTTTTCTCATTTAATTGAAAGTTCAGTTCATTTAAAATATCAGTTTTTAAATTATTAAAAAATGACAATAAATCTATATCATTGTTTTTATTGTCAAAGGTAGTGGTTGTAAACACATTGAGAGCGTTTTGTCTTTTAAAATGTTTAGTTTTCTCCCTAAGTAAATCTTGATCAGAAGAATTTGTTATTTGCACCTGTGCTAAAGGAGATCGATGTTTGTCTAAAGTATGATGACGTAAATCTTTTTTATATTTAAATACTTCACTGCATTTTTCACAAAAATGTTGCGGTGAAGACTTTCGATGATTTTTTCTTATGGAATCTGACAACTCATGTTGTGTTGGGGGCTTTTGATGGTTTTTTCTCATGTGTTTCAATAACTCATATTTCCATCTGAAGATTTCACTACATACATCACAAACATGCATAGATAAAGTCTTTTTGGGATTTTTTCTAATATGATTCAGTAATTCATACTTGCGATTAAAGCTTTCACTACATTGTTCGCATCCATATTCTGTAGGAATCTTTTCATGAATTATTAAATGTTTCTTCAAATCGTCGGGTCTACTAAAGGATTTTTGACATACATTGCAAATAAAAGGCTTCACACCCGAATGAATCATTGCATGCCGAGTTAAATTAGACTTTTTAGAAAAAGTTTTATTACAAGTTGGACATATCGGAAGGTTTGATAACTTCTTGTCATCGATTTGTGATATAGCGGTTTGTTGATTTGAAATAGGTGTCTCCGCAGATAGATCCATCTCTTGACCCAATTTAAACTATCAATATGCTTCACTGAATTCAGGTTAAAAAACAGACGTCTTCACTCCGTGAAAATAAGCTAGTAAGTGGTGATATTTTTGTTCGCTCCTCATTTATACTGTATGTATCTCGCCAAATCTGAATTAATCACCAAATATATTTTAAACTCTACCAAATACATTCTAAATCTTGTAATATATATTCGAAAATATTACTAAATTGTTTTAAATCAAGCCAAATTTATGTTAAAATGTTTTCATATTTGCATATTTATCACTAAATTGTACAGGTTTACTCTAAAATAATGTGAAGAATCAGGGAAGTGTATAAAAATTATTAGACTATAAAAGTTAATAAAGGTGAGGAAAATATATGTAAGTTGATGAATAGTAGTCTATAAGGAGTGTAATTTATTGGTATTTTTGTTAAAAATGATAGTTAAATTTACGTCAAGTAAAATAATTTGTGCGAAAACTTTTCAGTTTATAATTATATGTTTGTAATCTACAATACTTGGTCAAAATATTTTTTAACTATGTTTAAATACATTTGTAAAGTCGAAGTATACATCCGTGAACATGAATGTATTTTTAAAATCATATATTAATATTTTTTCAACTCTGAATTTTTTCAAAGTTACTTTCATTATTTACAAACTTTATAAAGAAAAACTGAGTAAAAGATAGCTTAAAGGGTGGCGTATTTCGCTATGTTAAAGTGTGGCAAAGTAGTGAAAACTCTTTATTTTGAGACAGATTGTTGAATATTTCTTAGGAAATATAGGTTAAAATAATTAATGATGGGAATGAATTACAAAAAATGTTTCGGGAAGTGTCAGGCAGATCGCGTTTAAAACGAATAAATGTAAATTTCTAATAATCTCTATGTTTGGAAACTTGTATACTTTTAAAGAGTGAGAGAGAATTTATTGTATGTGAAAGAAAAATTTTCAAGTACGATCAAATAATATTAAAGGAAAGTTTGTATTACTCAGTTAAATGAATTCAATGAACTGATATTTTTTGAGTGTTGGAGGATTTGTAGTATAATATAAGACTTGAAATAAAAAGAATTAAAACTTCTATAAGAAAACCGATGTGTTTTGCCAAAAAAGTAACATTGTTTGAATAGCAGATACAAAAGCCTCCCCCTCCGCTTGTCCGTTCCTGTATCGTCCAATGTCACCTAGAGAAGCCTTAAGGGGAAAAATTCTTCAGCTATTGTAAAACCATCTTTTGAAAACAAGTTAGCACAGAAGTAGTAAATGTCTTGGTGGGAATCCTTTTTAATTATGTTTTAAATTGGTGTAGTCAGCTAAAAACTTTATTGTTTTATTTACTTTAGATCTACACGATACAAGTTGAAAAAAGTTAGGCGTGAAAAAACTTAAAGAATTTATTTTAAACTGTTAAATACAATTAACTAATTGTAAAAAACTATTTTTGCTGAAAATTGTTTAAAATCAATAATTAGAATTATCTAATATCTCCCATTTAAAATATTATCTATTGTGAGGTAGATTAAAATATATACAATTGGGTTGAAATGAAGAAACTTTACGGAAAACTATTTTTATAACGAATATTTATCAATCAAGTAATTATACAGCATTCTTTAGTTTAAAAAGATCTGCGTATGCATATTTCTAAAGAACAGTGGTTAAAGTACTTGCAAACTACTGTTTCTTTACTTCAAGCAGGCGCTGGGTTCGAATACCAATTATACATTTGAGATTTTAATCATCTTTTAACTTAATTTTCATATACATTGCCATTTTTTTTTTTTTTTTCCATAAAACATATGGTGAACTTTTACAAGGAAATCCTTAATTAATATTTTTTTAATTATTATTCTCTAATTAATATCATTTAAACGATTGAATTCTTTTCGAATAATTGCATTCATAGATTTAAAAAGATTTGTACAGGTATATAATAGAAAAATCGCTCACACATACGCGAAAACTGCTGAAATATTTTTTACTGCAAGGTACCTGGTTCGAACCTCAGTCAGACTTCTCTATTTCTTTCATAATATATTCACATCAATATACTTCATTGTTAAATTCATATTTTTTATTTATTTCCTATTTATTTCTCAATTTTTAAATTTTTAAATTTTTTTTAAATTTTAAATTTTTTTCTCTTTTTTTAATTTTTATAATTCATTACTCATAAACAATAGCCTTCACAGTACTCCACAAAAAATCTCTTTTTAAAACCATCATCTCCTTTTACAAAATCACTCATTAATTTTTTAATTAAATTTCCTGATTAATACCCTCGTCACGTTTCACGATTAAGTCAGAGGATGTCTCAAGGTCAATACCAACTCATCTAGACCCTCAGGGGATGGTGCGGCATCCGCACGGCTCCGTTCGCTCCGCCTTGCACCCTTGCACCCGCCGTCTGACCTAGAACTCTCCTTTTTTACCTACTACTATGTTTTAACTCTTCATCCAGATATCAAGTTTCTTTACGGCCAATTCAATTTGAAATCTTCGAACCGTGATCTTTCATATTCTATAAGAATTATAAATGGCTAATAATTTTCGCTACGATAGGTAGACTATTTCAAGCAAATCAATCAAAGTGGGAAAGGTACACATACA
This sequence comes from Salticus scenicus, assembly GCA_963930645.1. Lineage (NCBI taxonomy): Eukaryota > Metazoa > Arthropoda > Arachnida > Araneae > Salticidae > Salticus > Salticus scenicus. Next base: position 40,426,978 of record OZ005659.1, read on the forward strand.
CAGCAAATAACATGAGAGACCGAACCTAGTTTTTTTTAGAGGAGGTTGGGTTAAAGCAAAATTTAATCACATGGGGTAGTTTCTCCTGTACAAGACAATCGAAATGCATATCTGCTAAACATCTCATTAACATTTTCGCGCCCGCCGACGCAGATTCACTTCATTTGGAAATCTGTAACTACGCCAGTAGGCATTTCTTTTGCAATTTGAATATTGCTATATTTGATAAAAATATTCCCTATATTGTTATTTGTGCAATCAAAATACTATAAATACAAATCCTTTCATTAGAAAGGGTAAAATTATTAAGTATATTAAATTGTAATATAAAAATGTATACAAAAAAACCTTGTTCTCAAACAATGTAACTTGAAAGAATAACGCATAGATGTGTAACGTACTGTCAAAAAGACAAAAGCGTGCAATCGCGAAAGTGTTAATAAAACCCGCTTTTTTTTTTTTTTTTTTTTTTTTTTTTTTTAGAATACTTTTATACTTATTTACTCCTAACTTTATTTGGAGACATTTAAACTAAAAAAAATCTGGTGTGAAACAACCACACGACTTCCATTACCCACTATTACACGCATTATATGCATTTTTGAAAGATAATGTGATCAGAAAGCATAAAAGTGACCTAAAGAGAAAATCGTTAGAGCCGTTTTTGGGATACCAACTTTTACAAAAACTCAATTATTGACCGGAAAACAATAATTACATACAAAAGGATATTTAAAAGTGAGTTAATAGGGCGAGCTTGAAAAAAAAATCCGTACAGCCGTTTTCAAAGGAACGCGCTTGCAACACCTGAAATTGAGCTATTTATACAGGACGCCTATCAATTTTTCTGAACTAACCAACTACATCATTCGAAAGGACATCTAATAGAGTGTTTATATAGAAAATTTGAAGAAAGTCGTTAGAGCCGTTTTTGAGATACGGACTTACGGTCCCACTTCCGGTTTCCGATGTCCCACTTCTGGTTAAACTCAATTATTGACAGGAAAACAATAATTACATACAAAAGCATATTTAAAAGTGAGTTAAAATGGCGAGTTAGAAAAAAAACCGTACCGTTTTTAAAGGAACGCCTTTGCGAGGCCTGAAATTGAGCTATTTATACAGGACGCCTATCAATTTTTCTGAACTAACCAACTATATCATTCGAAAGGACATCTAATAGAGTGTTTATATAGCAAGTTTGAAGAAAATCGTTACAGCCGTTTTTGAGATACGGACTTACGGTCCCACTTCCGGTTTTTCAATTTTCACCAAAATTTGGAAATTTTATCTGTACACCAGACGTATTTCAATTCTAAAGTTACGTAGCTCTATCTTTATTAGTTTCTGAGCTATAATAGCCAGAAGATTCTCCACATACATACATACACACACACACACATACATACATACATACATATACACACTGACCAATTGCCAAAAACCACTTTTTTGGATTCAGGGGACCTTGAAACGTGTAAATCGGGTGAAAACCCGATATCGAATTTTCAGACCGAATACAATACTTCCATTACCTACCGTAGTAGGGTAATGGAAGTAATAAAGTAGTTTGAAGAAAGGAGCGTGTACTAAAATTACAAACGATATTGAACCCTATAAATTTTAAATTTTATTAATTGTTGTGAGTAACTTCTTTGCGCAACCCAGTGACAAACTAGTTTTCCGTTATTGAGTTACGACTACAAAAGCTCTATTACACCCCTGAATTTGTTCACATAATATAGAAACGCCCATATATGTTCACATATTGAAAAAGTATGTATTGCATAAAATATATATTTAAGTAAAACTTAACTACATACATATTCTAAAAAAAGTATCTCGTTTTATATCATGAATAATTAAACAATTGAACGTGTATCTCGAGGTGAATAAAACATCTGTTCATGTTATCAATAATTCATGCTAGTAGTAACTCAGAAACTAATCTTCATTTCAACGGGGATTTTGGAAATAGTTCAGGTTAAAAGTAATTCATGAACATTACTTTTTACAGGGATGGAACACGGGCGCAGAATTCATACCGGAATCTGTTTAAGAAATTTCCATACCTATAATATCGTTGATCTAAGAGGTAGAAAATTTTACTTACATTCATAGTGGTATGAATTCTGCGCTCGTGTTCCATCCCTGCTTTTACCACCACAGTAATTCATGAAAAGTAATTCACATTAACGAAGTTTAACTGTATTCTAACGAAACACTTATAGATTTTATTTTGTTTATATGATTTCTCTAATGAAATGCATTTTTATAGGTCCCTGAAAACAGCTGTTAGCTAAACGAGATGTAATATTTTGTAAAATAGTGTGACTGGGAAGTCTAGGACATTTTAGTCGGTGATCTACAGAAAAATCTCCAGATACATTTAAGAACGCTGCCCTCGCGTTGAAGTTATATTTTAAAATCCAAATGCACTAAGAATTTGTACCTTCATATGCAATTTGTTAAATTTTCGTTTTTATATCAGTTACAGGGATGGAACACGAGCGCAGAATTCATACCGGAATCCGTATAAGAAATTTCTCTACCTATAATATCGTTGATTTAAGAAGTAGAAAATTTTCTTACATTGATAGTGGTATGAGTTCTGCGCCCGTGTTCCATCCCTGTCAGTAACTTTCGTACAAGCTGAGCACTGGCATTCCAGATTTCAGAATTCAGAAAGTTTAAAATATTCAATACCACCACAGGAATGTGAAGCCATCACGGTTGTTCCAAACTTTATACCTTAGGGTTGGTTGGTTGGTTGGAGGATTAAGGCCGATTGACTCCTTATGTGTCCTAGGCCTATAGGGGGAGTGCCCTCCGTGGGGGTCTTTCTAAGGGGTCCTAGCCCGTATTTACGCGAGTTTCGGAGGAAACCACGGAAAACTCCGAACGGCTAGGTCGATGAGCGCGACCTGGGATCGAACCCGGCACCTCCCATCTACCAGCTTTGAGCGCAGAACCGCTCGGCCGCTGGTGGGCATTATACCTTAGGGACAGGTGGTATTTTACGGACAATTTTACAGAAGATTAACATTTTAAAGATCCGCCTTTATTTTCACCCCAGTTTTTCTTTTTTCTTTTCTTTTTTTTTTTTTTAAGAGAATTTTTTTTTTTTTCTGATTTAATCGTAATTATATTTGCAGAGTATTATTTTAAATATAAACTGATGGGAAAAAAAAAAGGGGTATGTACTACAGTTTTTATATCCGCACATTTTAGTAGCCTTCCCAAGCTAGTACGGGACTACTGTGTTAGGTGTTGAAAATACTAATTTAAATTTTTGTAAAAGGTTTGTTGGATAGAAAGTACTAACAGTAAATACAATTCAGTAATATAGTTATGCAAAAATATATTGAGACAACCGGTGACGATATGGATACTATACGTGCTACATCATGATAATCGACGGTGACCACAGAAAAAAAGGTGAAATACATGTGCGTCTAAAAGTACTCCGAAAAAAATTAAGACGTTTATAGCTATGCCGACAGGCCCTTCATTTGAAATTTGCATAGCTGCCAAGTTTTATAATTTATTCCGGAATGATTTACCCCCGCCTTTTTTTCACAGCGTAATATTTGTAGAAAAATTTTCTTCATTATTTAACTACGATTAAACATGAAAAATATTATTCTAAAAATATTCGGGTGGTATAATGAGACAGGACTAACAACATTCCGGAATAAATTAAAAAAAACTTAGCAGCTATGAATTTGTATGCATACTAGACAACCTAACACGGAAGATTTTTAGTCCCGTCCCTTTTCACCTATTTTTTCACACCAATGTTTTTTTAGGAGTACTTATTCCTTATTTAACACTTTCACGGCCTCATGTTTTTGTTTTTTTGGCAGTAGGGTCAGATTATGGGCGTTATTCTCCCACGTTACAATATTTCAGAACAAAATTTTCTGTATCTACATTTATATTACAAATGGATATACGTTAGATTTTTTTCAGTTTCAAAGTGTTTGTATTCATAGCATAGCTGCCAATATTTTAATTTATTCCGGAGTTTTTTTAGCTTTCCTTTATTTCGTCCCATTTTATATATAGAAAAAAAATCTCTAATATATAACTTCGATCAAATAAGAAAAAATTACTTTAAAAAAATAAGTGGATATTCTTAAGAAATAAATAACGTACAAATTGCGAAAGAAACGCCCACTGGCGGAGTTACAGATTTTCAAATGACGTGAATCTATGTCAGCGGTCGCAAAAGTGTTAATAATAAATGTAATTGAAGAGAACTACCCAAAAAAATAAGTGGTGTAAAAAAGTGGCGCGAACTAACAATCCTCTGGGTTAGGTTGGCATGTGTATGTATCCTATATTCTTTATTAAGAAGAAACCCCTGATTCATATTTTCATAACCTGTGTACTCAAAAAAATATATATTTTATTTTTGGAAGTGTATAATTTATAAACTATATCTCTTTTGTAATATGAATATGATTGTAAAAAATCTTGTTCTAAAATTAGGAATTATGCAGCAGTAAAAAGAGAATAAGCTGTGTTTACGGAGAAAATGCGTTTTCATGGAAAATATAAATTTATAATATAAATCAATGCTGATTATATCAGTGTTGGCATAGCTGCCAAGTTTTTTAGTTTATTCCGGAATGTTGTTAGCCCCACCCTTTTACTCACCGGAATCTTTTTAGAGTATTATTTTTCATGTTTAATCGTAGTTAAATAATGAAAAAATATTTTTTACAAATATTAGGATGTGAAAACAGGGCGGGTCTAGCATCATCCCGGAATAAATTAAAAAACTTGGCTGCTGTGATGATGGAACACGGGCGATGAACTTATACTACTGTCAATGTAAAAAAAAATTCTACTTCTTAAATCAACAATATCATAGACAGAGAAATTTCTTGAAGAAATACCAGTATGAATTCTGCGTACGTGTTCCATCCCTTTCATATGGAGAATTCACTGGACAACAACTTGCATGGTTATTTTAGTAAAGGTCAAACTACGACTGCAGAGATCATGTTAGGATATTAAAATACATTCAATAACAAAGCGCGTACCCATGCTTTGCCGAATCACTCTATAAAGTATAACAATGAGAAACTAGCTCTAAAAACTTAAATGTGGCATGTTACCTTTTGCTCACTTCTCATGGAATAGTAATGTTATTTTAAATAACGAAACGAAAAAAAAAAAAAAAAAAAAAAAAAAACTTTACTGTGCGCATGAATAGAATGTATTTCATGGCTTGAACTTTTATTATAACATAATGTTTTATTATTACTGATTTTTTAATCCTTACATAAAGTCGCAGACATTTTACAAGTGAAATCTATGTAATAAATTCGCATTTTAATTTACAAATTTTCTATACCCTAATATATGTTACATCCATTTTTCATCCAAGATCAACTGAAATTTAAATTTGATAGTTATAACGTAACCGGGCTCCCAAGACAAGATTTTTATTAGCACTTATCCATCATTACTATTTTAAAACAAATTACATCTATAAAGTACGCTGTACATTTAAGAAGAAATTGTTTCTTAAATAATACTGGTTGAAAAGTCCTTGTAAAAAGGAGTAATTATGGGAACACTGCAAAAGTAAATCAAAAGTGCCCCTTTAACCCTAACCCATAAAAGATTTTCCAAACCAAGAATTCACACCGGGGCATAAAAGAATCGAAACACTCTATGTATAAAATACATTAAAATGTACAATTATTTACATTATCTTTTCATTATTATTATTATTATTAATTTTTATTTATGTTTCTTTCTTCATTGAAGTTACGTTTAGTGGTTTTTATCTTCTGCATGGCTTGAGGGCACTGTCTGCACAACATCATAGCTGCCAAGTTTTCTAATTTAATGCAGAATGTTGTTAACCCCGCCAATTTTCCTCCACCGGAATCTTTTTAGAGTACGTATTTCACGTTCAATCGTAGTTAAATAATTAAGAAATTTTATCTATAAACATTACGGTGTGAAAAAAGGGCGGGGCTAGCATCATTCCGGAATAAATTTTAAAACTTGGCAGCTATGCAGCATCCAAAAATAGTCTTCAAACATGTTAATATTCCATCAATTCTCGAAATCAGGATCTCTGTGACAGTCAGGAAATTTTTTTGCAAAGTTTTAAAGGATGTCCAAACAATTGTTTCAGTATTTTCCATTTTGTTTTTGAATATGTCACAAGACACAGACAGACGCCATTTCGGTATTACAGAGCTGCCAACCTAATCCGGCAAATTGTTAACGCCTATTGATAAACGCCCCTTTTCTTACACCACTTAATTTTTAGAGCAATTCTCTTCAAATGTATCTATGATGAATTAAGTAGAAAAATACTCTAAAAATTAAATGGTGTAGAAAAAGGGGCGGTACTAACAATTTGCCGGATTAGGTTGACAGCTCTGGTATTATTAACAAACTACTAAAATAAACTAAATATGCATTCAAATTAAAGAACAACAACACTACATGACCTCGGTGGTGAACTTTTAAAATATTTAAATTTAAACGTGCAAACTTAAGCTCAGAAGTTTCTTGCCAAGGTTTTTAGTTATGCAATTTGGTAGGTATTTTTATTAATCACCAAAATGACAAAATATATTACAATTCGCCCTGGAGATTTCATTCTAAAGTTAAATCTATATTACTTTTGAAACGATTAAAAGAAAGAAAAAGGTATAAGACTATTTCATTAAATGGAATCAATATTTCAAATATAAAAAAATAAAATATTTTTAATTGTTATGACGTCATTTTTATCAGAATTTTTTGATCATTTCAATTTTCCATTATTTTTTATTTTTTATTTTTATTTTTTATTTTTTTAAATTAAAAGTTGTAAGGGTTTATTCCATTCTTTCTTTTTTTCTTTTGTTGGCAGCAGGCTGAAATTAAAACGCAAAGAAAGATGCCGCGGAATTTAATAGTATTAAATACATTAATACATTTTATTTGAATTTTTTTTTTTTCTAATTATAAATTTGAAAATAAGGGTTCAAGTTGCACATAGAGACGTTACAGACTATTTGTGTGTCGAAAGTCATGTGCGGACAATTTCTTTGAAGACAGCTGAGAGAGGGAACGCAGACACAAGTCAAATCGCTTATATTGATATGATATCCATTTGTAACGTATACATGAATACAGGAACCCTCGTTCTAAAATAGTGTAACTTGGAGCAGAAGCCACGTAGGCAGAATTTACGATTAAAAATCGTATGTATGAGGCAGAGTTCCCGACATTTTAATTTATTCTGGAGCACTTTTAGCACCGCCTTTATTTCATTCCACCATTTTTTTTTTTTTTTTTTTTTAGAATAATTTTTCTTATTCTATAGTAATTGCATAATGTAAAATTTTTTCTGTAGATAATGTGGTGCGTAAAATGCTCCAGAGTAAATTAAGAAGATGACAACTATGGTGTGATTGAGAGACAGACAAATTTATACCATAAATACAAAATGAGAAAATTAGTATGAACCTTCGTCTAGGGCTGTAAAAATTTGAGAATTGCATCGGTCAGGAAAAATACATACACAGTAAATTATAATGTAAATAAATTATGCAGTAGAAAAGGTAGATATTGTGTGGTGAAAACGTACTTTTAAATTGCAAGCATCGAAAATTTATTTAAAGAACTTGACAGTTGTATGATATTTGTATTTTACTTTTATTTTCCTTTAAATTGTTTATTTTTTTCACTTTTTTGCATCTTTTTACAAAGCTGCCAACCTAAACTGGCAAAATGTTAGTACCGCCCATTTTTCTACACCAGTCTTCTTTTAAAGAATTTCATTTCTTAATTCATTGTAAATAAATTTGACAAGAATTACGGCAAAAATTAAGTGTTGCGAAGAAAGGGGCGGTGCTAACATTTGGCAGCTCTGTTTTTATTTTTCCACCGAAAGTGATTGTAAGCATTAAACAATTAATATCAATGGAATAAAACTATTAATTACTGCACCAGTGGCTAGCATGATCTACGCAGACTATTTGAATTTAACAAGAAATAAATAAAGCACATTTATATTATGGAATATACTTTCGTAAAAATATTAATACAGGTGTCGTACTCCCCGCCCCTTTTTCAGGACACACTTAAGAATAAGAAATTTTCTCCTATTTTGGCACCAGTAATTTCATGCAGAAGTTTTTATGATACTTTTTATAGAAATGTCTCCAGATTAATTGGGTTAGAGATCATCGTAAAAAATTAGTGGTAGGAATAGAGGCGGAAATTTGTCATATTTGAGAGTGTCCTGAGAAAAGGGCGGAGAGTACGACCCCTGTTAATATCAGAAAAGATAACGTATAATAAAAATACGTTATAAACACTTCCAGACGAGTACGGCTAGGCTAACATTTTTTTTTTTCAACACTGTGTGCTTACACATATTCGTATAGTTACGAAAAAAAAAAAAAATGTGTGCATGAATTTTAGATAGGTAGAAAAGCTGTTCGCAAATTTCCCCTTCCAAGTTCATAAGTTTGTCATCACTGCCTTAAAGGTTAACTTAAAAATAATGAGAGAAATTTATACAATGTTGTATGCGTTTTATAATAATAATTATAATATTTAGCAAGAACTTAAACTGAAAAAAGATTTTAATAATGTTCGCACCAGTAACATGTAAGGCATATTTTCTTATGTTATTATAAAGGATTCTTGCTCATTATCAATTTTATTTGAACCAACAATTTCAAATCGTATGTTCGCCGTAAGGTAGAGCATACGGAATTTGTAAGTCAGTCCTGGTGTAGATTGGCGAGACTAGCGCTTCAATGTTAAGTTCGATCCCTACGAAGTGGGTCATTCTATTTATTTTGCAGGTAAGACAGACCGTAAACGGAGGGATAGGGAGCAGAAGGGGAGATACCATAGATTGCGATTTCGGTCTTCGTTTTTTTTTTTTTTTTTTTTTTTTTTTAATTATTATTATTATTAATTATTTTTCGAGATAAATGCAAATGCACTGAGCTAATAGGACGGTCGGAGAAGAGATTCAGGTTAGGTTCAATAGAATTACGATAAATTTCAATTTCGGACTAAGGTTTTTTTTTTTTTTTCCTCTTAACATATGCACGAAAATAGTTTCTTCTTTTTCTCCCCCTCCCCTTATATATCTATGAGAGTCTGAATTCAGGCAATTCAGGTAAAAATTGACAAAATCCTCATGAACTTGGTAAATTTTAACAGCAATATTTATGAAAGCTTTTCCAAATACATTACTAAATAGCAAGTATAAGATAATTAATATTATATTAATAAACGAAAATGACTTAATTTTGTTTCTATTTACATTCATGTTAAAAAAAAAAAAAGTGAATAAACCTTACATTAAATTATACTTAATGCAAGAAAAGGAGGGTAATGTAGATGTAGAACTTCGTTTTAAGTAGTGAAAAGATGGTGTACCTCAAAACAAGTTTTAATGTAATGCTTTAAGATTATTTACTGGAATAAAATCAGTTTACTGCATTATTACTTTAATATAATTGCACTTAAAATATTATTTTCATCATATGATTGAAAACAATTGCGCATTGAATTGGAGCATTGATTGAAAACAATGCACTGTATGATTAAAAAAGTGCAAGTTTTTTTTTTTTTTTATTATTATTATTAATTAACATTAGCTACAATACATGCAATGGATGTAAAACATTCTATATCAACATAAACAAGTACAAATTGTTCCTTTCTTTAGACAGACAGGGCATTTAAAAAAAAAAAAAAAAAAAAAAAAAAGGCGAGTGAGAACTGTATTTTCTTGTAATTTTTATTTAATCAATTCACACTTTTCAATCCTTTTCTTTTTCAAAAGTTGCAACTATAAGTATATAGATGATTTAAAGCATGTTTTGAAGAAATTTGAACTATATTTATTTCCTATATTTTGCAGTGCAAGTTGATTTCCTTGTACAAAGAAATTCAGGAAAACTTGAAAAATGTTTACTCCCCAGTCACAATTAAAGAAAACTAGTATGTTGTGGCCACCACAAGACGTTCTTCTATATTTTCCTATACATATTCAATCAGTAACAATATTAAAAAAACTAGTATGTTGTGGCCATCACAAGACATTCTTCTATATTTTCCTATACATATTCAATCAGTAACAATATTTTAAAAAAAAATTACGTTTTTTTTTTTTTTCTGAGGTTTTTTTTTTTTTTTTTTTTTGTTAAAAGTAATACATATTGAATCAGTAACAATATTAAAAAAAAAAAAAAAAAATACGAATTTTTTCTTTTTTTTTTTTTTGTTAAAAGTAAAAAAAAATCGATAACTTTGTTTTAAATTATCATAGATTTATAGTTCAACCATTCATTTTAAAGGTATTGACGAGATCTTTCAAAAGATACCATCTTCAAAATTTACACCCCCCCCTGGGGGGGCGGTACTTCCCTCCCAGGGGGGGAAGCGTTCCTCCCACATGCACAGAAATTTTTTCCTAGTTAACTGTTACTATTATCAATAAATTATATTAATTTTACAATCACAAGTCAAAAATAACTCTCATTATGTACATTTATACAAAATTTTGACCTATACTGCCATGTTAAAAATGTAGAAAACATGAGATCACAGCGCCACCTGTTGAGCGATTGATCACCAAATGTAATCAGCACCAGTTTATGTCGGGGACCAACTAAATACCAAGTTTGGTCAAATTTCGTTAAAAAAAAAAAAAAAAAAAAAAGATTTTTTTAAAAAGTTTTTTTTCGTTGAAAGTAAAAAAAATCGATAACTTTGTTTTAAATTATCACAGATTTATGGTTCAACCATTCGTTTTAAAGGTATTGACGAGACCTTTCGAAAGATACCCATCTTGAAACTTTGCGCCCCCGGGAGGGTACTTCCCCACCAGTTGGGGGGGAACCGATGCCCCCACATGCACAAAATATTTTTCCTAGTTAACTATTACTATTATCAACGAGACCTTTCGAAAGATACCCATCTTGAAAATTTACTTCCCCGGGAAGGGGGGGGGGTACTTCCCCTCTAGGGGGGGAGCCGGTGCCCCCACATCCACAAATGTTTTTTCCTAGTTAACTACTACTGTTATCAATAATTCATATTAATTTTACAATCACAAGTTTAAAATAACACTCATTATGTACATTTATACGAAATTTTGTCCTATACTGCAATGTTAAAAGTTTACATAAAATGCGATCACAGCGCCATCTGCTGGGCGATTGATTTCCAAATGTAATCAGCACCATTCCATGTCACGGTCCAACTATATACCGTTTGGTTCTATTTCATTCATTGGTTCGTGAGATAGGGTGAAAAATATGAAATTTTGCGATCACAGCGCCACCTGCTGGGCGATTGATTCCCAAATCTAATTAGCACAATGCCCCGCCAGGGTCCAACTATATACCAAGTTTGGTTGAATTTCCTTCATTGGTTCGTGAGATACGGTGAAAACAAGAAACCACAGGCAGACAGACAGACATTTTTTAAAAACTGTCAATTCGTGTTCAAGAGATCCCAAAACGTGTAGATCCGTCAAAAAACGGAACTCGAAAATTTTCACGAATCCAATACTTTCTCTATATTACATATAGAAGAAAGTAAAAATGCAGTTGAGTGTGTGATGTGTGCAGTGAAAATTTTTAATTGTACATCTTTGTAAGCGTATTCAAAAACACCAATAACCACAATTTTATAAAATATATTGTCAATCTGATTTAGATAGTAGAATTTGAAATGTCAAGAACTGAGATTTTAACCGTCATGTTGCGACATAGATACTGCCAAAAAAAAGGATAATAATAAAATAATCATAATTATATTAAATTTATTGTTTACTCAATATATATGTGAGCTTAAATTTGGTAAATATTTTTAAACTTAAAAAAAAAAATGAAAATTTTTTTTGACCAAAAAAAAAAAAAAAAGTATATATATCACCTTGACTTGAAGAAATTTGAGAACTGTTTGGAGAAATTTACTTTCGATCATCCGACAACACTAGCCCCAGAGCTTTTTTTGCGATAAATGAAAAAAAAAAAAAAAATATATATATCGTCAATCAAATCTTTGACAGGAGTCAAGATGAACTTAAAATTGTCAAGAAAGAATCAAGCAATAAGCAACAACCACGAGCCAAATCAAAATCGTAAACACTCACCTCGCGCTCGCGCGCGCAATCGCAAGCAAAGGTTCCCATCCCCCTGTCTACCGATATACCTGCAAATTAAATAGAATGATCCACTTCGTAGGGATCGAGCTTAACATTGAAGCGCTAGTATAGGCGAGTAGGGTAAAGTGTTTCATGTTTTAGAAATTCTCAAAGAATGCAAAGCAACCTATTTTTGAAAAAGATGTGTATGTTAAACCACATTTGTATTTTTGGGTAGAATACTTCAAACAAATTAGATGAAGTGGGAAAGGTACTCAGTAAATAACACGACAGACAGAACCTAGTTTTTGTTTAGAGGGGGTTCGGTTGAAGCAAAATTATAATCACATGGGGAAGTTTCTCCTGCACAAAACAGTCGAAATGCATATCTGCCAAACATATCATTAACATTTTCGCGACCGCTGTCGTAGATTCACGTCATTTGGAAATCTGTAACTACGCCAGTAGGCATTTCTTTTGCAATTTGAATATTGCTATATTTGATAGAAGTATTCCCTATATTGTTATTTGTGCAATCAAAATACTATAAATACAAATCCTTTCATTAGAAAGAGTAAAATTATTAAGTATATTCAATTGCAATATAAAAGTGTATACAGAAAACCTTGTTCTCAAATAATGTAACTTGAAAGAATAACGTTCAGAGGTGTAATTGTCAAGAAGACAAAAACGTGCAGTCGCGAAAATGTTAATAAAACCCGCTTTTTTTTTTTTTTTTTTTTTTTTTTTTTTTTTTTTAAGAATACTTTTATACTTATTTATTTCTAACTTTATTTGGAGATATTTAAACTAAAAATAACGTAGCTTGAAGAAAGGAGCGTGTACTAAAAATCCAAAGGATATTGAACCCTATAAATTTTAAATTTTGTTAATTGTTGTTAGTAACTTCTTTGCGCAACCCGGTGACAAACTAGTTTTCCGTTATTGAGTTACGACTACAGAAGCTTTTCTAGTACACCCCTGAGTATGTTCACACAATATAGAAACACTCATATATGTTCACATATTGAAAAGGTATGTATTGCATAAAATATATATTTAAGTAAAAGTTAACTAAATTCATATTCTAAAAAAGGACCTCGTTTTACAGCATGAATAATTATACACTTGAACATTATTAACGTTTATCTCGAGGTGAATAATACATCTGTTCATGTTATCAGTAGTTCATGCTAGCAGTAACTCTGAAACTAATCTTCATTTTAACGGGGTTTTTGGAAATAGTTCATGTTAAAAGTAATTCATGTTAAACAAGTTCAAGTTAACGAATTTTAACTGTATTCTAAAGAAATACTTATAGATTTTACTTTGTTTATATAATTTCTCTAATATAATAAAATGCATTTTTCTAAGTCCCTGAAAACAACCGTTAGCTAAACAGGATGTAGTATTTCGTAAAATAATGTTACTCGGATATCTGGGAAATTTTTACCCGGTAATCTACAGAAAAATCACCACATACATTTCAGAACGCTGCCCTCGCCTTGAAGTTAAATTTTAAAATCCAAATCCACTAAAAATTTGTACCTTCATATGCAGCACAGGCATTCCAGATTTCAGAATTTAGAAAGTTTAAAATGTTCAATACCACCACACGAATGTGAAGTGATCACGGTTGTTCCAAACTTTATACCTTAAGGACAGGTGGAATTTTATGGACAATTTTACAGAAGATAAACATTTTTAAGATCCGCCTTTATTTTCACACCAGTTTTTTCTTTCTTTCTTTTTTATTTTTTTTTTAAGAGTAATTACCCCCCCCCCCCCACCCCCTGATTTAATCGTACTTATATTTGTAGAATATTATTTTAAATATAAACTGGTAAAGAAAAATGGGTCGGTACAACAGTTTTTATATCTGCTCATTTTAGAAGCCTTCCCGCGCTAGTACGGGACCACTGTGCTAGTTAGGTGTTGAAAATACTAATTTTTTGTAAAAGGTTTGTTGGATATAAAATACTAAACTAACTGTAAATACAATTCAGTAAAAGTTTCGCAAAAATATAGTGAGAAAAACGGTGACGCTTTTTGCACAATACGTTCTATATCATGATAATCGACGGTGGAACACAGAAAAAAAAAGGGAAATACATATGCGTCTAAAAGTACTCTGGAATAAATAAATATGTTGGCAGTTATGACGACAGGAATGATTTGAAATCTCTATAGCTGTCAAGTTTTTAATTATTTCGGAATGATGCTAGCCCCACCCTTTTTTCCACACCGTAATATTTGTAGAAAAAATTTCTTCATTATTTAGCTACGATTAAAGATGGAAAAAATTACTCTAAAAATATTCCGGTGGGGCAGGACTAACAACATTCCGGAATAGATTAAAAAAACAAACTTTGCAGCAATGAATTTGTATGCATACTAGAAAACCTAACACGAAAGATTGTTAGTCCCGCCCCCTTTTGCCTATTTTTTTCACACCTGTGTTATTTAGGAGTACTTATTCCTTATTTAATAATAAGTGTAAATGAAGAGAATTACCCAAAAAAATAAGTGGTGTAAAAAAGTGGCGCGAACTAACAATCCTCTGGGTTAGGTTGGCATGTGTATGTATCCTATATTCTTTATTAAGAAGAAACTCCTGATTCATATTTGCATAACCAGTGTACTCAAAAAAAAAAAAATATATATATATATATATATAATATTTTTGGAAGTGTATAATTTATAAACTACATCTCTTTTGTAATAGGAATATGATTGTGAAAAATCTTGTTCTAAAATTATGAAATGTTCAGCAATAAAAAGAATAAGCTGTGTTTACGGAGAAAATGCGTGGTCGAGAAAAATATAAATTTATAATATAAATGGAAGCTGATTATATCAGAGATGGCATTGCTGCCAAGTTTTCTAATTTATTCCGGAATGTCGTTAGCCTCGTTGAAAAAATGCTGCGCCATGAAAAAATTTGTACCATGAAAAAATGCAGAATTATATAATCATAAAAACACTTCTTAATCTATAATCTGTAATTCACGTGTTCAATTTCAGTCATAAAATTTACTCAGGTTGGGAGAGCTTCACTTATTTATTTTATTAATTACACATAGATAAATTTACTATTTGCAGTATTTTAAAGAAGAATTCACAATTATAAATTAATTCAGTAATTATTCAGGTGATAATATTGTTACTTCATAAAGGAGCCAAGATCAAAATATGTAAATCATAACTTTTCATGTTCAAGAGAAAAAAATATACTTCCTGTTTAAGACAGGCCGAAAACTAAACTAAAAAAGTAACATTCTCAAAAAGAGAAAAAATCACCTCTCATTTGGCAAAGAGCCAACTACAAGTCGGGGGGGCTGAAAGCGTGAAGCGAAAGTACGATCCACGCTGAAACATGCTCCGCCCCCATAAACGAAGGTTCATAAAAATATCCTAAAAAGTACAATAACAACATAGTGTTGTCACAGGTTTTCATTTTCTGTCTTCAACTGCAAATAGATAAGAAAAAAAGAGATTAATATACATAATGAAACATTGTAACTAGATGATTAATAAGTGGATAAATACAGGAACACACACAAAAATAAAATAAAATAAAATAAAATAAAAAATAAATAAAAATAAAAATGCTAATGTTCAATTGTTTAGTTCAAAGTTCTAAAATGGCAGAGGAGATAGTTTGGCGATCGGACGCTTCAACTCTCCATAAATAGTTTTTAGTAGAACTACACGAATCTTGCCATCTGCTCCAGGAAATAATTTGATTATGCGACCCAGTTTCCACTTCAATGGGGGCTGATTATCGTCTTTTATTAAAACCAAATCGTCTTTCTTGAAATTTGGTTTATTTATTAACCATTTTGATCGCTTTTGCAAGTCTGATAGGTAATCTGAGGACCATCTCTTCCAGAAACTTTGAAAAATTTTTTGTAGAAGTTTCCATCTTTCTAGCGGGGTTAGGTTAACTGAAGAATAATCAGGTTCTGGTATTGAAGTCAAGGCAGTGCCTATGATAAAATGTCCTGGAGTTAGAGCATTTAAGTCACTTGGATCATTCGAGAGCGCAACAAGAGGTCTCGAGTTCAAGCACGATTCAATTTGAGTAATTAAAGTAAGGAACTGTTCATAAGTTAATATTTGTTCGCCAATAGTTCTTTTTAAATGACCTTTCATCTGTTTTATTCCAGCCTCCCAAAGTCCTCCAAAATGGGGGGGCGATGGGGGATTGAAATTCCATTTGATTGTTTCTTCGGACAAATATCTGTGGATCTTTTCGTCAGAAGAGATCAAGGACATCATTTTTTTCATTTCGTTGTCGGCACCTACAAAGTTCGTTCCTCTGTCAGAAAACAATTCTTCAGGTTTTCCTCGTCGAGCAACAAACCTCTTCAAGGATGCGAGGAATGTTTCAGAGGTGAGATCACTGAGTATTTCCAAATGAATTGCTTTTGTGGAAAAACAGATATATAAACAAATATAACTTTTATAAGATCTAACACCTCGGCCCTTACGAGGTTTGATGAGAAAGGGGCCTGCAAGATCAACCCCGACTTTCGAAAACACTCGCGATGGCACTACACGAGCAGCTGGAAGATCACCCATTAGTTGAGAGGCTAAGTTCGATGTGGTTCTAAAACACTTCATACAGTTCCGCAGATTCCTTTTCACAGCGTCTCTTGCATTAATTATCCAATATTGTTGTCGCAGGACTGAAATTGTTAACTGGGTTCCACTGTGAAGATGTTTTTCATGAAAGTACTTTATAATTAAATCTGTAATGTGATGCGTTTTAGGAAGTATCATTTGGTGTTTTTGACTCTCAGGTAGGTTTGCGTGTCTTAATCTTCCACCAACACGAAGAATTTCATTTTTGTCTAGAAAAGGGTTTAAAGAAAGGAGTTTGTTACTAGCATTCAGGTTTCTTCCAGATTTTAAAGTCTTTATTTCCTCTCCAAATTCATGTCTTTGAACCAACTTCACAATAATTTTAGTTGCCTCATCAAGTTCTTGTATAGTTAAAAAGCCAGTATTTCGCACAGATCGACATTTAGTATTTTTTATAAATCTAAGACACCAGGCTGTAACACGTCTTAATTTAGGCCAAGATGAAAACTTATATAATAATTCAAATTCATTATTGCCATGAGTTAAAGAGCAAACAGTAGTTTCCCGTTGTTCTCTCAAAATCTCTTCTTCAGGTATTTTGACTTCATTTTCCGGTAGTGGTGTCGGTAAGTGCTCTTCTTTCAACCAGATTGGTCCCTTTAACCATTCTTCATTCTTCAACAATTCAGTTGCTGTGCAACCACGAGATAGCACATCAGCGGGATTTTTAACCCCTGGACAAAATCTCCACAGAGACGGGGCTACTAATCGTTGAATTTCACGCACTTTGTTCTCTACAAAGGGCTTCCAGTTACTAGCACTTCCTTTGACCCAATAAAGGGTAATTTGGGAATCACAGAAGCATAGTATGTTTTTAACGGGAATTGAAAATAGCTGCCCAAGATAATGAGCTAATCGAGCAGCTGTTAAGGCTCCCATCAATTCAAGTCGAGGCAAAGTAAGTTTTTTGAGAGGAGCTACTCTTGTCTTTGACATAATAAATGAAGTTTCACGGGAACAAGGATCACGAAAATAAGCTACTGTACCATATCCCTTCAAACTGGCATCGCAGAAAACACAAATTTGAATAGCTTCAGGAGTTAAATTTTCAAAATTCGTAAAGTATTTTCTAGGCACTTCAAAATTTTCTAAATCCTGTATTTCACGATGCCATTTCTTAAATTTTTGTGTTAAAGCATCGGGTAAAACAGAATCCCAATCAACACCCTGCTCCCATAATTCTTGCATTAGAAATTTAACTCTTATTATAAAAGGGGAAATAAACCCGACAGGGTCATACACCTTTGCTACAGTTTGTAAAACAATTCTCTTAGTGATAATTTCATTATCAAACCCTTTTAACAGTGATTGAAAGTCTATTCTTAACGTGTCACTATTAGTTGACCACATTATTCCCAATACTTTAGAGATATTTCCCTCATTTATTTCTTCATCAACGTTTATTCCATGTTTTTCCCACAATTTGCTTAATTCGTAAGAATTGCTTTTAAATTTTCTTAATGTCATATTGGCATCTTTAAGTATTTTCACAGCACCAGACGATAAAATAAATGCTTCATTTACAGAACTAGCGCCATGAAAAAGATCGTCAACATATAAGGAAGTATCAAGCATAGTAACAACTTTCTCAAACAAGTCTTTATATCCTTTTATATGATGTTTAATGGTAGCTGAAAGCAAAAAGGGTGATGTTGTAACACCAAAAGTTACACGAGTCATGCGGAAAACCTTTAATAGAGGATTTTTACTATTTATATCCTCAAACCATAGAAATCTCAAAAAGTTTCTATCATTTTCTGCAACCTGTATTTGCAGAAAAGCTTTTTCGATATCACAAACAAAGGCAATTTTATGAAGGCGGAATTTCAAAATAATATCCAAAATATTAGGATTTAAATTGGGGCCTGCAAATAAACATTCATTTAAAGATTTTGCTTCCTTTTCTTTGGAAGAAGCATCAAACACTATTCTGACCTTTGTAGTGGACTTATCTGTTCTTATCACCGGTCTGTGGGGCATATAATATACACCAGTTTCATTTTTGTTTAATTCACACTCCTCTATTATACCCATTTTCTTTTGTTCCTCAAGAATTTTTTCATATTCATTTTTAAGCCATTCATTTTTAGACAGTTTTGTTCTCAAACCCCAAAGTCTATTTTTGGCTATTTCTATATTTGATTTTAATTCATTTTTATTTTCCTTCCACAAAAATTGAATTTCATATCTTCCCTTAACAAAATTTAAACTTTCATTAAAAGAATTAATAATTTCTATATCTCTCTGTGACAGAGAATCATTCTTACTGTCACATATTCCAAGTGATTCTAAATCCCAAAAACGCTGCAAATCAAAACTGTCAAATTTATTTACAGATACAAAATGCGAATTAATTACCTCTGTACTGTTATTATTTAATTTCCCCACTACAGTATATCCGAAAATAGTATTAGCAACATATAAATTATCACTAATTTTTTCAATGATACCTCTCTGTATTTTCCAAAAATAATCCGCTCCTAGTAATATATTAATTTTGGAATCACTTAATGAATTGTCTGCCAATTTCCAGTTTTTATTTTTAATATAACTTTCAATTTCTGGTTCGCCCCTTGGGCTTTTCAAGGGAGTCGCGGTTATTAAGTCTGTAGCTAATACTTCAACATGGATGAGCCGACGAGGATTTATTTTGCTACGCAGTTCAATATTAAAAACTTCGAATTCCTCTTCTTTACCTTTATTTATGCCAAAGGCAAAAACAGTTAGCTTTTCTGTTCTTACACGGGTTAATTTTAATTCGTGGGCCAATTCTTTAGTAATAAAACTTTTTTCACTTCCGGAATCCAATAAGAGTCTGACAGTTTTTGATCTAGAATTAGATTGTGCTATTACGCAACATGTTTGCAATAACGCTGCCTGATTACTATTTTTCAAATGTGAATTCGATACTATAGTGTTCTCTACTACTTCTGGTTTCAAGTTTTTTGAAAAACAAAATAATTTGTTATGATCTGTTGCTTTACATTTTTCGCAAGGCTGCGATTTCACTCTGCACTGTGATGACAGATGAGATTTTAGAAAGCATTTATAACACCTGCCATCCTTCTTTAATTTTAACCTTTTCTCAAAATCAGTTAAATTAGTACATTCAAGAGAAGGATGATCATAATTCTTGCAAAATATGCATATATTTTTTACACCTACATTCAATGAATTCATTTTATAAATTTTCTGTCATTAATTTCGGCTTTATTTTTATTTACAATTACCGAAGCATTTTTATAATTAATCATACTAAGTGATTTTTCACGCGATTCAAGTTCTACTTTAAGAAAATTAATTAAGTCTGTCACATCAGACTCATCCTTCCTTTTATCACTTTGCCTGTAATATTCAGCTACTAGATCGTTTGGCAATAATTTTAATAAAATTGGATTCAGTAAATGACCATATTGGCCTTTTGTCACCCCTAAATTAGATAAACTGCGAATATTTACTTCACAAGCGTCATATAGCTTTCGCAAAGCAGTTATATTTGATGAACTCCTTACACATTCTAAGTTGAGTAATTTATTCATGTGAGCATTAATAATAATATCCTTTTGCCCAAAACGTGACTTCAACATCTCTATGCAATTATCATAATTTTGCTCCGTAAGTGAAAACCCTTCAATAACATTGTACGCTTTGTCAGTTAAAAGCGTTTTCAGGTAAGTAAATTTTTCAATTTTTGTAAGATTTTCATTTAAATGGATTGAATTTTCGAAACAATCGAAAAATTCGTTCCATTTTTCTATTTGTCCACCGAATTTTGGTAAAGACATTTTCGGCAATCTCACTGCCGAACCAGTTTTTGTTTGGGTTTCACTGACAGAACAATTTTAATTATTTTCATCTTTATTATTACATAATCTTTTTAATCTCAACTTAATTTTGCATTTGGCAGAAATTATCTGCTCGCCATATTTATCGCTGGTCGCGATATCTTTTTCATATTCTTTAATATCTACTATTAAATTTTCTATTTCTTCATTTAATTTTTTTAATGCAATTTCTCTTTCACTTATCATTTCCTGAATTTCGATCATTTCGTCTGATTTTGTATTTTCTATCTCATCTAATAATAAATTCTCTAATTTATTAATTAATTTTGTTACGTTAGAGCGTTCCGTAGAACGCTTAGCTTTTAATTTCTCTATGTTCATAGCGAGCAAATAATCAAGTAAAAGAGAAACAATCCAATAAATGATTCAAAATCTAATCAATGTTATAAATAATAATAAAATTTTGCTTACCTGGTTCAATATCCAGGCAGCTTTCCAATAATGAATCCGGAATTCCAGTCATTATTATTTTTCAGTTTCGTTTTCACAATAAATTATCCAAGCTTTCAAATCCAAATCCAGATAAATTAATATCTAAAGGTAATTTCACTTTCCCAGGTGTCGTGCACCATGAAAAAATGCTGCGCCATGAAAAAATTTGTACCATGAAAAAATGCAGAATTATATAATCATAAAAACACTTCTTAATCTATAATCAGTAATTCACGTGTTCAATTTCAGTCATAAAATTTACTCAGGTTGGGAGAGCTTCACTTATTTATTTTATTAATTACACATAGATAAATTTACTATTTGCAGTATTTTAAAGAAGAATTCACAATTATAAATTAATTCAGTAATTATTCAGGTGATAATATTGTTACTCCATAAAGGAGCCAAGATCAAGATATGTAAATCATAACTTTTCATGTTCAAGAGAAAAAAATATACTTCCTGTTTAAGACAGGCCGAAAACTAAACTAAAAAAGTAACATTCTCAAAAAGAGAAAAAATCACCTCTCATTTGGCAAAGAGCCAACTACAAGTCGGGGGGGGGCTGAGAGCGTGAAGCGAAAGTACGATCCACGCTGAAACACTCGTTCTTTTATCCCACTGGAATCTTTTTAGCGTATTATTTTTTATGTTTAATTGCTGTTAAATAATGAAGAAAATATTTCTACAAATATTATTGTAGTGTATGAACTTATTGACTGTACCCGCGCCAAAGACTGTTTCGGTTTGGAACTGTTTGGAATTGGCAGTTCGAGGCTATGTGTGAGCCGATATGGCTGTATTGATATTTTGTTCCTGTAAATAACGTAATTGTAAATAGTTCTTGTAAATAATATATATTCAAGATGTAAGTAATATCCTAATTAAATAATATCCATCAAGATGTGTTTTAATTGAAAAAGCAACACCCACTCGTAAACATAATTTATTGAAATGAGTGAGTATGATAGATGGCGACGAGCGGGTGTCAATATGTTTCGATTTGTCTTAAAACGAAAGTGCTTTCGGTTTAAATCATAATGGATAGAGCATCGCTCGAAGACTGCAAAAGGTAAAAGCTTTGTTTATTTTTCTTGAATAATCAGAAGTAATTGAGATGGAGCAGCAGCATATAATAGAATTATTGAAACAGAATAAAGAATTGATTGAAGCTTTGCAGAATAAAGAACAGGTATGGAATCAGAAAATTTCAGTCCAGTTCGAAAAATTTAACGAAGAAAATGAAAATTTTGACAGTTTTTTTGAAAGATTTGAATCTTATTTAGATATTCAGCAGGTCCCTGCTGATAAGAGAGCAAAAGTATTTATTTCGTCTCTCAGTGCAAAGTTGTATCAATTATTGAAAAATTTCCTGGCTCCTGACATTCCTTCTGATCAGAGTTTAGATAAGTTAAAAGATGTTTTAAAGAAACATTTGACCCCAAAGCCCTTGATTATTCCTTCCCGTCATAAATTTTTAAATAGAAAACAGAAGAAAGGGGAAAGTATTAGTACTTATATTGCTGAGCTCAAAGCGCTGGCTATAAATTGTGACTTTGATAATACTATGCTAAATGTTATGCTACGCGATGTATTTGTTAGGGGATTGAGAGATAAAACAATTTTAGATAGGTTATTCGAGGAGGATAACATCGATCTAGAAAAAACGTTACAAATAGCGCTAGCAATGGAAAAAGTATTTAAAGGGGCAAATGACGTAATGGGGTGCACTGCTGGTATACATGCAGTTAATATTAGTAAGAAAAATAAACAGTATAATCAAATTGATAAACAGAAATTCTTTGAGAGACAAAATAAATCTGTATTTTTTTCTCGGTGTACGGGAACAGATCATACTAAAGAAACATGTAAATTTATTTCAGCTAAATGCAATTTTTGTTCCCAAATCGGGCACATGAAAAAGGCATGTTTCGCAGCAAAAAAAGCGAATGCTAAAAATGTAAAACAGAAACAAGTAAATTTCGCCGATGTAGCTCAAAACCAAAACAAGTTCATTTGTTTAAATTAAACGATTGTACATTGCGCGAAGAACCTAAACGACCTCCTATAATGATAAATTTGAAAATTGAGGATAAAAATTATTCCATGGAATTGGATACGGGGCGAACTGTAAGTGTCATGAGTTTGCGAAATTTTAGGGAAATTTCAAACAAACAAATTCAGCCTACTAGTATAATTTTCAAAACTTACAAAGGTTACTCTTTGATACCCATGGGGTACGTCACAGTAAAAGTAGAATATAAGGGTCAAACTGAGAATCTGAACTTATACATTGTAAAGGAAAACTTAGACACCATTCTGGGCCGTATATAAAATAAGCGTCCGGCTTTATAAAATTCATATTGACTGGCGTAACATTAAAAAGTTAAAAACTACAAATAAAATGAGTTTGGATAAACTTTTAGATGAAGATAAGGAAATTTTCAATCATGAACTTGGAGAAATAAATAACTATGAAGTTAAACTCGAACTGAAACCTGGGGTTAAGCCAGTATTTCGTAGATTTAGGGCAGTACCCTTCATTCTGAAAGCAAGAGTAGAAAAGGAAATTGATAGGTTAGAAAAAGAAGGAATAATTGAAAAAGCGGAAAGCTCAGAATGGGCTACACCTGTTGTGCCAGTGGTAAAATCAGATGAGAGCATACGTTTGTGCGCAGTTTTTTCTGTCAGTTTAAATCCAAATTTAGTAGTACCTCAATATCCCTTACCAAAATTAGAGGAAATTTTTGCTAGTTTAAATGGTGGGAAAATATTTTCCAAATTAGATTTCAAGCATGCTTATCTGGAAATGAAAGTAAGTGAGGAAAGTCAGAAATTACTTACAATTAATGCACACAAGGGACTTTTTATCTGTAAATGTCTCATGTACGGATTAAATGGAGCGCCTGCAATTTGGCAGCGCTATGTTGATGGTTTATTCCAAGGCATGGACGGGGTCAAAGTATTTATGGACGATGCAAGGATAACAGGGGTTGACGACTTGTCACATCTTAAAGCTCTTGAAAAAAATTTCCAAAAATGTAAACAACATGGGCTGAAACTAAATTTAAATAAAAGTCAGTTTTTTCAGAATCAAATAAATTTTTTGGGACATAAAATTGATGCAAATGGGCTTCATAAAACAGAGGAGAAAATTTAAGCTATCGTTCAGGCTCCTGTACCCTGTACCTAAAGATGTACAAGAGGTTAAAGGCTTTTTAAGGCCTTGTAAACTTTTATGGGAAATTCTGCCCAAATTTGGCAGCTATAGCAAATCCTTTAAATAATTTGACTAAAAAGGGAGTAAAATTTAAGTGGTCAAAGGTTTGTCAGGATGCTTTTCAGCAAATGAAATCTGAAATATGCTCACCTAGAGTTTTAGTTCATTATGATCCCAAATTGCCTCTTATCTTAGCAACAGATGCTTCACAAGTTGGGATTGGTTGCGTCTTCACACAAATTACAGGATGGTACTGAAAGACCAATAGCTTTTGCATCAAAAACTTTGACTGGAACAGAACAGAAATGTTCTCAAGTCGATAAGGAAGCTCTTTCTGTAGTGTGGGCAGTAAAAAAAATTTATCTGTATTTGATGGGCAGAAGATTTACCTTAATAACAGACCATAAATCGTTGGTTTCTATGTTCAGTTCGGAAAAAGGACTTCCTGCTCTTACAGCCACGAGTTTCCTTCAGTATGCATTGATATTAAAAGCTTATAAGCTGATCTGTATGTATAGACATACTACAGATCATGGTAATGCCGATTGTTTGTCCCTTAAGGTCAGAAGATCTAATAATAAAAGATGATGTTGCTTTGTTCCAATTAAGTCAAATTGAAACCCTTCCAATCAAGGCTCGAGACCTGGCTAGAGAAACCCAAATTGACGAAGAGTTAGGACCTCTTTTCAGGAAATTGAAATTGGGTGAAAGTTTAGGAGGGAGAGAAGTGGAATATACCTTGCAAGATGGTTGCATTATGTATGGGCAAAGAGTATGTGTCCCAAGAAAATACCAAAAAAATGTGCTAGAGGAACTACATGAGGGACATTTGGGTATTGTGAAAATGAAAGCAATTGCCAGATCATTCGTGTATTGGAAAGAGATAGATAGGGCTATTGAAGAAAAGGCAAAAAATTGTGTAAATTGCGCTAGACATAAAGCAGATCCGTCGAAAACAAAAGTTCACCACTGGGAATATCCCAGTACGGCATGGGAAAGAATTCATGTCAATTTTGCTGGACCAATATTTGAGCACATGTTTTTACTTGTCGTAGATGCCCATTCGAAGTGGCTAGAGGTTTCCCCCATGAAGACGACAAAAACAAACAAAACGATTGAATGCCTCAGAGATTGTTTTGCTAGGTACGAATTTCCAGTTGTACTTGTGAGCGATAACGGGCCACAATTTTCGTCTCACGAATTTTAGATGTTCATGCAGAGTAATGGCATCAAACACAAAACTAGCGCACCAATCAAGCCATCAAGCAATGGGCAGGCTGAGCGTTATGTGTTTACGTTGAAGCAGTCCCCGAGAGCTATGCAAGAAAATTATGGTAGCTTGAATCAAAAGCTAAATACATTCCTATTACAATATAGGAAAGCTCCTAATCTAACTGCAGGTCCAGCTATGCTATTTTTGAAGAGAGATGTTAGAACCCGTATTGACTTACTCCTGCCAGACTTAAAATCAATCAGAATCCTGCCAGACTTAAAACCAAAAAAAGGTCAGAAAAGGTGCATATGAATTTTATGATAGGAAATTTGATATTGGTGACTCTGTTGCTGTCAGAGATTATCGACAAGCAAATTCAAAGTGGAAGTTCGGACGAGTGGTTAACAAAGGTGGTGCTCTACATTATACTGCTAACGTAAATCGAACCTTAATGAGGCGACATATTGATCAGATGCGTCCAGTGGGCGACCATGTGCAAGAGAGTGCTCAGACTCCAAATGTGTATCATAGATTTCGATCTGGGGATTCAAGTAAAATCCCAGATGATACTTCTACCTCTCAAATTCCGGATAGAGGATTCAGAGTCTAACTCCACCAACAGAGTTATCAGCGAGCTCTCCTGTGAGGGACTCAACACCAGTGCCACAGCATCTGCCACCACTTCAAAGCAGTGACTCTGGAATCTAGTCCAGTGCTCCACCAGTGACAATCAGTCCGGGAACCTTACCTAGACGTTCTGGAAGAATCCGCAGGTTTTCAAACACACTTAACCTTTAATAAGGAGGGAGGAGATGTAGTGTATGAACTTATTGACTGTACCCGCGGCAAAGACTGTTTCGGTTTGGAACTGTTTGGAATCGGCGGTTCGAGGCTATGTGTGAGCCGATATGGCTGTATTGATATTTCGTTCCTGTAAATAGCGTAATTGTAAATAGTTCTGGTAAATAATATATATTCAAGTCCCTCTGAACCATCTTCGTACAGACCAATCTGCCTCCTACCAACATTAGGCAAACTTCTGGAAAAACGTATCGTTGCCAGGCTTAATTATCACTTAGAATCAAAAAATCTTCTACATTCCAATCAGTATGGGTTCAGAGAGGGCACATCCTGCGAATTAGCATTGCACCACATTAAAAGCTCCTGCGCCCTTAACTTTTTGGCAGGAAAATATACCACTCTTGTGTCTCTGGATATCAAGGGAGCCTTCGACAATGTAGAATGGCCACACATACTACAATCGTTACAGCAACTAAACTGCCCAAGGAATATCGCCGGAGTCATCAGTTCATATCTATCAAATAGAAAAATCTATGTTAACTGGGGCAATGGATCAACTGAAGTGCCCCAAACGAAAGGCTGCCCTCAGGGTTCCTGTCTGGGATCAATACTATGGAATATCATAGCCAATAACATTCTGATCAAAATGAACTCTGAGGGCTATGAAACCTGTGCCTACGCTGATGACTTCTCCGTTATTCTCTCTGGGAAACGGAGGAAAGATCTGGAGGACCAGGCCAAGCGAGTCCTCTCACTTTTTAGCAATATTTTAACAGCACTAGACCTTTCCTTATCTTCATCAAAAACCCAAGCCTTAACTTTCGCATACCCCAAAGCTCTCCAAAGGTCTCCAGTGATGAGGATCAATGGCGTCAGTGTTAAACACGTACACCATCTAAAACTTCTTGGTGTGACAGTCGACAGGAGGCTCAACTGGATTGCCCACATCAATGACCTAAAACTAAAAACAACGTCCCATTACCACAATGCAGCCAAAATGGTAGGAAAGAGGTGGGGCATCTCAACCTCTTTCCTGAAAATATGGTATAATACCATAATTGACAAAATTATTATATATGGTGCGGGCATCTGGGGCGGTCACCTGACGACGACTGCCAAGACTAAGCTTAACTCTGTACAGAGGCTCTGTACATTCCTCTTACAGATGTCCAGAGGCTACAAAACAATTTCAACTGACGCATTGACCGTCATCACGGGAATCCCGCATGCAGACTTGCAACTTCAATATAATTTTCAAAAAACTAATATCCTTCAACTCGATAACTCAAACTTAGCAAGCTCCCTTTTCCCAAATATTCCGATTCAAACCCTTTCCAACACCTGGGAAGTCCATCCAGCAAAGGATGCTGCATCAGAATTAATTAATTGCAACATTAATAGCTATTCTCCCTCTGCTCCTGTGGCAATCTACACAGACGGCTCCAAAACTGATTATGGTGTTGGGGCCTCATTCTGAGTACTAATCAACAATGAATCTATCCACCAGTGGTCTTGCAGGCTCGAAGACTTCAATTCCGTATTCCAGGCAGAGCTTTTTGGAATTCTAAAGGCTATCGAATGGGTAGAGGGAAACCTCCACATACATTCCTTCATAAACATCTACAGTGACAGTCTCTCGAGCCTACAGGCCATTGCCTGCCACAGGAGTAGGCTTCCAATTATACTTGAAATTAAAACTAAACTGTACAACTTAAAATCTAATGTAACCCTGGCGCACGTCTCTGCCCACAGGGGTGTCATCGGAAATGAACTGGCTGATAGTCTGGCAAAAAATGACCCTGAAAATAGCCTTATACAATATTCCTTGCCCGCCCCTCCCTCATTCGTCAAACAAAAATTAAAACTTCAACTGATTCAAAATTGGCAATCTCTGTGGAATGTCTCAGAAAGAGGTAGACACACGCACAACCTGATCCCCATAGCCACAACCAATGACTGGAAACTTACCCCTCCTATAACAGCCTTCCTGACGGGCCATGGCCCATTCCCAAGCTATCTCCACAGGTTTCATCGCCGACGCTCACCCTTGTGCCCCTGTGGCGAGGAAGGAAATGCATTGCATTATTACTTTAACTGTGTCCTCACGTCTGCCCACCATATCAGAAATCCCTCCCCCCAGACCAGTAAACTGGCTGGACAACATTTTAACTAGACCAAATCTAATTAACAAACTCGATAAGATTTTGTCCCTATTAATGGATATATCAAATGCCACTGATTAATGTTGTTATCAATAACACTGCCTACTGGCTCAGACAGGAACCTAGACCTCGTCAAGAGCAACATATACAAGAGTATCATGCACATGCTCTGCTGTAGAAATGGATTCAACGATCAGTAACCTGCTGCCCCTTGTCGTGAGAAGCGCACGCCCGGCAACAGGTGATTGCACCACAGAACTTATCTTAATGTGTTTCAGCTGTTTACCTCATGAACTCTAAATGAACTTTATCGACCAGAATCAATTCAAACTAAGGACTTTTCTCTGAATTATTATTTTAACCTCTCTCGCCCTTTGTCGGTCTTGGGATACAAGCCTGGCGAAACTTTCTATATATTTTTTATTTATTTATTTTTTATTTTATTTTTTTCAATAAATTTCGGAGTAGTCCCCTTTGTCTCGACATTGAATCGCTCAACATCGCTCTAATAGCGATGAGCGGGGGCTGCTCCCTGTTAAATATATATTCAAGATGTAAGTAATATCCAAATTAAATAATATCCATCAAGATGTGTTTTAACTGGAAAAGCAACACCCACGCGTAAACTAAATTATTGAAATGAGTGAGTATGATAATTATGGTGTACGAAGTGGGCGGGTCTAGCATCATTCCGGAATAAATTAAAAAACTTGGCTGCTATGGTGATGGAACACGGGCGATGAACTCATACTACTGTCAATGTAAAAAAAATTTCTACTTCTTAAATCAACAATATTGTAGACAGAGAAATTTCTTGAAGGAATAACAGTATGAATTCTGCGTACGTGTTCCATCCCCTTCATATGGAGAATTGACGACTCACCGACTGGACAAGAACTTGTATGGTTATTTTCGTAAAGGTCAAAGTACGACTGCAGCGATCCTGTTAGGATATTAAAATACATTCAATAACAAAGCGCATACCTGTGCAATGCTTTGCGCAGTCACTCTTTAAAATATAACAATGAGAAACTAGCTCTAGGAAATTAAATGTGGCATGTTATCTTTTGCTTACTTCTCACGGAATAGTAACGTTATTTTAAATAACGAAACGTTTATTTATTTATTTTTTTACTTAACTGTGTGCTTGAATAGACTGTATTTCATGGCTTGAACTTTTATTATAGCTTAATTTTTTATTATTACTGATTTTTTAATGCTTACATAAAATCGCAGACATTTTACGGATGGATCACGGGCGTATAGGACTCATATCGCTATCTAAGTAACAAAATTTTTCACTTCATAAATCAACGATATTGTTGGTAGAGAAATTTCCCCACCGATGGGAAGTGAAAAAAATAAATAATAAATAAATAAATAAAATAAAAATATATATGTAACATTCTATTTTCGCATATTACTTGAAATTAATAAAAATTGAATAATCATAAATTAAATGAATTTCATGAGCTAATATATCACACATCTTTATTGTTCAGTGTCTATTTACGAAGTGTAGATTATACAAGCTAGTAGGTATAGACCACGTCTACATGGTAGGACATGTACATTTTAACTTTACGTTTACTTTTTATAACCTTATATGGTAATGACAGATAGACAAAGGATTGGGATCTTACGCAATCATCTTTTTCGACATGTGGCAAGGCTGATGCAATATCTAAACCCGAATGGAATATATAGTTAAAATTATAAATTCTTAATAAATAATATTGATTAAAATAAATTAATTTACCCAGATTAATGTGATATTGATTTTACTATTACATCCCCCCATCCCGAGAGGATATCCTCCACCCTATGCGTCCATAGGGTGGAGGATATCCAGGATTAAGTAAATTAAATCTTAGTATAACCTCAAATTTTTGAAAAATCCTAAAACTAAAAAAATTTTAAATTCCAAATCCTTCATCCATTTGTACTAATATATAAAAACATAAAAATAAAAATAAAAAGGAAATTGGATAGTGATAATACAAGAAAAGAGACAATATCTCTGGCAAGAAGATTCCTAAGTTTTGTCCTCTTACCGTCATGCTCGCAATCCCATCCTGATTTAACCTTCCATTGAATACAATGGATAAAATAATAAAATAAAACTATAATAATAATAATAAACAGAATATATCTTCAGGACCCTGTAAAAACACTAAATTACAGTCAAAGTAAATATACGCTAGCACTACGACATATGAAATATTACAACAGTTCTTAATGAGCACTCATAAAAAAGTAATACAAAATACTGATAAGGCCTTACTTACATTATACAACTTTTGTTAGAGATGCATCTCTTGATAGTATAACCATAGCCTCCTTAACTAGATGCCTGTCGGGTAGCTCGGAAACATAGCAACAGTTGAAGCGGTAGACAGCGCCACCTGATACAAATTACACGATTTTTTTATTTAACTGCCACCAATAACTTTAAGAAGTGATATATGATTTATACAATCGACTTTTCTTCGATTCAATTTGCTTTTTATGTATATCATATCCCTCTTTTAAAAATTTTTGGTGGCTGTTGAATAAAGAAGTCGCGCAATCTGCACCAGGTGGCGCTGTCTACCGTTTCAACTGTCGCCAAGTTTTCGAGCAACGCGACAGACATCTAGTTTAGGAGGCTATGGTATAACTTTACCTGATACTATTTATTACAAAAGAAAAGTGCCTTTATGATCACTAAATCAATACAATATGCAAACAGTTTATACAG
Source organism: Salticus scenicus (assembly GCA_963930645.1). Classification (NCBI taxonomy): domain Eukaryota; kingdom Metazoa; phylum Arthropoda; class Arachnida; order Araneae; family Salticidae; genus Salticus; species Salticus scenicus. The sequence continues at coordinate 40,458,180 of OZ005659.1, forward strand.
TTTAGCAGGTAATTACTGAAGCATAATATTATAACATTTTTCTAATTACACAATGTAGTCACTCAAATGTACTTTATTTTCTCATTGAGTGGGTTATTAAGTTCATAAACATTATGCTTTTACAAGATAAACAATTATTAAGATAATCATTTTCTTAATATCTAATGATTCTCAATACAATTTTAATACTGGAAGTACAATTTACAGAAAATAAACAAACTAATGAATAATCAAACACACTTGTCCTATATGATCACAATTTTATGATATATATATATGTAAAAAAACCTAGATGAATATGTTTACTTGTTTACATATAACTTATCAGAGTATTCTTTTCTCATGATAATAACTGTAATTCAAACATCCTTATTTAAAAGGAGTATGAAATTATTATATGTGAAAAAGTAACACATCTCTTTCCATATTTTATTCCATAAAAAAAAGAAGAAGAAGAAGAAGAAGAATAAAAAGAATATTAAAACAAATCAAAATAATTTAAAGTTATCACAAATTTCCTGCTGTTAAAACATTAAAGTTCTCATAAATTTTTACTCACTGATGATAGAATAAACAGAAAAATAGTGATAATAAAAAAAATTTACTTCCTAATAGGTATTTTTGAAGGCCGTTGAACTAATTTAAATTTGTCAGCAGAATTAAAAAAACTTAATCTGTTAGAATGAATGATATCGGTTTTCTTGTTGGTTAAAAAATTAGGTCTATTTATTTCAAATGTTACCGGTGATAGTTTCTTAATGATTTTGAAAGGTCCGTCAAAAGGGGGAGTTAATTTTCTAGTATTCGGGTATATAAAATTTTCAACCATGACAATATCTCCTTCCTTAAATGGAGAATCTAAAAAATTTTTGTCATACCTTACTTTATTTTTATCATGGTCTCTAAGCGTTCTATCAAATGCAATTTCTCTAGCTTGTTCTAAAGGAGGATACATTTCCATATTTGGTAAGGGAGATTCATACGGTAATGTGCCATACAGTAAATAATTAGGAGGCAATGAGGTTACTTGGTGTGGTGTATTGTTGTATTCTGCGGTCGCTTGTTCTAGTAATTTTGGCCATGGAGTTTTCAAATTTCCCGAATTAATTTGACATCTCATCCTCTGTATAATTGTTGCCCCAACCCGCTCCTGTTTTCCATTACATTGTGGTGTATGGGAAGGCGTTAATCGTTGAGTGATACCATTATTTTTTAAGAAATGTTTAAATTTAGGAGACGTGAAAGTTCTATTTCTGTCACTCAACAGTTGTTTAGGTTTTGCAATTTTTAAAATTTCCTTCAAACAATTAATATAGGTCTCAGTGGTAGCATTAGTACTAGCAAAGGTCCACACATACCTTGTACAATGGTAAGTTATGCAATGTAAATATTTTTTGGTGGAGTGGTAATATCCTAAACCTAAATCCTAGACATTAATTCAAAAGGTAATTTTGCAGGTGGTAATGATTGTAGTAACGCAAATCTTTTCTGGTGACATTTTTTGTTTAGTTGGCATATCTCACAAAATTCCACATAATTAGAAACATCAATTATTATAGATTCCCAATAATACATACGTGATAAAATTTGTAACATCTTTTGGACCTCTAGATGGCCAAATTGTATATGTGCATTTTCCATTAATTTCAATCTTAAAGAGAAAGGTACAACAATTTTAGTTAAACCCTTCTTTTGAATAGTTAATAAATCATTTATTTTTTTTAAATTTAGGGTTAGATAAATTATCCAGTGGCTGATGTTCTTTAATTTCATCTATGTCTAATAATTTAATCTGTGTACTTAAAAAATGAGAAATCGGTTGTTTGCTTAAAAAATCTGCTTAGTGATTAGTGGATCCTTTTTTATATTTCACGGCATAATCATACATAGACATTTTAAGGAACCATGTAAATAATCTACCGGTAAGGTGTTTAATTGATTTTAACCACACTAGTGCCGCATGATCAGTGTAAATGGTAAAATGGGTTCCGTGTAAATAGCAATGAAATTTGTCAACAGAATCTCTCATAGCTAGACATTCTAACTCAGAGGCACTATAATTTTTTCGTACGCTCTTAAGGACCTTGAATGGTATGCTACAGGATGCAGATTACCGTCGGGATGCATTTGTTTTAAAACACTCCCTATGCCTTCTCCAGAAGCATATACGAACAAACTGCATGGATAATTAGGATTATACATTGATAAGATAGGTTTTGATATTAAACAATTCAAATTAGGCTTCGGAAGAGTTTTATATGATAATTAGTTCTGTGCGAGGGGGGTTACCACCTTCCTCAACCCCCCGTTTCATTAATGCTCGTACATTTATATAGAACTAGCAGGCTACGCCCGCTTTGCTGGCCACTACATTTAAATGAATCTCCAAAAGAATTGGATCATTATTTATTTTTCACATCACATTATAAACAAAAACTAAAATAATTACATTGCAATCGCTCTAGACCTCGCATCGGGTACTCGCTGACTACGGCAGCTCTTTCTCTGCCCGCACTGAATCGGGAGCAGGTTCCCACTGCCTGCAGAAATATCTTTCCTATGTATTTCAATATGGGTATTTATTGACGATAGGTGGGTCTGCCATTATTTAAGAACTACGATTTTAAAGATAACTGTATCTCAGCGTCTATTAAATATTTTAGTTTTTGAACCAAGTATTTTATTGCTTATGCTATTTACACTGTATTACAATTTGATTCCGACCAATGTAAGGAAATAAAAATAAAAAGTAGATTTTCTTTTAGAAGGAATTAAATACATAAAAAGCAAATAAATTCCAATCAGTTTAATCCTTTCTACTATATACTACCATTATTTCCTGACAAATACTATAAATTAGAAAAAAAAAAAAAAAAAAAACTTTTAAAGAAATTAAATTAACAAATTAAAAATAATTGTTGTTATACTACAAAAATTATACATAAACATAACTGTTATAAATACGTTTTTAAATTTTAAATTTAATATATTAAATTTTTTCTACTGCATTACCGTGGGCGTGTTCAGTAGAGCGCCCGATCCACGACCGGTCGAAAGATTCCGAGCCAAAGCGTTCAGTGGTGTCGACCGATCCAGAGTTACATCGTTCAGTGGAATGGACCGATCTCGACCGGTCGTGGATCAGAAAGCCCAGAAAAATTTCTTGATCCATTGGGTCACGTGATGGATCAAATGCGCAATAGGTTAAAAATCAGGCTCTGATTGACATTACGCAGTGAAAACCTGAACAATCAACATCTGTTTTTGACAAAATGATTGTTTATTTGTTTGATTAGCTGAGGATTAATACAGATGTACCTATTTATATGCATTGTTTGTGCTGTAGAAAATAAGGTAAGTAATTCCATAAAATGCTAAACTATATTATGTTTATTTATTTATTGTGTGAAAAAGATTTTTTACGTAATAACGATTTTCGATACGTAATTTTTTTTATTGATGAACGTAACATTCAAACATAAAATTAAAACAAAAATTTACACAATTTTAATTGAAACAAAAAAATATATATTTTTTTAATTCGGACGCTATCATATTTTGTTAATTTAATATATAAAAATAAGCTAGGAAAAATTATATTTCTTTTTTTTTTTCCGACAAAGCTTTTCATTCATGCGATTGTTTTTTGTTTACAAATAGAAAAGTTTGTAAACGATTGTATTTTTTACCTTTAAAACAGTAAGTTAACTATAAGTAAATAAATTAAAATCCTTCCACATATTTTTAATTTAGGTAAAAATAAGTTTAAGATGTCAATTATTAAATTTAATAAACAAAACAGACTGTAAAAAAAGTAGCTATAAAATTATGCAGTGTTGTTTATATTGCTAGTTTATTTTAATATTCAGTCGGTAATAAGAGAAAAAGCTCTTAATATTGATTCATAAATCGAAGTAGAAAATAAGATTATTTTTTATATAAATCCATTATATTAACTGAACAGCATATTTCATATTTTATATAATTTATTTATTTTTTTTTTTTTCAAAAACGTTTTTGTTGTACATTTCTGTTCATAATAAAATTCGAAGAGAAAGAAAGGTGTTTTAAGTGCTCATTTAAGATAAATCTACTCTGCTCCTTTAAAAATAAATGTAACGTAACATTCTTAACATTTTCATGATTAAAATTTATACGTGAATTTAGAAAAATCATAACCAAAGTAATGTATATTAGTAATTTGTCAGTACAATCAATTAATAGCTTCTTATTTTTTGTTAGCAGAGTACATAATTCTACATTAATAAGAAAGAAGTAAAACTGTTATTACATAAAAGATCTTTCTTTCTTTTCTTTTTTTTTCTTTTTTTTTTTTTTTTTTTAAGAAAAAACGTAATATAGTTTAGCATTTTATGGAATTACGTATTAAAAGTCCAGACAAAATAAACAACAGAAATACAATAATACAGGTCAAATTAGATAGATGGCGCTGCTCCTATCACGTCAAAATTGTTCCAAAGCGTTCAGTAGATTCCTGGCCCGATCCAAGACCGGTCCAGGATCAGTGACGTCATCGCCCGGTCGAATTGATCCATCTCGGGCGCTCTACTGAACACGCTCCATTTTTATTTTCAATAAATATAATAAATTAAAAAGAGAAAGAAGATTCGCCCTCAAATAAATGTATTAAATAAAAAATAAATTGCATAATATAGCCGTTGCTAAGATACGCAGACGATTACAATCGAAGAATAAATTCATGAAAAATGAAACATAAAAGCCAATGTTTAAAATCGAAAAAACATTAATTTAAAAATTCAGATTCGAAATTCGAAAAAATCTCGATGAGGTGCACACCTGCAGGGTCCCAGGTACCTATATGCTAAATTTGGAAGCTCTGCGATCAGTAGTGTGTAGTATTGTTCATGTTTAGATAAATGTATTTATTTTCCTGTTGGAAAAAACAATAAACTCGTATTTTTTTATTTTTTTGGCAACAATTAAATTACGGTTTAAATTTAAATGGCTAATTTTTTGCTATTATTAGCTTATTATTTTCATATTTTTATTAATTAAAAGAAAACTAAACAGAAATTCGAAATTCTGACTTCGATGTGCACAATGATCCTTCGGGGGGCACCTTTGTGTTAAATCTCGTGACTGTCCGAGCTACCGTTTTCGAGAACAGTGAAATATATATACAAATATTGCTCACTTAATAGTATAAGATTTAATTCGGTTATTAAAAAATAATTCTGTTTTTAAAAAATAATTTATTAAAATTATTATTTAAAAAAATTATCTTTTATGATAATACAGACGATTTCCGTATTAGAGAAGTATTATAACACTAAATATCCAAAAAAAAGTTGAATTTATTCTCAATATTACAGTAAAAAAAAATGATAATTTTAGTTTAAATTATCGCAGATCGATGGTTCAATCATTTGTTTTAAAGGTATTGGCGAGCTCTTTCGAAAGATACCCATCATGAAAATTTACTCCAATCGAGGGGAAACCTCCCTCCAGGGGGGGGGGGGCGGCAAGGTTCCTACATACACAAAAAAAAAATTTCCTAGCTGACTATCTCTATTAAAAATATATATATATATTCGTATCATTTGGTTTAGTGCAGTCTATAGATGTTAAACACTACTTACCTGCAATTTCCCCCATAGACGTAATGTATTTGAATACTTTGAATGTCCCTGTACACGAACCATTCGCTTCATCTCAACAAAAAGCGTACTGTAGCATCCCTATATGATACACATTTAGAATATCGAGTTTGGAATTTCTGCTACTATTTGTTCTTGAGATATGCTGATAACAGACACACAGACATCCACACAGTCAGACAGACACACAGACCATTCGCTAAAAACATGATTTTCGTTTTTAGGGGACCTCAGAACATGTAAATATAACAAAAACTTACGTTCGAAAATTTGACCCTAAAACAATACTTCTAGACCCTATGGGTAAGAGAAAGTAAAAAGGGCTGGGTTAGATTGTGGGGATTAAGACCGATTGACTGCACTAAGGTCCAATGTCTGAGGGGGAGTGCCGTCCGTGGGGGGTCTTTATAAGGGGTCCTAGCCCCTATTTACGTAAGTTTCAGGGAAAACCAATGAAAACACCGAACGCCTACGCCGATGAGCGCGGCCTGGGATTGAACCCGGCACTTCTTGTCTACTGGTTTTAAGCGCAAAACCGCTCAGCCACTGGTGGCTAGATAAAAATGGAGATACAGAAATAAATAGAAAAGGAAAGATAGAGATAGATAGAGAGGGAGAGATATATAGATAGAGTTAGATAGAAAGAAAAATGGATAGAGATAGAAGGAGAGTTAGATAGTGATAGGCAAATAGTTAGAGAGAGAGTGAGAGATAGATATCCTGTTGTTGAAAATAGTTGTAATTTATCTCCATTATAATATGCTAGAAAATATGCTTCACCAATACTTGACCTTGTTAACATTGACAAGTCTCGCAACTGTCTTGCTCTATTCATTAGCCTTGCGTCAAATACTGCTGAGAATTTTGCTAGATGCACAACCCGGAATGAATTCGGAATTCCTTAAATGTGCATTGCATCTTTTGTATAAATGCTAATGAAATGTATTTCCCATACTTTACTTTCTTTCCGGTAAATTGAACCTATTTTTGTAAAAGTATGTGGATTCTTTAACATATCAAATCAGACATCCGTTCTTGCAAAGTTATCTGAATCTTCCGTTACCGAAATCATGACATGTGACAAAATCCATTGACAACACATTGGTTTTAAACAATAAAATTCTTTTTGATAATTAAGTTGTATTTTTCTCAGGAATCTAATATTTAAATTTAAAGTTATGTCTTTCAACTATATTTCAGATAGATTTTCTTTTATTCAGTTTAATGAAATGTTGGGAAATGCAGCAGTGTAGCAGCTAACTTTCACGTCACTTTTATGTTAATGCATGTTTCAGAATAGCTGAATAAAAAGAATAGCTAATTAACTCCTTTCTAAAAAGTAAAGCTTGTTTTTCAGGTTCGCCCTTACTTATGCATTTTACACGTAAAGCAATACTTTTCGAAAATTTTGTCTAATGGTTTTTGTGACAACCAATTATAAAATTGTTAATTCAGTCGAAAAACAACTATCCATACTATTTTCTGGGACCACACCGGTTCCGTATTCTTAGATATTAAGGGTTTACCTACCTTCTTCCACAACGAAACCCCTTATTATTCCATGAGAACATTTGTTTATAGAACTACTCATTATCTAATGCATTTTTTAAAATTCCGTTTCTCCTTCGGAAAATTCCTTAATCATAAATTTCGTTACTTATTTTATTTTTTAGAGGTAAAAAGTATAAACTTAATGTTTATAAAGTAAAAATAATTGCATTTTGATTAATTTTGTTAAAAATTTAGGTACACAGCAAGGCCTATATATATATATATATATATATATATATATATATATATATATATAGGGGAAAGTAGGGAGGGATGGGACAGTTTTGAGAAAAATATTTTTTACAAATTGAAACATTTTAACATCTTTTAAAAATATAAATTTGATAGAAAAAATTAAAATATTAATTTTATAAGCCAATTAACATAGTCATAAAAATGTCCCATCCCTCCCTTATATGAGGGAGGGATGGGACATGTTTATAAAGTTAAAATAAATACATAATATACAGACATACTATGAAAAATGACAAAAACAGTGGGTCACTATGTATGTAAGATAATTAATTACTAATAACATCTGTATATTTTATCCAACATTAGAATATAATGTACCACTTAAATAAAAAATTTTAAATGCTTGATTAATTCATCATTTTTTTTTTTTACTTCTAGCAGAGAAAGTATTGTTTTTTAGTTCGAATATTCCAAATTAAGTTTTTGTTATATTTACGTGTTTTGTGGTTCCCTGAATATTAATAAGGGTTTTACTGGCTAGTCTGTGTGTGTTATCAGCATATCCCAAGAACAAATATTAGCAAGAAATCCTAACTGTAATTAGTTAATGTAATTTCTTTTGTATATGTTACCATGTCCAAGAAAACTGCTCAGGAATGAAAATTAATTCCTCATACATGTATATTAAATAAAGTATTTTTAAAAGTTAAAAGGGTAAGCAAAAGTCGTGTGAGTGCCACACCAGATACCATCCCTCCCTTTTCATTATTTTTCAAATGAATAATTTATTATTAGACACATACTACTTTTAGGCTTAATTTAGCTACTAATTCATAAAACTTATATTATTAGGTATATAAAATATGAAAAGTAATAATGCTAACATCAGTGAGTGACGTTGAAAACTTGCCTTGAAAATTAAGCAATTGTTTACTTTTGGTGTTATAAAATAGTTTTTTTGTTATATAAACTTACAGAGTTCTCGAACTAAAATGATGCATAGTAAGAAATATGGGTCTGTAGTTACTTCACCTGGTGGAAGTGTCAAAAATTAAAAACAATGTTTATTTTAAGAATAATTTTAGGTGTCCCATCCCTCCCGACTCTCCCCTATATATATATAAAAAAAAAAAAAAATGAACAACACCACTAGACATAAATAAAAGAATTACAAGAGAAGAAAATGTTACTAAATTTTAGTGATGCAGTTAAATTTTAATGACATTAACGTCTGCTTTTTAAAAACATTTACGTTTTTTTTTACCCTCTCTTACTCATATATGTAGAGAAAGTGTTGTTTTCGGGTCGAGTTTTTGGAATTGATTGTTATAGTTACATATTTTTAATACCTCCAGAATTCAAAATTTAGGTTTTTATTTGATGGTCTGTGTGCCTGCCCGTTATCAGCATTATTCAAAACTAGCAGCAGAAAGTCCAATCGGGATATTCTGGTAGTCTTTATCATATTGTGATATTAATTGAAAATTGTATACCGAGAAGACACAAATAGTCCTTGAAGAAGGACATATAAAAAATTCAAAAATAGTATTCAAATATAAAAATTGCGTTACTGTCTACGGGTAGAATTTCTCGTGGGTACATTTTAACATCATTATACTGTATTAAAAATAATTCAATTAACATATATTTTTTATATGCAAAAAAGCATGTTTCGCATTGAATGTAGTATGAAAAGCATTATCCTTCATTTACATTGTCACACAAAAGAACTCATACACATTAGGGGCTATGATTGGAAATGACTCGAAGACTATTTCAAGTTATGCAATGTAATGTTATTTATTTATCTGTTTTTTCCTGTGGTAATTTTAAGTATACTATGTGGTACTTATACAATTTATAGACAGTATATGAGGCTACGCAAAACTGTAGTCGTGTACATTTTCTTAAATTGGAGTAGTTTTCTCTTTTTTCTTCCCTCGAATAACAAAGTTTAAGTGTGAGTTTAGTAATGTTAATAAAAATTCTTCTATTAAAATTCCGAAAAGAGAATATAACATAAGCTGCCTCATTAAATTATTTAAGTAAATGTAGAGATCTATGACTGATCACCAGCCATCCTAGTAAGTTTGTACTAGAACTAGTATGCTTCGACCACCACAAGACTTTCTTGCATATATTAGCTTATATAAATTTGCCCAGTACAAATTCTTTTTAAATTATTATTTACTAAAGTTAAAATTATTTTCCATAAAGAATGCAGACGATTTTTTATCTCAGCAATAGTAATGAAATGCTCGCCCTCTGGTGGGCTAAGGTGAAATTACAATTAACAGGAATAGCTTTCGGTTTTCGTCGAGACGCCATTGCTTGCCGATGTTTAGTTTCACATATATTTCTTGAATAAAAATGAATAAATCCAGTAAAAAAGGTAACATATACTGTTGTGTGCCACAGTGTAACTCCAAAGGATCAAGAAATCCAGAATTAAGCTTCCATTTATTTCCAAATGACAAATTTAAAATTTCAGTTGCTTCGGCTAATGGAAGTAAAGAATTAATCAGATGATTTGAAACTAATATTTGTTCAGCTTCAGTTAAACATGTACTTCCGATCGAACTTTGAATAAACTGAAATGTTTTTTCCAAAAGCAATCGATTTTCCATAGCAAATTATAGCACAAACATTAAGTAGTAACACAAATAGAACAATAATAAATACACGTGGCTATTATATTTACTAACAACAAAAGTTGAAAAAGCGCCATCTATCGACCATTACAATCGCGGATAACACTAAAGGCTGAAAGAAAGTCAATTTTAAAATGTGATTAAAAAGAAAAAAATATATATAACTTTGTTTTAAATTATCACAGATCTATGGTTCAAACATTCGTTTTAAAGGTATTGACGAGTTCTTTTGAAAGATACTCATAATGAAAATTTACATTCCCCGGGGGGTACTTCCCCCTAGCGGAAAGAGCGATGTTCCAACGTGCAAAAAGTTTTTTCCCTACTTTACTACTACTATTATCAGTAATTCATATTAATTTTACAATAATGCTTTAAAAAATAACTCTTATTATGCATATTTATACAAAATATTGATCTGTACTGTCATGTTAAAAATTTAGAAAAAATGGGTTCACAGTTGTTGAGCGATTGGTTCCCAAATGTAATCAGCACCAGTTTAGTTCAGGATCCAACTAAATATCAAGTTTGATTAAATTTCGTTCGTTGCTTCTTGAGATACAGCGTCCACAAAATTTGTGATACACACAAACAGATATTTTCTAAAAACCGTCAAATCGTATTCAGGATAACTGAAAACCTGTAAATCCGTCGAAAACTGAAATTTTCGTAAATCCAATACTTTCTTCTTAATATGTATAGAAGAAATTAAAAATATAAAACAATATAAGAAATACAACTATTCCATGAGGAAGTATAACAGAAATACAGGTGCGGTGATCAAAATCCAGTTGCATGATGCTATACAATCGTAAAAATCAGATCTCCGGACAAATATCAATCAGATAAGAAAACTTTCCACATCTGGAGAGGACGATCTTGAAGGAAATGGGGTTTAGCAGAAACGATATAACCTTTTCAATCAGTTTGGAATGAGAAATAGCATTTGTTCAATGACACTTTGCATAAAAGATATTTATATTCGATGCAAACTTTTATTGCAAACTTCAATTATTATGTCATATATATCATAAGTATAGAATAATATTTTTTTCTCTTAACATAAGTAAAATTTATATATTTAAATTAATAAAGATTGATAACGTCAGGAAAAAAAGAAAAAATAATAATCTGGTTATAGCACTTACGTTACTTTATTTTACAATTGGTTACTTCAGACACGTAATTTTGTACACTTCTATTGTACATAAAAATATTTCAAAAAAGTCTTAGAAAATATTTAATTTGTCATAAATTATTGTGTAAGGATCTGTTACTCTCCTCAATAACACTCTGTCTCATTATTGTACCTATATTCCTAAAGCATTTAAGTTCTGTTATTAAATTAAAAAATTTATTATAAACTATTCAGAGTATTGTCATCCACAGCATTATTCAAAACATAATCGACTAATTTTGAGTAGCTCTGTATATTATCTAGAAATTTTATATGCACTAAATAGTGCACTTAAAAAAAGAAAAAAGAAAAAAAAATGCATAACACAACTTAAAATTCACTTCGAGACATTTCCAAACACAGAATTAATATATAAGAATTCCTTTATGTGGCATTGTAAACAAAGGATAATCACCTTTCATACATTTTATACAATGTATCTATTTCATGTAATTTACATTTTTGTGCGTATAAAAAACATAAGTCAATTTTCTTTTCTTTAATGCAGTCTAAAGATGCTAAAATATATTAACAAGAAAACTTATTTCACAAGAAACTTACTTACTAATTTTAGTATCTCTGTAGATTATTTACAAATTATAATCATGCCAAACTGTGTGCAAATTTAGCCTACACACACATACACGAACATAGAAAAAAAAAATTAAGTAGAAGAAAAAAGTTTAAAGTAGAATCTCCATGTGATGCAGATTTGGACTCCCTTCTTATACAGGGTGATTCAAAACCCAACGTACAAACTTTTAAGGAAGGTAGGGCACATCATAAGCATTAAATAAAAATTGCACAGAAGCTCATGACCGCAAGCGTCATTTTTACCGTCTAAGAACTGGATGTTTTTGGTTAATTTTTAATAGTAAAACTCGCATATAGCCGTGGCATTTGTATATTGCGTTTTTAACAAAACATTTTTAGATGTTAATGTTTAAAAAGAGGTGATATATCAATATTACGTATAATATAACGTTTAGTTAATAATGCAATTTACAAAATCCACGCCTATATGCCAGTTTTATCGTCAAAATTAACAATAAAACATCTAGGTCTTAAACGGTTAAAATTGCATTTGTAGCCATGAGTTTCTGTGCAATTTTCAATCGTTATTATATGCCCTACCTTCCCTAAAAAAAATTTCGGTGGGTTTTGAATTTTGAATCACCCTGTATATTAGTTCTTGACTTAGGCTGATAACAGACTCACATACATATAGACACAAAAACACGCACACACATAAAAATATGTGTTAATTTCATTTTGTTAAAGTGAAGTGTGAAAAGGTTTAAATGTGCCATCAAGGAATTTCGCCATAGACGTAATGAATCTGAACTATTTTGCATCTTCTTATACACGAACCATTAATCCAATCTTAATAAAAAGGATAAGCAATGTACCCTCATCATACAGATTTAGAAAATCGAGTTTGGATGATGCTAACGAAACACTACTCACGGACATTCACAGAGTCAGACAGAGAGACAGACGCATAGATCAACTACTAAAAAACTAATTTTCGGATTAAGAAAACTTCAAAACGTATAGCTGAAGCAAAAACTCAGTTACGAAAATTGACTCCAAAACACCCTTCACCGTATGTGGATAACAGAAAGGAAAAAAAGATTAAGTAAGAAAAGGAAAATACGTAAATGAAAAACTCTTCTAAGAAGTATTACATCTAGAAATACAGATGTTCCAATCAAAATTCACTTTCATTTTACACAGTTATAAATATCCGATTTCAGAAACTGTATCACTTTGATAAAACAACGTCTGGCATCTTCAAGAGCTGAGTCACGTATGAAATGAATTTAAGAGGAGTGATGTAATCATTTTTAGATCAGTCTGATATAAATAATAGCATTCATCGATGACACTGTGCATGAAAACTGTGACACAGTTGAAGACAGCATTAATAAGAGTGTCAGTTCACAGTGTGCCTTCATGCAAATGAAGATTCCTTTCATTTTTATTTCATCTTACCCGTACATGATAGAGAGAGTAATGCTTTTGGTAAAGTTTTCGAATTTGAGATTTTGCTATATTTACACATTTTGAGGTGTGCTAAATCCAAGAAGCGCGTTTTTAGCTGTTGTTCGTGAGTGATTATGTTATCAGCCTAACTCAAGGTAAATATTCCAATTAATTCGAAACACGGTATTTTAAACCTGTATCATATGAAGATGTTACTTGGAATTTTTAATTGAAATCAGACAAATGGGTCATGTACAGGAATATCCAAGAGAATTTACAGATCTTACGTTTATAGGCGAAATTTCTGATAGATACAATGTAACACCTTTAGACTGCACCAAACAAAATGAAATGAACATATATATTTTAAGCTCGTACAAGCATGTTTCGTTTACTATATGGTATGAAAATCATTCGCCATTCGCCTACAGGGACACGCAAAATAATTCGGATACATTAGCGCTATGCTTTCTGTAAGTGCATGTATTATGTGTTTTTCATACTGGACTAAAATTAGGTACAGAATGTTGTGTGTGTCTCTAACTTATGGGCAATATACAGGGCTCCCCAAAACTTAGCGATAACTATTTAATGTAGTTAATGGAAGAAATTTGCAACAATTTACCAAGTCCAGAAAAACTGCTTTGGAATAATAATTACTTTCTCATACCCATATGGTAGATAATGTGCTGTTTTTATTAAAATCACACAATCAACTGTGGAAGAAAATCACATTAATTGAAATTTTATTTTTCCGACTGAGTGAAAATAATGCCTGGACCGGGACTCGAACCCCGGATCTTTGACTTACAAGGTCAAGGCTCTACCAATTGAGCTATCCAGGCTGACACCCCGGTCAGCATTACTCATTCAGACAACCTTTAGGCAGAAACATCTCTGGTCTATCATGTAGATAGCTCAACAGAAAATAAACCGCAGGAAATGGAAAACACCATTAGATAATAGGAGAAAGAAATACAATTTATGATAATATGAAGTCGCCACTTGAAAAGTCTGACCAAGATTGGTAAGTTTCAAAAAGTGGTCTGCGTAAAAGTTACCTGAGTAATTTGGGAATTAATATATATATATATATATATATATTAATAACAGCCTTAATTTTTGTACGAATGTAGTTAGTATGCTTAATCGGGGGTTAAGGAAGGCGTAGCTCCCTCACATAGAAATGTAAATAAAACTGCATCTAAAGATATTTTTTACTGTTTTGAAATTACGTTTATATACATTACTTGTTACCTTACACTTTAATCTATATATTTTAATATTTTTTGTGGTATTCAAAGGTAGGAAAACAGAATGTCGCGTGAGTGTCACACTAGACTATTTTTTTCTTTCCTGAAGCGAATTTTCATTATACATATGTCTATATAAATGAAGAGAAGTATTTGTGTATCTGTGTGTCTGACTGCGCTCTGGTGCTTACACTACTGATCGCATAGCCACAAAACTTGGCAGATGGATACCTGGGACCCTATAGGTGTGCACCTCATCAAGATTTTTTCGAATTTCGAATTTATTTATTTATTTTTTTTTTCAATTTTAAATAGTGGCTTCTATGTTTCATTTTTCTGAAATTTATTCTTCCAGTTCAATCGTCTACGTATCTTAGCAACGGCTATTACGCTATTTATTTATCTTTTTTTTTTTTTTTTTTTTAATTTATAGTATTTATCGGAAAAAAATGGTAATATATAGTAGAAAGGATTAAACTGATTAAAATTTAATTAAAATATATTTGTTTGTTTTATGTATTTAATTCCTTTTAAAAGAAAATCTGCTTTTTATTTTATTTATTATATTGGCAAGAATCAAATAGTAATATAGTGTAATGAGTGGGGGCTATAAAATACGAGGTTCAAAAACTAAAATATTTAATAGATGCTGAGATACAGTCATCTTTAAAACTGTTATTCCTAAATAATAGCAAATCTACCTGTCATTGATAAATACCCAAGTGGAAGTGCCCAGAAAAGAGCTTTCTGTAGGCAGTGGGAACCTGCACACGATGCAGTGCGGGCGGAAAAAAAGCTGCCATAGGCAAAGGGTAGCCGAAGCGAGGTTTAGAGTAATTTCAATGTAGGTGTTTTTTTTTTTTTTTTTTTTTTATAATGCGATATAAAAAAATAAATAAAGATTCAATTCTTTTGAAAATTTATTTAAATATAGTGACCAGCAAAGCCGGCGTAGCCTGCTAGTATTTTAATTATCAGAACTAACATTTTATAGAATAAGAATGAGATTGGGAAAAAAAAAAGGGAGAAAGAGAGAGTAAAGATAGTTTTCTTCCTTCCTTCCTTTCTTTTTTCTTTTCTTTTTTTTTCTTTTTTTTTCTTTTTTTCTTTCTTTTTTTAAATATTAGTTTAATATTATTGTATATAAGTTTTTTTCCCCCTTATGTATAAGTGTATAGTATTATAGATAAAATATCAATTGAGATATTTTTACTGAAAAATGCTTACAGCTTTTTAACGACCTACATACGAGTTCTTGCTCAAATGTATGCGGGTATAAGGTTTTAGTAATCACAATAATAATTCGATGTTTTTAGTATCTAAATTTGATAAAAATATTTGAAATAGAAAATATTACAAGAGAATAAGTTAATAAGCAAGGTCGTGACAAATTTATGTCAAAATGACCCCATGAAGCTATAAATGCTGGGTTTTATACAAAACAACTTATAAATTTAAGACACATTTTGTATTTGGGCTGCCTTTGAAAATTAATTAAAAAATTAACGATGCATTCAGATACACTCTATCAAATTTTTAAAACATATTTAAGATGAAATTTCTGTTGTTTGACATCTCAAACTGGAAAAACAGTAATTTTTAATTACTGTGTATAGTGTTTTAAAATCCAACATAGAAAAAATAAATAAAAAATCTTTGTTGTTATCATAGGTTATAAAGCATTTCTAAATTTTATTTACCAGCTACGTTTTAATTTCAATCTGTTTTACCTATGTGATCCTGTCCCACCACGGCCGAGCGGTTCTGCGTTCAAAGCTGGTAGGCGGGTTCGGTCCCAGGTGACGCTTGTCAGCCTATCTGTTTGAAGTTTTTCGTGGTTTTCTACGAAACTTGCGTAAATGCGGGCTAGGATCCCTTAAAACGATCCCCACAGAGGACACTCTTCCCCTTTAACGTCAACGAGGCCTAAGACCTTAGTGCAGTCAATCGGCCTTAATCCCCCACTACACAACCCAGCCTATGTGATCCTAACATATTTCACTTAGAAGAAAAATGGAAGTAAAGGTAGCTCAATTACGAAGTGTATTGATAAATGATAATGCCACCTGTTGGCTACGGTAAAAACTAATGCGTTAAAAAACCTTAAAAAAAAAAAAAAATCGAAAACTATTTTATAATTGCCAACATTTATATTTTGAAAGCAAGATTTATTTTTATTTGTATTTTTTAGTAGATTTTAATAGTATGTTTTATGTGCGATTTAATATCTTCAAGTTTACGATTATAAAATGTTGATATAAGATGTCTCGGAAATTTGTAAAAGGAAATTGGCTGTGACTGTTAAATGGGTGGGTTGTGTGGGAATGGCTTTTACAGCCCTTAGTTGGTATCGCAGCCGGTACGCTCTGGGATCGCTGCCGTCGAGTTTAGTTTGCGACCTGTTTAAACGCTGCGTGACGACATTTATTTTTGTGTAGCTTTGTTATAGATACCTGAAACATTCATTATTACTACAAATTTTATTTATTAATAACTACACAAAAACTCCGTAATCATGTAAAAACTCTTTATTTCTGCCCTACTAGACTTTTATAAATCTTTATTCCATACAATATTAATTCTAGTTAATACAAATAAAATATGAACTTCTTTTTTTTTTTTTTCATAGAATTTTCTATAACATGTTTGGCAATATACTTTATCTAAAGCAAACGAACAATATGTTTAAACGGATTGTTTCCGAAGCGGAAGATCCATCCCGTTTCGGATCAAAAGTGTGATATCATATTTCCAGACCACATATTTAAATGAATCCCAGATCATCTGCAATATGCTCATTGTGTTGCTCTAGTGCGATGTAAAATCCACTCATCCTGAACATTAATCATCACCTCATGTAATAATGCCTCCGAACTGAGCTTTACGTCACGGAAGATCAGTGATTACAGCCAATCCACACCACAGATTATTATACAGATAGGACACTCCCGTATATTCTTCGGTAACCGGAATTTGACTGCTACGACCCTATTGTCAACGGCTGTAAGTTTCTCGAGCTCTCCAGCTTACGCAATCGCTCGTCTTATTTTTATTGCATCTATGTTCATATCGTAATATTAGTGCAACGTTAAACCCAACATCCAACCGACTAACCATTTATTGATGTTTACGTTTGGACTTTGTTATTGTTTACGAATTTGATTGTCGAAAGCAATTTATTTTAAGAAGCAAGTACTAAATATTAAGCAAATAAATTTCGAAAATATACATAAACCAGAAATATTTTTTTCATTTTAAAGCATTTTGTATTATTTACACCAAGCAATGTTAAATATTTAAGATTTCATACCATACTGCTATTTCATAATTACAGTTTGTTAGATTAATTTGTACTCTTGAACACGAATGTGTTTGGAAAAATTTATTTTCAAACATAATAAAAATTAGTTTTATTTCTTAGAAAATAGCTGTGAATGTTATGATTTTGTAAACTTAAAAGTAGTAGAAAAAGTAAAGGGAAGGCATTTTGTATTATTTAAACCAAGCAACGTTAAATATTTAATGATTTCATACTGCTATTTCAGAATTACAGTTTGTAATTTTAATTTGTACTTGAATATGAATATGTTTCACAAAGCATATTTTTAAACATTATAAAAAATAATTTTTATTTCTTAGAAGAATAGCTGTGAAGTTTTGAGGATAATTTTGTGAATTCAAAAACAATAGAAAGTGAAGAAAAAGAAAACTTCCCATACTAACCTGCTACTAACTACTCGCGAAATAGAAAAACAATTTTCGATCAAAGATGTTATTCAAGTAGACTTAACACACGTAGTCACCCTCTGTTGACACTAGTGGTGCTACTATATTTCCGGTTCGCGTTTTAGTTTCACTGTCCTATCTGTATGATAATCTGTGATCCACACCATCCTATAGATATTATAGGAAGTGCTAACTGGACATAATCGACTAATCGTTAGTAATGTAAAGTAGAGATCTGCACGGGCCGGGTTCGGGCCGATTTTTACAATTTTCTCTTGGGCTGGACCGGGCTCGGGATTAAAAAAATTTTTCAGGCTCGGGTTCAATTTTTTTTGTGTATACTTGGGCCGGGCCGGGCTTGAATGAAATTTTTACCGAGCCGTGACGGCCCGAATTCTTTTCCTAGTTTCCTCGTTGATAAACGAAAAAGGAAAATGATAAAATATTTCTTCAGTCATTTATTTTACATAGTTTTACAGGCTGGCATGTCGCATAAAATTTTGTTTTATTAAAAATGTCTGTAATTTCAATTTAATTATCTATCATTCTGTCTGTTTGCGGTCTGATTTTCCGCAAATATTTTTAGCGTGTCTTGAAATTAATATATTTTATTTAAAGTAATATTAGATGGTTTCCTATTCAAAATAGTACGCATGCCACTACCAGTTTGTGCACACGTACAAACAAAAGAAATTAGATATGTTACTGTGTATAAGACTTTGCTTCCTATGGTCTGTACTCTGTAGAGTTTAGGTGGTATGAAGGCTATAAAAATCCTTCCGCTGTAACTTTTTCTCTTTTTCAGTAGATGAAAGTAAGCATCGTTTTTAGCATAGGCAAAAGCAACTTTTCTATTGAATATGGTTGGATTATCATTAAAGTTTTGTTTACCGGAGCACATGAAAGATTCGGATACATTATGGTATATAAGAGAAAATGGTTGAAAGTGCATTTTCAGTAGTATTAACCGTTTTAAATACCTTCCTATATTGATTGATGAATGCTAATATTTTCGATTTGACTTTCTGTTTGTCTTTGTGCCTTGTCTGTAATAATGAATTTCTGTTTATATATAATTAACTTGTAAAAGTTCAGCAGTTTTGTTAAAGAACATTACTATACTAAAAATCTTTTTCATGGAAAGGCATGCTTTTTTTTTTTTTTTTTTTTTTTTGTTATTTTACATATTTTTCAATCGGGTCGGGTCGGGTCAGACCTGAGTTTATCGTTTTTTTCCGGGCCGGACCAGGCCATACACTGGTAAAAAATAAACGGGCCGGGCCCGGGCCTCAAAATTTCGGACCGTGCAGACCTCTAATGTAAAGCTCAGTTCGGAGGCATTTTTGTAGGAGGTGCTAGAGATGAGACCTTAGCCCTATCGGGCTCAAATCTTACGCAAGTCTTCGGGCTCCGGGCGGGCTCAGATTCAAGCTAAAAGTTTCGTTTATTTTATTCTTCACTAACTGGAAAAAAATATGTATATATATTCATTTTGAGAGCACCTTTAGTTATGCCATAATAGTCATGATAGGTTATAAATCACAAAATAATCTTGCAAACCATAGTAGCTTTGACTTTCTTTTTTCTAAATAGAACTTTTTTTTTCAACGGGATGCATATTATGTCATACTGTTATGCAGTAATCCTTCCTCCTTCGTTATATTGGGCCTCATTATATCACGCATTCGGATAAATTTTTTGTGCCCCGATAGGCGGGTTATAAACAATGGGCTGCACTATAAATATATATTATATAAATATATACATGTATACAGAGACACAGACATTATGAATTGTTACAATAACACTTATAGTTATTTAAATTGAGGATTGATAATAAGAAAATTAATTTGGAAATGAAAACGGTATTTAATTTTACTATTGTGTATGCGTTGCATAGCGTACCACTTTCAATATCGGGCTCGGGCTCTGATCACACAACATTTTTCGGGCTCGGGCGAGCTCAGTTCAAAAATGTTTCGGGCCGGGCGGGCTCGGATTGTCAAAATAGAGCCCGAACTCACTTCTAGGAGGTACAGCCTCAATCCTCCACAGAACGTCAAAAATGGTTTGACTGAAGGCCATCCTTGAGTGATTTCGAGACTACCACCAATAACCCAATAGTGTGACATTAGAACGACCCAACTCAACCCCACTTAACTCTCTTTTAGAATGTGAACGACCTACTGCATACTTGTTTAAATTATTACTCGAAATTCAATTGAATAGACAACTGAATAAAAACAATAAAACAATTTATATTCAGCGGCAAATTAAGCGACAATCGTTTTAAAGCCCAAGCTACCATAGAAAAAAAAGCCAGCTTATGAAAAAAATTATTATCTCTCCTTGACATCTCGAAAACACAAATACGATCATTGATACCCCTAAGCTACTTTTTAAGCCGTCTATTACGAATAACAATCCACAACGTAACTCAATGTATTACACAATCCGAAAAATTTCGTTAAGAACCAAAATCAATCCAGTAACATAATAATAATCCGATACAGCATACGTTTTACTCGAAATATAGGGCAAGGTCTCCCCGCTCTCGCTCCTCCACCGATCTAACTTACAGATCAATGTACGTCCGTCGTTATGGCAACCAACCCCTTTATGCTGCTCGCACCAAAAATAGCAAGCATCCCGCCCGCGGTATAGCCACCGATATATGTTTTTTTTCCTACCATCCAATATATAAAACATAAATAATAAAGGAGACATACGTATACTCGTTGCGTTTCCTAGCATTACTTAAATGAGATAGTGTGATTGGTTGCAGGGTAGTAATGATTGACAGTAAACAGGTATGGCAGGAGCGTATATACTAAAAAAGATATGAGTTTTATGATCTTTATTTATATTAACAGGAAAATACATAAAATCCAAGGGAATTTACATTGACAATATAATTGTCTGTGATTTGCCAAGGACAATATAAATTATTTTGGAAAGGGAACTTTAATAATAGTAGTAGTAGAAGTAGTTGTTCTTATAATAATAATAATAATAATAATAATAATAAATTTACCTTACAAAGGATAAACCGATTTCTCTGCCTATAACAGTGTTCTACAATACTAAACAAAAAGAAAAGCAGAAGAAAAACTTTTTTTTTTTTCCCATAACGGAATCAGAGAAGTGTATTACAAAATTCCATTAAACTATCCATAGTTGAAAAATTCCAATCAAAAAATAATCTGGTGTGTCACTCACACGACTTTCTCTTACCCTGAAATTTAATACAATAAATACAGGTTGCAGATTAATAGGTAAGATAACGAGTACTGTTATCTAAACCTTTGTTAAACAATTCATATTAGGCTTCTGAAGAGCTTTATATGATAATTAGTTCTGTGTAAGGGGGGCTACCGCCCCCCTCAACCCCCCTTTCATTAATGCACCTACATTTATATAGAATTTAATTCGGTTATTAAAAAATAAGTCTGTTTTTTAAAAATAATTTATTAAAATTATTATTTAAAAAAAATTATCTTTCATGATAATGCAGACAATTTCCATATTATAGAAGTAGTATAACACCAAATATCCAAAAAAAAAAGTCCATTTTACTATCAAAATTAAAAAAAAAAAAAAAAAAAAAAAGTACGATTTTTTTTCTAAGTTTTTTTTTCGTTAAAAGTAAAAAAAATCGATAACTTTGTTTTAAATTATCGTACATCGATGGTTCAACCATTCGTTTTAAAGGTATTGGCGAGCTCTTTTGAAAGATACCCATCATGAAAATTTACTCCCCTCGAGGGGGGAGGCGAGGCTCCTAAATACACAAAAAAAAATTTCCCAGTTAACTATCTCTATTACAAAATATATATATTCGTTTCATTTGGTTTAGTGCAGTCTATAGACGAGATGAGACGTTGGAGTCGTTAAAGAGACAAGACGTGAGTTTTTGCGCTCCTAATGGCCGGCTAAAAGAATAGGAAAAGGGGTGAGTCGGAGTTATGTACCATACCATTTTCTTTTCCTAAAGTTATTATCTGTCTTTTGATACCATTCATAAATTTCCAGCCCAAGTGGTTCATTGATAAAATGTATAAATAATAATTAATAACTTATGCTTCCCTCAGCAATGGCTTTCAACATGGCTGATTGCTTTTCTCTATTTTAAAAACTTTATTTTAGAATGCTTTTTACATTTAAAATCTCTCTAAAACCTAAAAACGGAATATTTTCCAGTCCACAATCACGACCTGAAGACCATTGCTGACCCTCAATTACGTATTTTGCCAATTTTTATTTATAATACCCAATAAATGATAGCTTATTCTTAAATTTGTTTTCCCCACGTGCCTTGCGCATTTCTGTTAAGTTACAAGTTTTCATGTACAGGTACTTGCCTATCCCCGCCCCGGATGCAAGTTTGCTTCCCTTCCTCGGGGATGCGGTTCGACGTTGCTGATTGGTTGTCATCTTTTATGGTGTAATGATTCTCCACTGACTATAATACTTAGCTTAAATCAGTAATAATTTACCATATTGCTCTCGTTTTATGCGAATAAATGAATATGAATAATTGAAAGAGATTTCTAGTTGTATTTTGAAAACAAAATTTTCTTCTCAGTATTTTAAATTGTTTATTTTACCATTTTAAATTTATGATAGATAAAATTACTTTAATAAAATAATTCTGAATAAGAAAAATAGTGGCGCCATCTATATTTTTCATTGATTTTTAATTATTATGTAACCTTCTTCATTTTATTTTATGTTTTAATTCCCTTCATTTTTCTAATTAATTTAAGTTATAGAAGTTCGTATAACTTTCCCGCGAATTCCTTAAACATATTTTTAAACAATTTCTTAACAGTAATTTTATCAAAAAAAAAAAAAAAAAAAAAAAAAAAAACAATAAGAAAAGAAAAGGGGAACCTACTTATTTATTTATTTTTTTATCTTAAGGAAAAGGAAAAAAAAAAATAATAATAATAATCTTTTATTTATTAATATTTCATTTTTTTTTTTTCTCTTTATTATTCATTTAAATACTTACAATTTTTATTTATTTATGCATTTAATTTTTAACCGCCCCCCCCCCCCCCCCAATTTTTTTTTTTTTTTTTTTTTTTACTTTTGTTCTTTTGTGATCATCAAAATAACAATTTTTAAGATGAATTCTGATTTCAAAACTAAAGAAGTACATGTAATACTAAATACCTTGTTGGTATTCTAAATACTGTATTAATTAAAAGAAGAAAAGGAAAGAAAGAGGGGAAGAAAAAAGAAAAAAAGAAGTTTTTTTTTTTTTTTTTTTTTTCCGATCTTTTTTTTAAAAAAAAAAAAAAAAAAAAAAAAAAAAAATAATAATAATAATAATAATAATAATAATAATTTATAATAAAATAATCATTTTTATCGTTCTATTTATTTACTCATTTACTTTTGACCTTGAAATAAATAAATAAATAAATATATAAATAAATATTTAAATAAATAAATAAAAAATAATAATAATAATAAATAAAAAACTTAGTGTACAGCTGTATATAAATTTCATTTGTATCCTTATATATATATTAATTTAAAATATTTAATAAAATCTATTAATACAATTAGCTAAAATAAATTAAAATATATAAATAATAATAGTTTGTGCGCATTAACTAAAATCCGACCCTACAGATGGCGCCACTTTTAGATACATTTTCAAAATTTTCAAAATATTTAAAACATATTTGTACTTTGCAGAGAATTAAACGTAATAAAATGCAATCTTAACTTCATAACTTTAGCAAATTAATGCAGTTTTGCTTCTTAATTACTAATTCCTATGCTTTTATTGAGAATAAATTTCTTCTATGATTAAACAAAAAAAAAAAAAAAAAAAAAAAAGGAAAAAAAAAAAAAAAAAGGAAAAAAAAAAATTAAAATTAAAAACAGAATACCTTTCGAAGTTTACTGTCCTAGTAGCTGTTGGTGTTCGCCACCACTCCCCCCCCCCCCCCTTTTTTTTTTTTTTTTTCGTTGTTTTGTTACTTGTAGTGTTGTGTCGGGTTTGTTCCTTAACCACTTGGGTCTCCCCCCTCTGATTTTTTTTTTTTTTTTTTTTTTTTTTCTTCTTTTCCTCTAAAGCCCTAGTCGGATGGTAACAAATCTAAACTTTCTCAAATCTAAAAACATTTTCTCTTATTTATTCTCGGGAGTCTAGGCTCCTGGTTTTTGCTTGCCCCTTTTTTTTTTTTTTTTTTTTTTTTAAATCTCTCCCACAAATATGGTATGGTACGAGGGCTTCGGCGAGCCTCCTCCGTTAATTCACTTCAATTGTTCAAATCAGAATCTTTTCCACCCACTTCATTCATTGGATAACAGAATCTAAAACTCAAAAAGCCTTTTTCAAGGCTATCTTCAAACCTGCCATTCTGCTCCGTAAGATTGAAAGATGACGGATTCAGAAGAAGAACTTGATGCAGTGCTTGATAACAATGAGGATCAGGATGATGCCTCCGACTCCTCGACCTCATCTGACAACTCTACACACTCCTTCAAATCAGGGTGTTCGACAAGGTCACAAACCCGTAAGAATCGCAAGAAAAAATCGAAGATCTCACAGATGACTCCTCAACAATTCCTGAAAACCAACAGCACCCCATCAAAGGACTCATTTAACCCGCGCAAAGACTTTAAAGAATACAAATCCATAGTCGCTGTCACAAAGGCAGCAATGGAAATTATAGCCACAGTCCGAGCCAAGGGTAGTAGAGCACCTCTGGCCTTACTCAACAGAGCCTTCTTGCGAATAAGATCGATCCACAAGATGGCCAGACTCAAAACCTACACGAACATGGAACCACCATCTACAGAAGAAGCACCAACCACCAGCATTCAATCGCAAGCAGAAAACAGCACATCAACTAATCCCCAAGATCCAGATTCCGAACCTCAACACACGCTAAACTTACAGGACATCCTAAAGAACCACCAACAACAAGTCCATGAGAAACTCGACCACATCTCAGCCCAGCAAGACAAGATACTTAGAAAAATCACAAAACACATTCACCCACAAGCCAACGACTCTCCCTCAACCTCTTCCACACAGCAACAACCAGTTAATGAAAACGTCCTCCCAGCACAGCCTGCACTCAACGAACAGCCCATCGCAGCCTCAGACCCCGCCTTCCCATCTCTGGAAGAAGCTCACCATTCAGTACACCATCACACCACTCCAACCAGCCGCCCTCCCCAATTAACGTCGTTCAGCAACAATTCCAAAGCCCTCAACGTTTACAACAAAACACAAAGCACCATATACATCACATCCAAGGACTCTACACTAAGCGGATTTGAAATCTTAAAGCTCATGCGAAACACAAGAGTTGCAACGGCAGCTAAAATAATAAAATACAACACCTACAGACGCTCCTTGGATATCATCTGCAATACCAAGGAAGAAGCGCAAACCCTGATCCAGGATTATTCAAGCAACCAAGCCCTCACAGAAAATCTCACCTTCAAGACGAAGCCAAGCCCACAACTAAGGTTCATCGTCCTGGGAGTCCCAGAGGAGCTGTCCGAAGATGCAATCAAATCAGAGCTACAAGATCTGGGCTACATTACACAATCCACTAATTCCGCACTAAAGCTCATCAGACAGTCTCCTTCAAAAGTGCAGGGACTTAACAACTGCATCTTCCAAGCACCACTCCCCATCGCTGAAGCCATAATAAAACTCAAATTTCTACCACTAGGCCTAATGCGGTGCATGATAAAGCCACATACACAGGTTTCCCGCTGTTCAACTTGCCAAAGTTTTGAGCACACCCCATCACACTGTAATCAGGAACTTTACTGCTCACACTGTGCTCAAAAGCATCGTAACAACAACTGCCAGGAACAGCCCAGCTGTATAAACTGTGCCAGAGTAAATCTAAAGAACGCAAACAAGGGCATTCGCCCCCTCAACTCGAACCATCCTGCATACTCTCCTTCCTGCCCGGTTCACGAGGAGGAATATAGGAGGTGCAGAGAAGCACTGGATAAAAAGTTCAATGTTACAGACTCCAAAAACACCCAACCACCACCCCGCATGCAACAGTCAGCAAATGCAGGCGCAACTAGACAATCTAACTTCTACTCAAACTCCAGACCGCAACGTAGCAGGCAGTCAACAAGTCTCCAAGCTCCTCCAAGTCCCTTCCCCTGGCTCTTCAACCCCTTCTCACTCTTCATGCCACACCAGAATGCCTCCCAACAAGGACAATCCTCTAACTTCTTCAGAGAAGGAAGCTCCAACCTAGCACCAAACTGTTACTATGAAGGCAACCAGCGGTACCTTATGCCATCGGGTCCTTTCGGTCAAACTCAAGAAGCTCAAGGAGTACAAGGGTAAATCATTTCATTTCCCTCTTTGCCCCCCCCCTTTTTTTTTTTTTTTTTTTTTCGCTCTTTTCTCTCTCTTAAATGGCAAAATCAAGAAAGAAAAAACCCAAAGTTCTCTCCTCTCCTTCCCAAGAGTCTACATCCTCTCCTAATTCGTCATCCACAGACAATTTCAACAGTTTAAAATTCATGCAGATCAACCTCAACGGGTGCACGGCGGCTAACTTGACGGCCCGGGATTTCATGGAGAAAAACTCCATAGATATCGGGTTGTTGCAGGATGCCTACTGCACCGTTGGGAGTGGTCTGTATGGCTTCCCCTCTTCCTGGGTTAGTTTCAGCTCAAAAAAGAATACAGCACACATCATAATCACAAATAGCAACCTAAACTTCACACACCTTTTAACTGGGGAACATTGTGTTTTCATTACACTAACCACGAGGGAGGGTGAACTGACCCTTGGAAGTGCCTACGCCGCCCCGTCTGCGGACTTTGAGGCTTGTCTTTTGGAGTGGCAGCACTTAATCTCTCAACGTAAACTTTTTGTCTGCGGCTGCGACCTCAATGCTAACTCCCCCCTATGGTGCTCACCCACTGAGGACATCAGAGGTCGCAGCCTCATTGAATTCATCGCGTCCAACAACATCTGCATGGCTAACATAGAGAATTCAGCACCAACCTTCCAAAAGCGCGATGCCCAGGGCTGGCCGGACTTCACATTGTGTAACCCCAAGACCTATGCCAGGGTGAATGACTGGACAGTCCTGGACATCTTTAATAACTCCGATCACAACTATATCACCTTCTCCCTTAACTCTAAACCCTCCATAACCCAATCAAAACGTTTCGCAACCAAACGCGGAAACTTTAATAAATTCAATAAATTAATGTTAAACCTCGCTCACCCCCTATTGGAAAACTTAAGCTCAATAAAGGACACTAACCAACTAGAAAACTTCACATTAAATTTCATAGCCGCTATTCAATCTGCTGCCACTTCGGCTTTCAGGCTGAAAAAGTCGGGACGTCGCTTCACCTATACCTTCTGGACTCCCCAGCTCCGCACCATGCGTAACAAATTGACAGCAATGAAAAGACAGTTAAAATACCTAGACCCCACACTTATACCACAACATAAACTAAAAATCAAACAGCATTCGGCCAACTTCAAAAAACATATCAATTCCACTAAACACAACGCATGGAAAAAATTTTGCTCCACTCAAACACAAATATTCGGCACCGCTCAAAAATTCTATAGTAGTAAGTTTTTCACCCCCACAGAGTTGAAACTAGAAAGACCTCCAGCTCTTTCCTCCAAGCGCAACAACCTGGAATTCCTAACTAGCACTCTATTCCCCAAAACACAATACCCACTATTTCAAGAACCTTCCTTCTCGGCTCCCTCGGATGTTCCCTTCACGGAGTCCGAGATTAAATCCACTCTTTACAGCTTCAACATTAATAAAGCACCAGGTCCAGATAACATTGATTTTAAAATCTTACGAAACATTCATAGCACTATCCCACAAATATTCCTACTATGGACCAATCAATGCCTCAGACTAAATTATTTCCCAGAAATTCTCCGGAGAGCTGAGGTGGTGTATTTCTTGAAGCAAGGGAAACTCCCCTCTGAGCCCGCATCTTATAGACCGATCTGCCTCCTTCCTACCCTAGGAAAACTGCTCGAGAAATTAATCGTAACCCGGCTTAACTATCACCTAGAAACAAATAAACTTCTCCATCCAAACCAATTTGGGTTCAGAGAGGGCAGATCATGCGAACATGCCTTACAAGCCATTAAAGATTCCTGCGCCGTAAGCTGTAATGCCTCTAGATACACCACCATCATCTCTTTGGACATTAAGGGTGCTTTTGATAATGTAGAGTGGCCCCATATTCACAAAGCACTACAGGAACTCAACTGCCCGGGGAACCTGGCTGGAGTCATTCGCTCCTACCTTTCAAAAAGGAAAATCATCATTAACTGGGGCGAGGGAAACACAGAATTTCCCCAAACTAAAGGCTGCCCCCAGGGCTCGTGCCTCGGCCCGATTCTCTGGAATCTCATAGCTGACGGCGTGCTAAAGCGCATGAACTCTGAGGGCTTTACGACATTCGCTTATGCGGACGACTTCACCCTGATTCTCACGGGCCGTATCAGGAAGGATCTGGAGGACCAGGCCCAGGAAGCACTCTCCTTATTTAGCAGGCTCCTTAAAGAGTTTGACCTCAAACTCTCACCATCTAAAACCAAGGCCCTAACTTTGGCTTTCCCCAGATCCCTAAAAAAGAGAAATCCCAAGATGCGGATTGATGGTATCAGTGTCCAGCATGTTGATCACATGAAGCTTCTGGGAATAACCTTCGACCGACACCTCAACTGGCTGCCCCATGTAAAGGACCTTAAACTCAAAACACTAAGTCATTACCACAACTCAACTAAGATGGTAGGAAAGAGGTGGGGTATCTCCACCTCTCTCCTTAAAATATGGTATCAAACAATAATTGAAAAAATAATAACTTATGGGGCAGGCATCTGGGGAGGTCACTTAAGATCTGACGCCAGAGCTTCGCTTGACTCCGCTCAACGCCCTTTCCTCCTGCAAATTGCAAGAGGGTATAAAACCATCTCCACTGATGCCCTCACCGTTATCACTGGGATTCCCCATGCCCACTTGCAGGTCGCCCAAACCTATACTAAAACTAAAATCCTACAACTAAATGACCAAGAGCTCACTAACATAGTCTTTCCCCAAACTCCCATCCAGCCCCTGACCTGCAGTTGGGCAATTCACCCAGGTTTGGATGTAGCTCCTCTAATAACAAACTGTTCAAAAAATAGCTTCTCACCTTCTGTCCCGGTGGCGATCTACACGGATGGCTCTAAGACCGAGGCTGGAGTTGCCTCAGCTTTCTGTGTTCTTGAAGGCGACAGCGAAGCCTATCGGTGGGCGGGTAGGCTCGAGGACTACAACTCAGTATTCCAAGCAGAACTCTACGCAATTAAAAAAGCCCTTGACTGGGCGGTCGTAAATCATAATCAACAACAACAACTAAGTGTTTATAGTGATAGTCTTTCGAGCCTGCTCGCCATTGCTCGCCATCGGAACAGACACCCACAAGTCCTGGAAATAAAAGAAATTCTAATGAACCCTAACCTTAACTGTACCCTGGCACACGTTTCTGCCCACAGGGGAGTAGTCGGTAATGAACTTGCTGATTCCCTGGCCAAAGAAGCCACAGAATTCTCAGTAAAAGAACCATCTCCTCCTGCCCCTCCCTCCTACGTAAAATCAAAACTGAAACAAATCTTCATTTTAAAATGGCAAGACCTGTGGCGAAATTCCGAGAAGGGTAGATATACCTTCTCCCTAATCCCACAGGTTTCAACAAATTCATGGACTCTAACTCCTCCCATAACGGCTTTCTTAACAGGCCATGGCCCCTTTCAATCTTACCTCTTCAAGTTTCATCGCCGACGCTCTCCCCTGTGTCCCTGCGGTGAGGAGGGAACTCCCGAACATTATTATTTCTCTTGCCCCCTAACTCAACAGTTCCATTTCAGAAATCCTTCTCCAAGACCAAATAATTGGCTTGAAAATATCTTAACCAGAAAACTGTTAATTAAAAAACTAAACAATATTTACTCTCTCTTAATGGACATAACCAATTTGACTGATTAATAACTATTCCACTGGCAGCTAATCTTCTTCCCAAATGAAGCTACTTATCCTCCCACCCTTTTTCAAAATACCCTTCACCAAAACAAAAATCTGTTTGCAAGGAAGCCTCTTACTAAAACCTCTCTTAAAAACTAAATAAACTCTATAGTTTAAATTATCAACAATCCTAACTCTCTCATTCTCTCCTCTGTTACCCAAATTACCCTGCAAAATCAGTTTTCTGCACAGTTGTTCTGCAATACTGTCACCCATGTTGTCATCCAATTGTATCATCTGGACTATTCTAGTCAAACTTGAACTCTCTAGTACACATCAAGAGTTGTGAAAACTCATCTAGTGCCGTCTGTCGCGAGAGGCCTAAAGGGCCTGGCACAATCCATCTAAAATTATCATCGCCCAATGTCGCGAGGTGGCTTTCAGCCAAGCGATGACCATGTACTCTTTCTATGTTGTTTTCCATCGCCCCTTGTCGCGGTAAGGCTTCATGCCTGGCGATGCCTATGTAAAACCCTCTTGCTTTTTAAATAAACGTCAGGCAGGTCTGTAGGGGTTCTTCTCGGGACAGCCCACGTGAACCTCGGTTCTGGAAGCGCTCAACACCGCTCTTCGAGCGGTGAGCGTGGGCTGCTCCCCTGTTCAGTCTATAGACGATAAACTCTACTTTCTTGCAATTTCCCCCATAGACGTAATGTATTAGATTTCTCTTGATTGTCCCTGTACACAAACCATTAGCTTGATCTTAACGAAAAGCTTACTGTAGCATCCGTATATGATACACATTTAGAATACCAAGTTTGAACTTTCTGCCATAATTTGTTTTTGAGATATGTTGATAACAGACACACACACAGACACACAGACAGACAGACACACAGACATACACACAGACCATTTGCTAAAAACATGATTTTCGTATTCAGGGGACCTCAAAACGTGTAAATATATCAAAATCTCGCGTTCGAAAATTTGACCCAAAAACAATACCTTCTCTACCTTATGGGTAAGAGAAAGTAAAAAGTGTGTTGTTGTCATTCGAAAACATTTTTCTATATTTTCCTATACAAATTTGTGCAGTGCAAATTATTTATATTATCAAAATTGTTTTTCATGATAAATGGAGACGATTGGCATCTTGCAGAAATATAGTGCTAAATATTTAAAGGAAGTCAATTTTGCGTCCTACAGACAACATTTAATTTTCTTTAATTTTCTCTTTTTCTTTTTTTTTTTTTTTTTTTCGTTTGTACCCCTAAATGAAAAAAAAAAAAAAAACACCATAAATTTGTCTCAAATTATATTATCTATTATAGAATCTATTATAGAACTATATCATAAAATTATCATATTGTTCAACCACTCATTTTAAGTATATTGATAAGTTTTTTTGAAAAAAAAAGAAAAAAAAGAAAGAAAGAAAAATCATTGAAATTTACCCCCACCCCACCCAGGAGGAAAGCGTTGCCCCTATATATACCAAATTATTTTCCCGGTTGACTGCTGCTGTTATGTAGTATATGGAAACAGTAAGATGGTTTAAGAGCTACTAGTAAAACCGAAAAGTATAGCTACATCTTACCAAAAGAAGAAAAAAAATCTACTGCAGTTCTGAATATAAAATTGAAAAATTATTCCGATACAAGCAAAAAAATAAATAAATAAATAAAATAAATAAATAAACATTACACCATAATAAGATTGTCGAAGTTGTGAATTCTTCTAATTCTAGCAATTTGCGAAAATAAAATATTTTTCAAAACTTCAATATTTATGTATAATAACCAATTAATTGAACTAATAATTTTAAAATCAAAATCTAACCTTTTATAAAGAATATTATTCAAAGATTTCTTGGCTAACTTAATTTTTAAATTCCAAACAAGAAATTAAACCTTCATTACTAATGTGTTTTAAAATTAAATCCTTAGGATAAATATCACTCTAAAAGTTGAGCAATCGCGGAATATTTGTCGATAAATTGTTAGATTTCGATTTTCTCTTAACACTCTTAAATAATCTGGTGTGTCACTCACACGACTTTCTCTTACCCTAAAATATAGTACTATAAATACAGGTTGGATATTAAGAGGTAAGATAACGATGTTATGTAAACCTCTGTTAAACAATTGAAATTAGGCTTCGGGAGAGTTTTATATGATAATTAGTTGTGTGTGAGGGGGGCTACGGCCCCCCTCAACCCCCCCCCCCCCCGTTTCATTAATGCACCTACATTTATATACAATTTAATTCGGTTATTAAAATAAAATTCTGTTTTTAAAAAATAATTTATTAAAATTATTATTTAAAAAAATTATCTTTTATGATAATGCAGACGATTTCCATATTAGAGAAGTAGTATAACACCAAATATTAAAAAAAAAAAGTCCATTTTATTCTCAATATTTAAAATATATATTTCTATGTTTTTTTTCGTTAAAAGTAAAAAAAAAATCCATAACTTTGTTTTAAATTATCGCAGATCGATGGTTCAACCATTCGTTTTAAAGGTATTGGCGAGCTCTTTTGAAAGATACCCATAATGAAAATTTACTCCCCTCGAGGGGGACTCCCCCCCCAGCGGGGGGAGGCGTGGCTCCTACATACACAAAAAAATTTTCCCAGTTGACTATCTCTATTACAAAAAATATATATTCGTTTCATTTGGTTTCGTGCAGTCTATAGACGTTAAACTCTACTTATCTGCAATTTCCCCCATAGACGTAATGTATTAGAATTCTCTTGATTGTCCCTGTACACGAACCATTTGCTTGATCTTAACGAAAAGCTTACTGTAGCATCCCTATATGATACACATTTAGAATACCAAGTTT
Source organism: Salticus scenicus (assembly GCA_963930645.1). Classification (NCBI taxonomy): domain Eukaryota; kingdom Metazoa; phylum Arthropoda; class Arachnida; order Araneae; family Salticidae; genus Salticus; species Salticus scenicus. The sequence continues at coordinate 40,491,216 of OZ005659.1, forward strand.
GCAATGTCTGCTACTATTTGTTCTTGAGATATGCTGATAACAGACAGGCACACACACAGACACACAGACATACACACAGACCATTTGCTAAAAACATGATTTTTGTATTCAGGGGACCTCAAAACGTGTAAATATAACAAAATCTCGCTTTCGAAAATTTGACCCAAAAACAATACTTTCTCTACCTTATGGGTAAGAGAAAGTAAAAATAAAAACTTTAAAACATTTTACAACAGCAATTAACAAACTTTAACACTCTTAGAATAAAAATTTTCTTTTAAATAAGAAGGAAAAATCATGCGGTACGCATTGAATATTAACATTTTCCAACTGTATGTACTTGATGTATCGTGCAACTTTCAATGTTTTTTGTCTACATTATCACACATCAGCAGACAGACAGAAGAACTGAAAGGCACACCGAGAGACTAATTAAATTCATAATCAGTCTTAAACATTCTTGGAAAGTGTTAAAAATGCTTAATGCAAAAGAAAATACAGCCCTTAGATTGCAGCTCTTAATATAGTATCGAAATATATTAGTTTATTCTTGTAAATCTGAATATTAATACTATCATATTCCATAAAAAACATTATTTCAGCATATCTATAATAATAAAAGAAGATGTCTGTCTGTCTGTATGTCTGTCTGTCTGTCTGTCTCTCTGTCTGTCTGTCTGAGCATCTATACGTTCAGCCCCTACTGAACGCAGAACTACAAAATTTGACATACGGGTGCTCAGAAGCCTGCCCGAGGGGACAGTCAAAACAGAATTTAAAAATTTTAATTAGTTGCGGAGATATTAATTAAAATGTAGACCTATGTCTTAATCAAAAAGCGATCTCAATGACTCAGAATTCACCGAGATTGCATAAAAGTAGGTATTTTAACGGAGTTAAAAGCAGAAAAAATGGAAAATAAATTAGAAATATTAGTCCGATCATTACGAATTTGGTACCAAATGAAAGGGGAATTTTTTCCGAATCTAAGAGTGCAAGCGGCTTATCGATACGTCAATTAGATTTTTTAAAATTAACTAAACTATGAAATTTAGTTGGCAACAGGCAGACGATTTTCTAAGCGGTCTCGATCGGAAACAAAACACATACGAGACAACTGTCTGTGATGTCTGTGATGTCTGTGATGAAAACGGAAATGGTTGTAATCAATTAAGATATCATGTGTTTTATACTGGGGGGAAAAATTGCAATTTTCAATTTTTTTCAAATTTTCATTCACGTTACATTTGAATTAATATTCGGCTTAGACAGCATATTATAAAGCTACTGTTCAATTTTCATGAAAATATATGAATAATTAAAAAAATGACATATTTATTGGAAAAAGATTGCCTTCTTTTATTTTTTTGCAGTATTTGCAGTAGTCGAAATTTCGTAGTATGTAGTTTTAATGCCCGATAATTCGATTGTGAATATTTTTGAAAGAGTACGATTATTAGAGAGGGCTTGAGGAACAGGGAAAAAAGGCAAAAAAAAACAAACAAAAAGAGTTGCAGCGTTTGTAATTGGTTGGCATATTAAGATTTTAAGGCAAGGTATTTGGTTTTCTTTTTTATCCCAGCTTCTAATTAAAATAATTTCATAAGCAATACATCATTTGAAAGCTTTGTTGATTTGGAATTGAACAGTAGATTACAGAAATTTCTACCGCCAGATGGCGCTGAAATATTTTAAAATTTCAATATTTCAAATTCTAATTATGATTATATAATTTTTAATACATCATTCGAAAGATAATTTAAAGTTCTTTTATATTATCGAAAGTATTATTCGAGATTTTACCTGATTTACACGTTTTAAGGTTTCCTTTTTAGGTTTTCTTTTGTATCTCAGCTACTAATTAAAATATTTTCATAAGTAATACATCATTTGAAAGCTTTGTTGATTTGGAATTGAACAATATATTACAGAAATTTCTACCGCCAGATGGCGCTGCTATATTTTAAAATTTCAATATTTCAAATTCCAATGAGCGAGGAAGGTGTTGTAAGTTCTAAAACGGGGATAAGGCGCCGCAGGCGCCACCGAGCGGGACTTAGCTAAAGTTAGAAATTTGAAATATCAGCGCCGAAGGCGCTACCGCACGGGAGTTTACTGCGATTTAGATAAGCTATTTTCACGATATATCAATAAGTTGTTATTAGACCTGATACGGGAAAAAGGCGCCGCAGGCGCCACCGAGCGGGAATTTCGTAAAGTCGGATTTTTCAGGGATCGCGAACCAGCTGGTCGCCGAAGGCGGCTAGTTAACAATAAATGTCAATTTCTTTATGATTTTTGCAGTAGAAAGTTATTTAAATGTAATTCATAAAAATGTCTGTCCTAAAACGCAGTTAACTGGCATATTTTTGGATGTCCCTGTACGCAAACAATTTGTACTGGACCAATTAATGATATTTCAAATAGGGAGCATTACATAGTGAACTTGAATAACATATATAACTTTTTAAAAATTCTGAAAACATTTACGGACGCTGGAGGCAGGGAGACGGACAGATAGACAGCTGGACAGTCGGACAGGTAGATACACAAATTCAAATCATATTAAAACTTAAAAAATGTTAGAAATTGTTAAACACGTTTAATGTAAAATAAAATGCACTTCCAGCAAATTACTAATAATATCCCTCAATGTAACTGAATATTTTTGTGTGACCCTCTAAATGTTAATGCTAATCATACTACATTGTACAGGAAGCATTCTTTTGGGTTTATGATTAACATATTTCAATTTCATTAAGATCTGTGCAAAGCAAAGTTATTAAAATTTGGTTTACAGATCTATTTCTCATAGAACGCAATGCTTTCAAATACTTTCCGGTGTCCCTGTAAACAAACAGGTGGTGGTATTTACTCAATTTCTATATAGAAACCATCCGATAGTGAACTTGAATAAGATATATCAGTTTCAAGAAATTCTATGAGTATATACTGGAGTTATAGCACGGACAGACAGATGGAGAGACAAACAGGCAGACAGAGGGACAAACAGGCAGACAGAGGGACAGACAAACTGAAGCCATTAGCACTTTTCAACCTTGTTGTAAAGTGCTACAAAGAAATTTGTTGTTTTAAGAAAAGGGCATGTTTTTGTTATGCGGACGAATAAAATATATTTATCTGTAACATGCAAAAGCCTTCTGATTTTATATTGTAATTTCAGATTAAGATTACTATTTCTTATAACTTATTCTATGGCTAGTAAATAAAAGCACCACACAATCACAGTAAATCTTTGCATTGTTTTTTCCTCCCATGAAAATGCACTTTTTCCATCGAATGACTTCTAAGAAATGATGGCATTTTAGAAGATGATAGTATTTCATCAATTGGGAGATATTCACGTCATGTAAGTCACGTCATTCTAATATAGATACTAAGATTCCTATAAAACGAGCTGACTCACAGCTGATCATTGTTGCCCAGTGGGAATATAGCTGGGCGACGTTTAGTTGCAGACGTATTACTCAGCGTCTTTATCGCCTTAAATGGCGATTCTGCCTAAACAGAAGAGCGAATTATTGTTTGTACTTGATAAGTTTGGCGGTAATATTTAGCGAAATTTTCTTATAACCCTTGTAAAAAGTAGCCATCACTGTTGCTGTTAAATTAGTTAATTTTAAATGTTTATACACGTTGAAAAGTAGTGTAGGTTGTAAAATACAACATTTAGATAATCAAACAGCAATAAAAACAAATAATTGATACAAGAAACGCAAGAAAACATATCATAATTACACTTCATATTTGTGATTGAAAGCTAAGCGTACAATTTTCTTTTGGACAATTAATAGCCCATTTCTTTCGCCTTTCTTCATCTGTTGGAAATCTAAACGTTCCAAAAGCAGTTCTGGTATGATTTGAGCAATTTTCGGCTGCAAAACCTCCGTTTTATGTGATTTGATAACACTTGAAATTCGGACCGCGTGGGCTACAATCGCTGAGTGGGAAACAAAATGCATGATGAGCCAGCTTGTAATGAAGGAGCTCTAATAGATACCATAGAAAAATGTGATTTTTGATAGGGTATTTTCTCATCCACTTCGATTGCTCATGCGTTATAGATGTCAAACTCCCACAGTAATTCAACCCTAGTAAAAAACAGTAACTGGGTCAAATTTAGTTGAAATAGGTTCAGTGGTTTGGAGAGAGATGTAAGACATATATACTATTTATCAATAAGTATTTGGGCACTTTCGAATTTAGACATTTTATCAAACATCTAGGAAAGTTCTTAAGGAATCATCTTGAAACTTTGCTAGTGTAAAGAAAATGTTATGTCATATTTTTCAGCAAAAGCTGTGTCCCGAAGAGGAAAAGGGGGACCAGTAAAAAATTAAACAAAAATGAAAATATTTCGGACCTTTAAGAAGTAATGCTTTAAATTCGTTTTGGCTGTAGCATTGTGATTATGGGGATTTTTCTAATTATCTGTATGGATTTTTATTAAACTACTACATAAATTTATAGAGATATAACTTTATTTTTAACCGAAAAAAAAAATCACTTTTTTAATTATAACACACAGTATTAGACCCAGTGCAAAGACATTAAAAAAAAATTCTTATCCATTGTATTATATCAAAATAATTTGAACCCATTTCAACAATATGGATATATATCAGCACTTTGTCATTTAAAAGTAACACTTACGTAAATTGCGCCATTAAATATTTGTTACATAAAAGAATAAAGTTCCATAAACTTTCCAACAAATCATCCATTATATTGCGCAGACAGTTTGTATTGAATGGACCATATTCCTCCTTTGGGTTCGAGACTATAAAAAATCAGCTGTTTTCGGCAAACAATTCTCAACTCTACCATAGCAAAGCATTGTGGCCTACAAATTTTTATCTTGCAATATTATTTATAAGAGTTACAGATTATATGAAATTGAAGTAAGAGTGATATAGTGATACCTTTGTTTTGTTTTTAATCCAGTTTCAGTAATATACTTTAATATTAATCAACATATGTAACATTAAAAGTTGCCATGTGAACTGTGGCGATGTTAACAAATTTAAATGGATGTTCCATTTAATAAATTCCTTTATTAAAGTGATTGAAATTCTAATTATTTAAGCTTTGATGTCTATATATATGTGTGTATGTGTATAAAATGTTTTTATTAATCTTTATTCATTATATATATATGTGTGTGTGTGTGTGTGTGTGTGTGTGTGTATACATAAAATGTTCTGCAATTTTACGATTTTGAATAGTCTTAACTTTATCATTCGATTCAGTTGTTTACATTTCTCTTTTGTTCTTGTTTGAACATTATTATTAAGTTTCACTGCAGAAATATTTAGGAAAATGTTATGCGTAACAATAAAAGGGCATCTTGAATCTAATTTGTTTACAAAATATCGGCCACGTGTTCGGCGATTTTACCTACTGTGACGTCACAGGAATATTGTCCATTGAAATTCCTAAATAATGAACTCGCTATGACGTAAACAACATCAGGAAAGCATTTGATTTGTCCCTTGTGTATAATTTTTAATGACGTGTAAACCGACGTTGCCAAATCATGCACGCAAAGTATTTTATAATTCAGACTTCTGAGAATCCGCGTTTGTAATGATCGATAGATGGCGCTCTCTGAACACTGCAGTTGTTAGTAAATATAACAGCCACGTGTAATTATTATTCTTTCTCCGCCATTTCATCATGGAAAGTCAATTGCATAATATGAGGATATGCAGTGGTGTGATAATTTCACCTTAGCCCACCAGAGGGCGAGCATTTCATTACAATCGCGGATAGATATTAATTCGTTTATATCATGAATAAATATTAACAAATTTCAATTTTCTAGTCAAAATAACTGTTAGAATCTTTACGATTACAATAATTAAATAACTAAATCGGTATGATAGAAAAGTGGCGTTTAAATTGCATAAAATTGCTTTTAGCAATTATTGCTTTCATGTATCCATGCATTGTTTATTTATAAAACATTGTTTATGCATAAAAATTTCGAAATTGTGTTTTTGGCGTAATTACTTATTTTGTAGTCTCCTAATTCCAAAAATAAGAATTTTATTGATTGGTTTGTGTGTCTGTCTGTGAACGTCATCTGTGATACTGTTACCAACATAACTCAAGAATAGATATTAGCTGAAGTTCCAACGGACGTAGAAAAAAAAATTCAAATACATTATGTTTACGGGCAACATTTCGCCTTGTTAGATTTTAAGGTATTTAGATTGCAGTTAACAAAACAAAATTAACATATAATTTTTACATGCACAATTTAAATATGCTATTTGCTGCGTATTCAGTTCACAAACAGCATGTAGGACTAGTAAAAACTTACCAAATGAGTTCAATGAATGGTGTGGGTGGAAGATCTTTAAATAATTTGAAATTAATTTTTTCTTTCTGATCATATACTGTGTAAGGAAAGTATTGTAATCAGAAAAAAATCGACAATGGAATTTTGGTTTATTTTTACGTTTTGGTGTCTCCTGAATTCATTTTTTCCCCTATTTTTAGAATGAAGTGTATATACTTGTGAGAGTGAACACGATATATTCTAAACACTTCATTCGATTGAGCTCAAAATTGGTAAGTATTTATATGTCCCCGTCGCACAACCTGTATAGATTTTGATGAGTGCAATACTTTACAGGGGCACATAGAATTTTTTTTTTTATCGGTATGGCTTATGGACTCAATTTATTTCAAGTACGATAGTGTCTAAATGCCTTATCCGACTGAGCTAAAAATTGGTAAGTAAAGTACACTATAAATTCGCTGTCGTATAAAAGGTACATCTGATTAAAATAAAATTAAGTTGGCATTTTATAAGTCATCGTAGTAAGAATTATATTGTGAGGAGTGTTTTGAGTGTAGGGCTTGAAGTTTGTTTTATTTATTTACTAGCAGGCTTTGCCCGCTTCGCTGGTGACTATTTAAACAATAATAATAATTAAAATAATAATAATAATAATAAAATCACTATTTTCACTTATAAATTAAAACTTAAAAAAAAATTCTGTAGAAATCGCTCAAAAATTGGCTTTAGGTTCCCGCTGCCTTCGGTAGTGTTTTCCTTACACACAATATCTGGGGTCCGTGTCCCTATTGCCTGATACAACTAACGTCTTAAACTTGGGCTTTAATTTGAATATTTATCAGACGACTGTTTCAAAACGGACAAAAAAAAAAAAAAATCGACGTATCTTTTTTATATTTAAATCTAGATTACATTAAACAACACTATACAGATTATACATAGTATTTTCTATGAAGTAGTTTTTTGTATTTTATTTGACTTACCCGGTCGACTATATAATGATAGCAATTCCACTCCAAATATTCAGATCCAAATTTCCATCTACAATCCATATATATAAAAACGGATCTATGTCTGTTTGTTCTTTATGCATTACTACACCATTCACCCGATTGCCATGAAACTTTGGGAAGTTATTGAGTACACTCCCACGAAGGTTTCTGGCATAATTTTTTTTTAAATATTGCCCCTCTCCTAGAGGGCAGGAGAGCAAAAACGGAATTAAAACATATTTTTCACATTTCCTTTAATTCTCAATGAAAAAAAAATAAATATTCAAAAGGTCCTAACTTCAAGATATTACAAACATGAATATCTAAAAACAAATTTTGCCCCCAAGGTTAGGAGGGGGGGGGTAGTCAAAAAATATCTATATATATAAAAGAGTAAACTAACTGATTCATTGACTCAACACACCAGTGGCGATTCTATGGGAGATACAGTCACAAATTTTGGTGAGCAGGTTGATTTTAGGACCCTGACTCAGACGGGATTTTTGTGAAACACCCTCCGTTTCCCCCCACGGGGGGCAAAAGATAAATCACCTTTATAAGCAAAACTCAGCTCCAAATTACTTCACGATGAAGAAATTGCAGATAGGGAGACTAGAATTGAATAAAAAAAAAAAATCATTTTCTCCGATTTTGGAATTTTGGATTTTTATGGGGGGTGGGGGTAAACACGATTTTCGGAGGCAAATTTAGCACAATACGGATTTTCGAGTGAAACTATACCAGTAATAGCACAAAGATATAAAAAAAACGCCAAGCGTCATCTTGATGATATTTCCAAAAACTCTTTTTTTTTTTACGATTTTCGATATTGGGGGGAGTTACTGGGAGCAAATTCGAGTCCCCCTTTTCAGCGCTAAATTCGTTCGGGGAAATCTATAGGAGCTGAGTTCAGAAATTTTAGTGTGTGGCTTATTTACGTGTATATCAACACCCATTGTAACGGGATTTTGCAAAATTCTCCCCCTTTCCCCTCTTAGGTTTGGGGATGGAGCAATAAATACGTTTACAAGCACAACTTTGCTTCATATTATCTCAGTAAGATTAATTTTTATGTATGGGTTGTTTATGCGTTCCCAACACGCACTATAAAGTGATTTTACGAAATTTAGCCTTGCCCTCCCCCCTCCCTTTAAGGGCAGTGGGGTCCAAAATACGCTTTTAAGAGTAACTTTGCTCCAAATTATCTCAAGAAAGCGATTTTTCGATGTGTCGATTGGTTTCATGTATTCAACACACACATTAGGGATTTTTCAATCACAAAGGAATTTTTTGAAATTCCGTCCTAACCGTACCTAGGGGGTTGGAGGGGGGAGGGGGCAAAAAACATGTTTTCATGCGTAACTCTGTTCCACTTATCTTAGAATGGCAATTTTTGATGTGTTGATGCTTATACGTACTCACACTACAAAGGGATTTTGTGAAATTCCATCCTATCGCCACTTGGGAGGGGGTGGGGTGGGGGGCAGAAAACATTCATCCATGTGTAACTAACTCTGCACCAAATTATCTTAGAAAGGAATTTTTTTTTTTTTTTTTTTTGTATGTGTGGGTCGGTTATATGTATCTAACTCAAAGTGTAAAGAGATTTTGCAAGATTTCCTGCCAATTATCTCCTTTATGAGCGGGGGGGAGGGGGTAAAAACCACGTTTTAAAACATAACTTTCCTTCAAATAATCTCAGGTTCTCGATCTTTTTATGTGTCGGTTAGGTATGTGTATGCAACATACACTATAAAGAGATTTTGCGAAATTTGGGGTGGGTGGAGCAAAAAAGAAACACGTTTTCAAGCTTAAATCTGCTCCAAATTACCTTAAAAAGACGATTTTTGGCACGTGCGCGTTGATTAAGTGTACGCAATATGCCCTTTGATGGGAGTTTGCAAAACTTTCAATTTCATAGCGAGAGAAGGGAAGTAAAAACAGGTAAGATGCTGCCGAAGGCATTAGGGCTCCAGACTCGACGTGTGGCGACCTGTCATTAGTTCAACGAAATTTCTATGAGAGACCATTCAAGGGCCGAATACATTTTGCCTCTAGGGTTAATGTAACGTTTGAATTAAAACAACAGTTGCACAGCTTGAAATTATAAATATGTCTATGAATTTAAGGATAAGCCTTATAACTATTATACGTGACTTTCTTACTTAAAATGTATCATTAATTTTTGAAAATAAGTGTATCAGTGAAAACACAACGGCTCGGTGAACTGAAAAGTACGTATCAACCGCTTGGAGATCTAGACAAACCCCCTGAAAATGTAATTCTTGCATAGTTAATTTATAAAGTTATGTTTTTTTTTTTTTTTTCTTTTTTTGTATGTGTGTGTGGTTGATTAAGAAATAAGACTTTTTTAGAACCAATTGTCAAGATATAGAACTGCTTCCAAGCTAATTGTAACAAATTACGCTTAATTCAAAAAAATTGCTAAAATACATTATTTATTTCGTCAACGAATGTTAAAATTGAGAACTCGATATTTTTGGGTTCGATATCAGTAATGCAGGACCATTTTGTCTCTTTTCAATTAATTTTCGATTAATTGGTGAAATACGGGATTTTTACATGGTCAGTGGGCTTTATAAACATATTTCGTGTTTATAAAGCTCACAAAAGAACAAAAAAAGTGGCGAGGTGATTAATATTTTTAAGTCGCCACTTTTTATTGTTTAGTTGCAATGTGCTAGTAGCGAGTGGATTTTCCTGGTATTTTAGAAACCCACAAAAACAATAAAATTTTGAGACTTACAGAAATGTCTCTGTCGTAAACCTTCATTTACTTTCAAAACTTTGTAAATTTTGCAAAAGTTAATATTCTACGTTTAAATAAATGCATTTTATATTGAATTTTCTACAAATGTAGTGATTTTTAACATAAGGAGGTTTGACAGTAGTTAACCTGTAGAGAAGCAAAACAAAAGTTAACAGCCTTTTCACCCTATAAACTTGCGACAAAATTAGGATTTTTCAAGTACCGTAATTTCGTGTATATAACCCGCGGGTAATCTATAAAATAAAAATCCTGACTTTGTATGTCCTGCGGGCTATCATCCGGTGCGGGGTATCTACCGCGGAAGTCTCGATTATTAATGTATAATGACGATGAAATTGAGGACAGTGAAAAGGAACTTGATGAGGAGAATAATAGGGATGATGAAGACGCACTGTCCCAAACAATATTGCGACATTTTAATTCTGATACAGAAGAATCCGATTTCGATGGATTTGAATGAATTTTGTAAATAAATTTATTATTAATCTATAATTCTGTTATAAACTGAATAAAGTTGTTAATCATTAGAAGTTACTCCAATTTAATATATTAATTTATGTAGAGAGAAAGATTAATACTATGTTATGATTATTTGCTTTTTTATTATAGGTAAGTAAATTTATTTGTTTATTATTTATATTTAGTCGTAAATTTGTTTATTATTTGTATATTTTTCTACTTATTATTAAAACAATAGCAATTAGTATTGAAATTATAAACGGCGATTGCCGATCATGTGATTTTAGAAGTACGGGGTATCTTTCGGTTATATTTATTTTTAAATAAATTTTTTATGCTACGGGTTACCTTTCGCCGCGGTTTATATACGCGAAATTACGGTAATATTTTTGTAGAGTCAATTTGCGTGATAAAATATAGAGAACATAAACTACAGGAAGAGAAATAGGGATGATAAAATGGAATTCACCGATACCGTAAACTTTACCTTCTCATCTTCCCTTTCGATGTCTATCATTACAATCTAGCCATGCTTTCGTAACATAGCAATTGTGTCGTGATATAGTATTTCAGAGTCATTGATCCGTACAATGCAGAATCAATGTACGAGAATTTAGCCGACATTGTCAGCAGATTGAGAAGACACTATATTCAGGAAGTTTAAAGAAAAGAAAGGTCAAAAATGAAAAGAAAAGCACGCTCAGAAAATCATATACACATGCTTTGGGATTTATGATAAAGAAAACTGTCATTTTTGATAGGATAACAACACACATTATTTATTATTATGAAAAGCTCATGTCAGATTATATTCAAAATTTTAATCATGAATATATTCTTTTAAATGTCGTAAGAGTATTTTTCAAGTTCAAAACAATAAAACCTTACAGCATAGCTTGGCGTTTGAAGGTAAGCGGCGTTTATTATGATATTTTTGTGCGTTATTCCAGTATAAATTACGTTTTATAGATAATGTAAAATTATATACGTAGGTACCAAATCTCCTGTTTTTTAAAGGAGACTTCATCGACAATAAAAGTTTATAGTTTATTTATAAAAGGTTGTAGTCTATTTAATCGTCGAAAATATATGTAAAAAATTCCTTTTTAAAAATAGTGGTGATGTATCTCATTTGAAAATTACAAAGATTGGCGGCTATACAATGAGTGAGATCAAATTATTAGAATTGCATATATATATATATATATATATACAGTTTTCAAATAAATACTGGACAAAATTGTTTGTAGCTTCAGACATGAAAAGACATTTAAAAACTCACATTTTCCACAGGCGATTTAGTCCCGTGTGCAATTAGGGGACCAGCCACAAATTGAAGTAAAGCGCAAAAACTTTGGATCCCTCTGTATCATAAAAAGCTACAAATGACGTGTAATTTTTACACATTGTTGCACATACCATGTGCAATATTTTTATGTTTTTTGTGAGAATTGCACAATTATTTAGACCAAATATAGATTTTTTCAAAAATTATTAATTTTATTTGCAGGTTTTTTTGCTTATAAGTAGAACAAATTTCCATGAAATTTTACTAAACTTGCAGAAAAATTGGCAAAATATTAGAGAAGCATTATTCTGAAACACAAAATTCCCACGAGCAATACTCGCTAAGATATGAGCATTTATAATTTATAGTAAATATTTTTTTTTTTTTTTACTACGCATGTGCAAAAGATGGGAAAAATTTTATTAAATAGGTTAAAACTAGATATATTGGGCAACTATTTTCAAAAATTCATTTGACGAGAGTAAAAATTAAGCAAATTGTCTGCAAAAGAACGAGCTGGATTTTATGTACTTTCCAGAGTTGAAATATCAAAGGGGTGTTTCACATGCTGAGTATTTAATTTGAAAATCCAATTATTTCAATAACATTACAAAAGTTGTTTTTTGTGAAAAACCCCCTATGAACTCACAACTTTAGTATACAAATAAAAATATGTTAGATTTACAAGTTTATGATGTTTTGTCAACTTTTCTGCAAATTTTGCAAAATTTTATCGTAATCTGTTCTAGTTATAAGCAAAAAAGCTATACAGTTTGGTATAAAACTTATCAACAGATGATGAGACAAAAAACCGCGGAAGGTAAAGATGGCTGACAAACTAATGTGAACATTTTCGCTTTTTTTTACGTTTTGTCAAATACCTTGGAAAGTTCTTTAGGAATCATCTTGAAACTTTGGTAGTGTAAAGAATATGTTATACCTCATATTTTTCAGCAAAAGTTGTGTCATGAAAAGGAAAAAGGGACCAGTAAAAAATTAAACAAAAATAAAAATGTTTTCGATCACCCTGTAAAAGGTAATGCTTTAAATGCGCTCTGGCTGTAGCATATGATTATGAGGACTTTTCTCATTATCTGCATAAAATTTCACTCCATTACTTTTAAAATAATTTTTAACTACGCATGCGCAAGCTTTATAAAAATTTCATTTGCATAATTTAATTTCCAAAAGTATTGAGCCTCTTATATGAAAACACCAAACAAATATCATGTAAATTCAAAACGTTACGAGAGATAGAATGAACAGAATTTCAGTTCTCTGAAAATAAAAGCTAAACTATAAGGAGTTTTACTCACATTTTTATTTTGATTCAATCAATGCCCAATGATATTACAGTGTTTTTGCTGATTGTAAATAAATATTTTGTTTATGCTATCTCTCGTAATGTTTTGAATTTACATGCTATTTGTTTGGGGAATTCATATAAGTTGCTCAATACCTTTGACTATTATGCAAATAAAATTTTTATAAAGCTTGCGCATTCCTAGTTAAAAATTATTCAGTAAAAGTGCTTGTATTTCGTAATATATTTAACATTTTTGCATTATGATTGCTGTATGGTGTGTCTAATGTAGCATGCTATATTTCCTGAAAATGGCTTTGCTCTGGGTTTAATACCCTTACGTGTTATAATTTTAAAAAAGTGGAAATCGTTTGTGCAACTTTTTAAAGAAACTGTTTTGTCTCCATGAATATATGTGTCGGAAATAAAAATAAGTTTAGTTTTTTTTTTCTTTCTTTTTCTTAAATAATAATAATAATAATAATAATAATAATAATAATAATAATAATAATTAATTACGGAGAGGATAGGAAATACTAAGTCGCACGAATATAATGTTGATTTGATATTAACTATCCTCATGCTATTTCCGAATAGGCTGCGATTTTTCTTTACATCAAAAACAGTATGTTGACAAAAGAGTGGTACATCCACACTGATATGCTGGAATATAATAACAATATTTTTAAATGGGTCGCTCACTGCAAAAAGGAATTATCCTTTGTAAATGGATTTTGAAACAACAATCTTTTTAAAAATGTATGTGTAGAAAAGAAATCTGGAGTGACTCCACTCGACTTTCCGAACATTGAGTAATTAACAGTTTTGTAGATAAAGTAAAGAAAGAGGAGTTGTTAAACAAACAAAAGAGAGAAAAACATAATAGAGTGTTTGAGTATTTTTCTCCCTATATTACATGATGTTTTATTTAACGCTACTGAACTTTGAGCCCATAGATCATAAAGATAAAGAATTTTTCGTTGTGTCCCCGTAAAAACCTATAAATGCTAGATTCACCAAAATGCTTATAGTTAGTGCAACAGTGATTTATAATATTCATATAAATTTTCAGCTCAATTGAATAAGGCGTTTAGATGCTATCGCACTTTTAAGATTCTGGTCCCATAGGCCATAATGATAAAGAATTTTTCTTTGTGTCCTTGTAAAAAAAACTGTAAGTGCTAGATTCACCAAAATCAATAGAGTTCGTACTATGGTGACTTAGAATATATGTACCAACTTTCAGCTTATTCGAACAAAGCGTTTAGATGCTAGCGTGTTCACTCACATACATTACACACATACATACACACACATACATACATCATCGCAAAAATAGTGAAAACGGACTCAGGGGACCTCGAAACGTATAGATAAATCAAAATCTCAAATTCGGATTTTTGACATGATTACAATACTTTCCTCACTATACTGTTCGGAAAGTAATAAATACAAGTGTTGAGTAACTGTTGTCTACATTTTATTGTTTAATACAAAACAAAAGTATAAGAAAGTTAATTCGAAGTTGCTTAAAAGCTTCATTTTTTTGATGAATATTTAAAAGTTTGTTTTAGCCCCTGAAAAAACAAGTAATGCAATCTATGTGATATTAATTTAATTATTGGAGTTGCTTCACTTTTTTGATGAAAGATATGACTAAATGTGATACACTTAAGCAAAAATAAATAAATAAATAAATAATAATGCATCCGGTTTTACTACGAACGACATTATTTGGATTCACATTTCTCTGGAATACTACAGGGCATACACGGAAATCTAGGGCGCACCAGCACATCAGTGATGCCAGATGGTCGAAAATTATTTCCCCAAACAGGTCTTCAAATTTCCCCAAATCAGGGGGGGAGGGGGTCGAAAAAATCCCCAACTTGATTTCTACTAAAAAGGGAAAATAAAAAAAATTTCAAAAAAAAAATATCAAGCAGATTTCTATGATCTAAGCTCAGATTTTTCCCCAAATGAAGCCAATTTTTGAAGAAAAACTCCCCAAATAACAATAAAATTATTGAAAGTCTCTAGTCGTAGAGATGAATCATTACGTTGCCAACATTGACAGAAAGTTGAAGAACTCCACAGATTTGTACCCCAAAATTTTAAAATTCCTGCAAAATGTCCCCACAAACATTTGGTCCCCAAAATTGTTCCCAGAAGCCTCAAAAATCCCCAAAATGAGGACAAAATCCCCAATCTGGCATCACTGTAACACATCTACTTACATATATTTATTATCATTGTAGTAAACAAACAACAACAAAAAAAAAAAAAAAAAAAAAAAAATCATTGTTACATGATCAAAACATAACACTTGTATAGTAAATAAAACTGTTCATATATAGCTCTTCTTCTTCTTCTTTTTTTTTTTGTGGTAATTTTGACATATGATTATCTATTTTCTTGCATTTTATATATATATATATAAGACGAAGTCAAACAAATTAATGAAAGCGTACAGATTCGTAATATCTGCTGGTTCATCACACAAATTATACAAGCAAATTTTGGAGTTTTCTGTAAAGGTATAAACATAATACTGATAAATTCATAGCTTTTAATGTCCAAATCACAAAAACAAAAATAAAAATAAGTGAAAATATAGAAATAAATAAATATATATATATAAATGCAAGATCTTCTCACCAGATAAATGCATAGAATATGTGAATGCAAATAGAATGAATGATGGTTTGCAGTTAAAATTTAAATCAAAATTCTAGAGATATTAAAATGGAGTAAAACTTAATAAAAGCAATAATTTCTTTGCATTGCTATTTATTTAGATAAAATTTAATTTAATGTAATAAATGTCAAAATATTATTATTTTTCTTTTTTTAATTATTTTTTTCAAATAAATAAATCTGTCAAACTATAAACAGGGAAATAATTGTGTTATATATTTTTATAAGAATTAAAAAAAAAAAAAAAAAAAGTAAATAAATAAATTTAATTCGTAAAAATAAGATTAATAAGAAAGTTTTTACTTCAAAATATCATTATAAAGTTATTAATAATTAATATTTGATTAAATTAATGTATTTTCTAGACTTTTTAACACGTATTTATTCATTTGACATGATGTAACTATTAATGTATGTAACGGAATCTTGGAAATCAATTTTCGGTTACTTCTGGCCGTCCGATTGACCTGAAATTTTGCACACGACTTCATTATCGATGACAATACTATATACAAGTGTTTCCAGGCGCCTATCCCTTCAGGGGAAGGTTCCAGGGGCAAAGTATTAAGTAACCCCCCCACCCCCTTTTTTTTTTTTTTTACTTTAAAATTATTTAAAAGGGATAAACAAACTTTTTAGTTCGATGTGATTCAAAAGCGTGTTTTTTACTTTTTTAAAACTATATTTATTATTCTTTCCGTCTTTCTTTCATTTTTTGTGGTAATTTTGACATATGATTATCTATTTTCTTGCATTATATATGTATATATATGAGACGAATTCAAACAAATTAAATATGCAAATAGAATGAATGATGGTTTGCAGTTAAAATTTAAATCAAAATTATAGAGATATTAAAATGGAGTAAAACTTAATAAAAGCAATAATTCCTTTGCATTGCTATTTATTTAGATAAAATTTAATTTAATGTAATAAATGTCAAAATATTATTATTTTTTTTTAAATTATTTTTTCCAAATAAATAAATCTGACAAACTATAAACAGGGAAATAATTGTATTATATATTTTATAAGAATAAAAAAAAATTAAAGTAAATAAATAAATAAATAAATAAATAAATAAACCTAATTCGTAAAAATAATATTAATAAGAAGGTTTTTACTTCAAAATATTATTATAAAGTTATTAATAATTAATATTTGATTAAATTAATGTACAAATTGAGATTACAAATGTAACATAGATAAGTTATTTTAGATAAATTGAGACTAAATTTTTTTACATAGACGTTGTTTAAAAAAGAGTAAAACTTTTAAGGTGTGTCTGTAAATTTAATTATATATACATATATATGTATATATTGAAACCATTGCATTATATGAAACCAAGTATCACAAGAAGAACTATAAAAAATGAATAAAGTTGACGAAAAGAAAAAAATAAGCAACTTGAAATTGAAACATACAAATTCACTACTTTTTCAAGGGCATTGAAATGAATGTTGTATGCAAATTAGGGGATCTTTCTGTCATGCTGTATGCAAACTCCTAAAAATTTACAGCATGCAATGCCCGAGGTCACCTAAAAGACTTGGAAATAATTTCAAATAATATGTGGAAAAAACCAAGAGATAAATAAACTTAGGAAGTGGAAAAAAACCAAGAAAGATATAAACATATTAAACATCAAACACCAATTTTTTCATAATAAATATATGAAGTGGAAAAAACCATGAGAGAAATAAACATATTAAACTTCAATCACCAATTTTTTCATAATAAATTAACCCTAAGAAAATTAATAAAACTAAATTTTAACTTTCTTTACTTTTGAAAAGGTAAAACACTCCACAACAGCCATGCATAGATATAGTAATATGACATAGATTGATCAGCGAGAGGGAAAAAGTGATATCTTTTAGTTCCCCATCATACTATGGGTATGGGGAACTTACGTAATCGTGGAAATTTTCGACCTCGGTTTTTTGACTTTTTTACACGATTTCAGGTGTGAGGATTCCGAAAATGACAAAATTTGTATGGTGTCCGTCTGTAGGGTGTCTGTTAGTCTGTTAGTGTGTTAGTGTGTTAGTCCGTTAGTTTGTTAGTCTGTGTACACGATATCTCAAGAACAAATTGTCGCAGAGAGATCAGATCAGTTTTAAAATATTACTTTCGACACCGGCAAGAACCCTATTCATTTGCAACATTCGATTTTAAAAACTTCGTAAGTTATTAGAAATTTACGATTTTCTTAACATGGGAGAATAGGACAAAAATTCACTTAAACGTGCATTAAATGGAAACTTTTTACTGTAAAAATGTCAGACCAGTTTTAAAATATCCGTTTTAATGCCGGAATGAACATCAGTAACTATAAATATGCTACTTTGAAAATTTCGCAAGTTATTGGAAATTTACGAATTCCTTAACATGGCAGTATAGGGCAAAATTTCACATAAACGTCAATTTTTAGCGATATTTTTATCGTAAAGATGTCAGACTACTTTTGAAATATTATTTAGGACACTGCCATGAATATTAATGACTATGAATTTTCAAATATAAAAATTTCGAAAGTTATTGGAAATTTGCGAATTTCTTAACATGGCAGAATAGAGCAAAATTTCACATAAACGTCAATTTTGAGGGATATTTTCATCGTAAAGATGTCAAACCACTTTCGAAATATTATTTAGGTTACTGGTATGAATATCATAGACTAATGATTTTTCCAATTTAAAAGATTCGTAAGTTATTTGGAATTTACGATTTACTTAACATGTCAGAATAAGGCAAAATTGAGCATAAACTTCCATTTTGAGGATCATAAATACATTAGACAACTTCAAATTTACATTCATGATATTTTTTTGAACATGATTGAATACAAATATTCTAATAGGAAAATTTCGTAAATTATTCGTAATTTACGATTTTATCAACATAGCGAAATTGTAAATTTTTCATATAAATATGAATTTTGAGGATTATTGCATTGGAAATAGTAACATGAAACATAAACAACGGAATTGACCCTGATAAAATAAATTAATAGTTTAGAATAAGATAAATATATCGAAGTGAACGATGGATAGCCTATTAGGCGGGGATTTCTTTCTGTCACTGTATCAAGCTTCGGTCAAATTCATTTTTTTTAACATGATTATAATATGTCTCGCACTAGAAATTTCTGAAACCATAAATATGGTGGGGAACTGAGCAGAGTCCACCTGTGCCATCTAGTTTTTTCCGGAAAAGTCACTCTAATGGCTGCCTTTCCCCGAGTAAATCAGACACAGGAATACACACGGATAATCTAGTAAATAAAATTTATGAATAATTTATTTACTAAAGGTGAATGAAAAACTCTAGATACAGTTTCAAATTCCTTTTTCTTTTTATTCTTTTTTCAATACTCTCTAATGGCTGATTTTAGAACTTTTTTTCGGCATCAAAATTTTTTGCTCGATAACATGGGGATGATAGACTTATATATATTACTATATCTATGCAGCCATGAGGCCGAAAACAATTAAATTCACAGTTAATAAGGAAAACGAATTCATCTACTGAACGATTAAGTAAAAATAAATTATAGTTTGATTTAGTTTCTTCTAAATTTTAACAAATAAACCTTAAAGTTAAAATTTTAAATAAAATTTTATTTATTTAATAAAATTTTAATTTATTACAGAGATTAATTTAAGTTACGTAAATTTGCAATTCATAAGTATCATGTAGCGATAGAAGTGTTTCATGGATTCAAGAACAAGTTATAGAGGAAGGAGCGCCATCTGTTAGAGAGAAAAAAAGTAATGACTTTTCTTTTTTAAAAAAAAGTAATATAATTTTACAATCCCACCCAAACTCCACTTTTTTTATTGTTTTTTATTTTTTTGTAACTTTTTTTTTTATTAAAATACACAAAAATGCACTTATTTATTATTATTATTATTATTTTTTTTTTAATGTAAACACTATATACTAAGATAGAATAAATTAGAAATAAGATTTAATAATTGAATTTACTAGAAATTTAGGATAACCATAAAGTCTAGCCTGAAAATGGATAGATTTAACGTTTTCACTTTCGTATTTATCAGAACATAGATGTTTTATTCCGTAGAGGAAATTAATTCGAATATTTTTTGTAAATAGTTGTATGAAAACTTGATTTATAATGAGTAAATAACTTTAAAAGAATATTCTTTTCTGTTATCAAAAATATCAAAATCTAATTTTCCACTGTCACTATATATTTTTAAATCTAGAAAGTTTATTTCTTTATTTATCATTTCATTTTTAGTTAATGAAAGACTTTGAGGATAATTATCTATGAAGGTGTTATATATGTATATATATATTGGGCCTATATATATAATTAAATTTACAGACACACCTTAAACATTTTACTCCTTTTTAAATATCTTCTATTCATGAAATCCAATCTCAATTTATCCAGATCAACCAAAAAAAAAAAAAAAAAAAAAACATGGAGAGATGCATGTTAGGATTCACCCGAAGAGTCAGAAAGCAAAACACTTGGATTAGGAAGCAAACCAAAGTTACCGATGTTATTTCTAGTGTCAATAAGTTAAGATGGAGTTGGACTGGGTACCTTCTGAGAAGAAATGATGATAGATGGACCACCAAAGTCCTATTTTGGATACCAGGAGATAAAAAAAGACCGAGGAAGAGACCACTGTGTCGTTGGAGAGATGAAATTATGACGTTTGGAAAAGCAGAATGGAGAAAAATTGCAGAAAACAGGGCAGTTTGGAATCACCTAGGAGAGGTCTTTATCCTGCAGTGAATTAATAAAGGTTGAAATTGATGATGATGATGATGATATATATATGCATAGAAAGAGATGTTATCTGAAATATAAGAAAATTTATTCAAATACGCCTTAATATATACTACAAAAATCAATGTATTAACAAAGCTTTAACCACCATAAAATGTTTACACACGAATGTTTGAAAAATAAAGATAAAAATATTTAATAATAAATAATGAATGTTCACAAAATATCATCGGCATTGTGCATATCAAAATTATATTCTCTAAAATTCAAACAATTTATCTTCAGGTACTTAAGAAAGAAAACATCCATTACTAACGATAATCAATTTTATGCTATTACATTTCAACTCGGAGTAAATGGATTATGATAGGAAACGGTGTAACGTAGTCGTGCAGTGGAAAGATTGTGATAAATTATCCTTTTAGTGTTAATAAAGAGTTGAACAAATACGAAAGCGTTTGGGATATTAAATTACAAATATCCTGATGCTCTTTGCATATTAATTATTGCACAAATAAGATAATAACCCTGAATGATACTCAAATTACAAATAGCATAACGATAAGAACGAGGCTTATACTTAATGTCGTTAAAAATAGTCATGAGACAATTTTCTTAATCGAATTTAGAACTTCGAATTTAGAACTTGAATAAATTAATTTTATACGTATGAATATACTTAATGATGGCGAAATGAATATCAGTTTTATAAAGCTTGAATAAATTGTATTGTACATAAAATAAATGTTCTAAGTTACTTTATTAAAGTATTTTAAAGAATATCATTATATTTGATATGCAAATACAGAGGCTGTTCGCACATTTTTTAGACGATTTTGAAGGAGTGTACTGAAGCAATTTCACTCATATTTCGTGTTTTATTTGTTCAGTTTGATAGCCCTTGTTCTTAACTAACATTCTACATCATAATTTCTATGATAATAATGCTTTTTATAATATCGGAAGAGGTATATTTTTCTACTCCTCCTGAACGGCTTTCCAGAGTCCACAAACCGTTGTAGGTCGGTGTTTGGATAATGTTGATTTTAAGAGTCGAAAAACACAAAAATCCAACAGTGATACATCAGAAGATTTAGCAGGAATGTCAGCGAAGGGTATGGTTTTAATTCCCGTTTTTTGTTCCATTTTTTTCTAGAAAAGCAATTGCGGATTGCGATGTGTGGCTGCTTGTTTTGTCTTGATACAGTTCAACGGATTGATAGCATTGTGGATAAAGATCTGGATTTTCATTTTTAAAAATTGGAATTAAAATATGTACTTGAGAGTATTTAGAGTTGATTTTGACATTTTTGTCACATTTTTTTGCTTTTATCTTGCGCTTGTATGAAAAAACCAGTGGCAATCATAAATCCTTTAGAAAAACTCTCTTTTGATGCTTTGAGCCATGTAGCAAATTTTTTTTTTCTCCACTTTTATGATAATAAATTGATCTTTTTTTATTGCAACCACTTAAATAGACCCAAGATTCATCTGTTGTTGCAACATTTTTCCATTTTTCTCCTGATAAATGCTTTTCATAAAGATTTCACTAAAAACTATCTTTGGAAAGAGTGGAAACCTATCTTTCCATCCACTGCCATTTTAAAAGCGCATTTTTGCATCTAAACAAAAATTATAAATATCAGAAGATAAATAAAACTTCCAAAAATATAACTGTTGTGAAAATAAAATTTTCCATGCAAACGATTTTTTCTTACTGCGAAATAAAATCGTCTAAAAAATGTGCGAACAGCCTGTAACATCCAATAATGTATTACTCATGTAATGTATCAAAATGAATAATAATTTTTTTCAAAGCACTATTAATATATCACGATTATAAGATATTTAAGAATTTTTAAATTGATTAATTTTCTAAAAGAATAAATAAATAAATAAATAAATAAAAATAAAAATTGTAATAATGTTAAAAGAAATTTCATTTTATAAGATTAAGATTTTTGTCGATTAGTTATTATTCTCATTGTTATAGTAATAGTTTATATATATATGTGTATATATATATATATATATATATTCTTTCTTTAAGTTTCTCTCTTTCTTTCTTTTTTTCATTTTCGAGGGGGGGGGGGGGAGGATAAAGGAAGGTACATGAACTTTCATGACTTTGGAGAAGTAGAATGTTTTGAATATTAAATATTTTTCTGTTTAAAAATATTATTTATAATTTATATTAATTATTTATATTGAAAATAGTTATATTATTCTTAATACTTTGAAGTAAACAATGTTCGTTTACGAAATTCATAATTTAAATTGTCCATTAATTTAAAGAAAAAAATTTAAACAAAATCTCTGTTAAATAATAGCAACAAATAATAAATGTTAAAGGAATATCATCAGACTCTAAATTCTAAAATATCATTTCGAAAACTCAAACAATTTATCTTTAAGTACTTGAAAAGAAAACCTTCATAGCAGAAGATAATCAATTTTATGCTCTTTTATTTCAAGTCAAAGTAAAGGGATAAAGATATGAAACATTGTAATGTAGTCATGCAATGAAAAGATTGTGATAAATTATCCCATTGCTTAATAAAGAATTGCACAAATATGAATGCTTTTGTGATATTAAATTACAAATGTTCTGATGCTCTTTGCGTATTAATTATTACACGGTCATTACAAATAAGATAAGGGAAATGAATGGTACTTAATGTCTTTTAAAGGAGCGATGAGACATTTTCCAAATCGAATTTAGAAGATCAAAGAACATTCAATAAATTGTTTTTGTACTTAAGAACACACTTCTAATAATTTAATAAAAAGTAATTTTGCAAAGCTTCAATAAATTCTAATGAGATTGAGCTGAAAGGGAACATTCAAAAGGTGTCGTCTTCAAAAAATATTGAAAAAAAATATATGTGATTCTACTCTTCATAAAACTCCAGAAAGTGAAAAAATTATCGGCTGGAATAAACTATAGCGAGCACAAAAATTTATCAAAATTAAGCATTTTTGGTAATTTAGCGCTCTTAGGCGATAAGTTTGTTGGCACCGAGATTGCCCTGTACGAACAGAACCGTGTTTTGCTTCTCCGCCAAATACTCGAAATCAATCGCTTAACAGTGTGAAATCGCCAAATATGCTTAATTTTGATAATTTTTTGTAGTTGCTGTAATTCATTTCAGCCGATAATTTCACTTTCTGGTGTTTTTTGAGGAAAAGAATCAAATATATTTTTTCAATATTTTTTGAAGACGACACCTTTTGAATGTTTCCTTGTGAGTGATTTAAGTTACATTATTACGATATTTAAAAGAGAATTGCAAAATATCGGAACTAAATATCTAAATAATATTATTCATTCCATATAAATTCAAGCAAGTGTATTGCTCGACTATTTTTGTCCTTTATAGGCACATATGTGAGATGTACAAAACAACTTTTATTTTTTCTCTACTTTTAATCTGGGATTTTATACAGGTCATCAAAAGTCGTTCTCCTGGTCAAAGATAAGATTATTAGAGCTTTATATTTTGGCATAAATCTTTTTGAATTAAATTTATAAGTGCTAAGTTTAAATATTAGTATCAAAGTACATTAGGTAAAGCCGTCCCATGCTTAGTTATACTGCTGTAACTTAAAAACTAAAATAATTACAATCGGTCAAAGTTCAAGGTCAAATGTAAAATTTTTGTTAATTTAGATAATGAATAACTCTTCTAGAGAAATAAACAGCAAAATAAAATGCCAGGCAAATTAATCTCTGGATTCACATGAATGAGAAAATTTAATTGTAACTCTGAGGCCCTTGAAATGTACAAAAAAAAGGCAAAACAGACATTTCAAAACCCCCATAAACCAAAAAGTAATGACCTGTATAAAATCCCAGGTTAATAGCAGAGACAAAATAAAAGTTGTTTTGAACATCTCTTATATGTACCTATAAGGGGCACAAGTATCAAAAGAAACAAAAATAGCCGTGCAACACACTTCCTTGAATTTATATGGAATGACCCTATTAGATAATTACTATTATACATCCAATATGAATAATTACTATTTTAGAGATCATCTGAGGGTATGCATTAAGTTAGAAAATCAAAAAAATTCTAACGTACTTAAAAAAAAAAAAAAAAATCTAACAATATTAACTTTTAACTGGTGTAGTCGAGTCTGACGGATATAACATCTCTTCATACAATCTTTTTTCTGGCATCATTTTTTTCCTTTCAACCAGAACAGTTAATGGTTATGAAGAAATTTTATTTTATACTGGTAAGATTTTTTACTAACAATTTTTGCTATAATGTCTTACCATATCAATTTTGAATAATTACTATTTTGGAGATAGAGTGATCGTATGCTTGAAGTTAGAATAACAAAGAATTTTAAACAGATTAAGCTTTTCGAAAAAAAAAAAAAAATGCGTAAATGTTTTCAAGCTTAAAAAAAAGCTTTCAAGCTTAAAAAAGTGCTTAAAAATTTTCATTTTATAAGATTAGGATTTTGACTATGAATTAATAATTTTATTATTTATTTACTTACTGTGGATGGGGGAAGGAGATACAATATGTGCAACTTCACGAATTTTTAAGATATTAAAGAATTGTGAATGTTATTTTTATTCTATTTTTTTAAAAAAAGAAAATTTTCTAAAGTTTTAAGAAATTCATAATTTAAATAATAGATATGTGTAATGTTGTACTATAGTTTTTTTTTTTTTTTTTTTTTAGGTTCTAGAAAAATTTTTAAGTTAAAAAAAAAAATTAAAACACTGTTAAAAAATAGAGGCAAATAAAAAATGTTAAACAAATACCATCGGCATTCTAAAATATTATTTCGAAAATTCAAACAGTTATCTTCAAGTATACTTAAAAAAGAAAACATACAGAGCTGAAGATAATCAATTTTATATTCTTTTATTTCAACTTAAAGTAAATTTAAAACTATATTAAACATGGTAATGTATTCATGCAATATAAAGATTGTGATAAATTATCTTTTAGTGTTAACAAAGAGTTGCAAAAATATGAATCTCATAGATGTCAGCTTGTACGGTTTTTTAAAACCACTATTTCTTTGCAACAAAATTCATCATGTTTAATCACAGAAAACTGCTTAAAAACGTATTAAAATTTCTATTAAATTTTCCGGTAGAAAAAAAAAATGTACAAATTGCGCTATGGAATGCGTTTGAGATACTAAATTACAAAGGTTCTGATGTTCTTTACACATTAATGAATAATCACAATGAATACAGTGCAGCCACATATCCTAAAACTAGCAGTGAGGACGCCTCCAAAATGTTGGAGGGATGCCAGCTTGACCGACAGTTTGAAATTAGGAAAACATCCAGTAATTCCACGCTCTTTGTTATTACTCATTTTCTCTGAGTCAGATGACTGTCACCCCTATTTTAGCATTGGACTCGTTGAGTTAGCACTTGCGCAAATGCTTCCATGGTTTCATGAAATGTGGTCGAAGAATAATACTTATATTTAATGTTTCTCAAAATTGTGATAAGACATTTCCCAAATCAATTTTGGAATATCAAAAAGTTTCGATTATATTTCCAATAATCTAATGGAAGACAGTTTTTCAAAATTTTAGTAAATTAATTGTAATTATTATAAGTGTTTTAAATTGCATTATAGTGATGTTTGAAGGATAATTTTAAAATATGTGACTTAAATATCTAAATAATATCTGACATAATATACTAATAATATTGTATTTCAGCAGGAATATTTGTGTCGTCTAGTTGCAAAACCGGCCAACTCCTTATATTTGGAAAATGCGTTTTTTTTTTTTTTTTTTTTAGTTTGTAAACGTATTCATCGTCTGGAAACAAAAAACCATGTCATAGCCGACCATACCTGTGTTATTTGTGTTTGAAAATCATGATGTGCTGCAAAACCGGTCAAATATTAAGGCTGGTAAATTTCAAAACCGGTCATCTTCATATCTGTAAGATCGCGATTCTGTTCCACCCGACTAAAGCAGCATACTTATTGAATAGATTAGTGTTATCGTGTTTTGTTTTTTTTTTTTTCCCGCCTGTGACTGCTCTTTCTTGATGCACACAAAGTTCCTAATAATTGAATTTCGCGTTTTCTTCGACAAGTTTGTAGAAGAAGTATCGTCTAATCCAGGGCTGGCCGACTCGCATAAAATATTATCTGATCAATAACAGAATCTTACTATTACGCTTATGAATGTTTAATCAGAAATTTTGACTATTTTATATTTGTTTAATAAATAAAAATGTATTTAATATACATATTTTCTGTTTTAAATTCTCACGAGCCCATCAAAAAAGAATGGCTATATGTATAAGGTTCATGCATTTATACAATGCGGCCCACCTGTGTAAAATAGATTTCTATTGCGGCCGGTCAAGAGTTTTATGTTGGACAGGTCTGGTCTAATCAATCAGAGAAGAGGAAGAGTAACCCTACGACGTAGAAAAGGAACAAAGCCATGGTTTAAACGTAATGTACAATTACTTTGTAATAACATAATACTAATTGATAACGTAATAGCATCTAGAGGTGAGTTCGGGCTCTATTTTGACAATCCGAGCCCGCCCGGGCCCGAAACATTTTTGAACTGAGCCCGCCCGAGCCCGAAAAAATTTGTGTTATCAGAGCCTGAGCCCGCCCGAGCTCGATATTGAAAGTGATACGCTATGCAACGCATACACAATAGTAAAATTAAATACCGTTTTTATTTTCAAATTAATTTTCTTATTACCAATCCTCAATTTAAATAATTATAAATGTTATTATAACAATTTATAATGTCTGTGTCTGTGTCTCTGTATGCATGTATATATTTATATAACGTATATTTATAGTGCAGCCCATTGTTTATAACGCGCCTATCGGGGGACAAAACATTTATCCGAATGAGTGATATAATGAGACCCAATATAATGAAGGAGGAAGGATTACTGTATAACACTATGACATAATATGCATCCCGTTGAAAAAAAAAGTTCTATTTAAAAAAAGGAAAGTCAAAGCTACTAAGGTTTGCAAGATTATTTTGTGATTTATAACCTATCATGACTATTATGGCATTACTAAAGGTGCTCTCAAAATGAATATATATATATATATATATTTTTTTTTTTTTTTGCATTTTCCAGTTAGTGAAGAATAAAATAAACGGATATTTTAGCTTGAATCCGAGCCCGCCCGGAGCCCGAAGACTTGCTTAAGATTTGAGCCCGATCGGGCTCGGGCTCGGGCTTACGGGCTCGGGCTGAGCCCGTCTCATCTCTAATAGCATCTTAGTTAGAACATTATGAATTATGACTAATTAATCTAATTTTATTAATTTGATAACATATCTAATAATAATAACAGCAGGTTATAGCGATGTGTTTATGTAAGTTTGTTTACAATTCGAATGATTTTTTACTTTATTAATTAATATTTATTAATGAATTCGGGACCGTTTGTAATACATTTTCATAATTTTGTAGATTTATTTTTTGTTATGATATCAGTTACTTTTTATCAGTTATTTTATTTATTTATTTTGTTTTTATTTTTTTTAATCAGATAACCGAAATCAGATGTTAAAAAATGAAATTTAGTTGAACAAAACATTTTTTGTATTTGCAACCCTAAAAAATCTAATATTTACATTAAATTTGGCTAAAATTAAATTCTAGTTTGTTGCAAAACCGGCCAATTCCAAAACAAGTTACAAAGTTGGCCAGATCCAAAATAAAAATTTGAATAATTCCCTCCCTTCACGTGTCATTGTCACCTTATATTAAGTTTTCGAATATACTACCCTAACGATTATAACGTTAAAAAGTTTTGGTTCCTATCTTATTTTGGCTAAATATGGCAAAAAAGCATCTTTTTTTTTTTTTTTTTTTTTTTTTTTTTGAGAGGGGGGGGGGTGGCCGATTTTGCAACCAGGCAACACAATTATTATTTTTGTGATAATGTGATGGCATGAACGAAGTGAGAATTTCATATAATTATAATAACAAAAATGGAAAAATTTTAAATTTTTAAAAAATTATTAACTTAAATAACAGATATATTCTAAAAATATATTTTAATAATAATAACAATAAATATTTTAAAAAATTACATTAAATAAAAAAAAAAAAAAAAAAAAAAAAAGTATTAAAATCTCTCTTAAAAGAATATCAACGACATTTTAAATGCTAAGATAGTTATTCTTGAATGATCAAGCAATTTATCTTAAAGAGTCCCCAGTAGTCATATACCTTCCTTTCTCCTCCCCTGTGTAATCCAATGGGATTTTTGTTGCTTTGTATTTTCCAGATATCTCGCTCAAAAATAAAGTTTTTCGAATTTTGTTTTTTGAATTCCTTTCTTTGAACATGCCACTTTTTTTCTTACTAAGCATTTTTTTTTTTTTTTTTTTTTTTTTTTTAAATACAATTTAAATATTTCTTTTTGAGATTGAAAATTATATCCTTAAGTTTGCTTAATGAAATAAAATATTTAAATTTATTTTTTTTAAATATTGCTCAGTAAGAAAAAAAGTGTCACGTTTAAAGAGTGGAATTCAAAAACCATAATTCGAAAAACTTAATCCGAAAAATACAAAGCAACAAAAATCCTATTGGATTACATGGGGAAGGAGAAAGGAAGGTATCTGACTACTGGGGACTCTTAAGACGCCTCTCCACTTATCGTCCCCAGAAGCCAGAACTAATGTTATTCTATGGAGAATTTTGCCCATTATTAACTAATATATATTTTTAAATTCCGTTTTCACATTCAGAAACTTCACAACTGTTAAAAAAAATAGCGCTTTCTAAAAATTATTTTTTAAAATTTTTAATAATTTAATTTGAGGTTGTAAAATGCGAATTTTCACAATGTGAAATTTTTCATTTTTGAGCTTAAAAATGATATCTTAAAAATAAAAAATAAAATCAATTTTTAGAAAGCGATAAATTGTTTAATAGATGTGAATTTTCGAAAAGGGAAAACGGAATTTAAAAATATGTAATAGTTAATGAATTATAATGGGGCAAAATTTCCTGTAGAATAACATGGCTTCGGCTTTCAGAGACAATAGGTAGAGAGTCCCCTTAAGCACTTGAAAAAGAGAACTTTCATAGGAAGAGATAATGAATTTTTTCTTTTTCAACTCGAGGTAAATGGATAACGATATGAAATATTGTACAGCAGTCATAAAATAGAAAAATTGCGATACATTATCTGTTAACGTTAATAAAAAGTTGGACAAATATGAATGCGTTTGAGATACTAAATTACAAATTTTCTAATGCTCTTTACATATTAATTATTACGCTGTCGTTACAAATAAGATAATGACAATGAATAGTACTTAAGTGATAATTATCAACACTTCCCAATAATGTGGAGGGAAAAAATGACTACATAAGGGTCATAGATCTAGGGTGTTGCGCCCTCCATGTGGGTCTTTTTAAGTGGTCCTATTTACGTGAGTTTCGGATAAAACCACAAGAGGTTCCGAACAGTTAGGTGGATGAGCGTGACCTGAGATTGAAGCCAGCACGTCCCGCCTATCGGCTGTAAACGCAGAACCGCTTGACCACTGGTACTCCAGAGTACCTTTATAGTGTGTGCTAGGGTACGCATAACCAACCCACGGACCAAAAAATCACCTTCTTAAGTTAATTTAGAACAAAGTTAAGCTTAGAGACATGGTTATTGTCCCCTCATCCTCAAAGGGAGAAGGGGGTACGTTTCACAAAATTCCTTTACAGTACATTCGGTAACAAAAGTCTCCGAACACTAGCAAAAATTCCTATGTAAAAAAAGTACACTTCATAGGTTTTGTTAAATAAATCCTTATCGAATCATTTTCTTAGACTGACTAAGAACAGGATTCCACAAGGATTTATTTAACAAAACCGTATTAAGTGTACTTTTTTTATATGGGAATTTTTGCTAATATTCGAAGACTTTTGTTACCGACTGTACGTATTGGGTACACATAATCAGCCAACCCATACACCAAAAAAATTGCATACCTGAAATAATTTATGTTCGCAATTTTTTTCCCCCGCTTGTCTCTCTTTGGGTGAAAGGGTGAAATTTCGCAAAATGACATATTAGTAGGTGGTGAGAGGTTCAAAACTAACCTTCACACCAAATTCCGTGACCCAATCTCCCACGGACATGTTGAGTCAGTGAATGGATGTTCTCTTTTATATATGTAAATGAAAGGTTATGTTAAATTTTATTTTATCTCCTCACCTCCTAGAATGGTTTTTAATTATTGGTGTTTTTTATATTTTAAAGGGAAAAATCTTACTGATATCTATTTTTTCTTTAAAGTACTTTCCTTTAAAGGATTATGTGAAATCACGTTTTGATCACGTGAAAACATGTTTTGGACCTCCCCCCCCCCCTTCCTCCTTGGGATCGAATTCCTAAAATTCTTAATATTAGTGTTTGTTATATCTGAAATTAAAAATATAACTGATTTTTACTTTCTCTTACCCATAGGGTCGAGAAAGTATTGTTTTCGGATCAAATTTTCGAACGTGAGTTTTTGTTATATTTACATGTTCTGAGGTCCCCTGAATACGAAAATCATGTTTTTAGCGAATGGCCTGTGTGTGTCTGTGTGTGTGTGTGTGTGTGTCTGTCTGTCTCTCTCTCTGTGTGTATGTTATCAGCATATCTCAAGAACAAATAGTAGCAGAAATTCCAAACTCGGTATTCTAAATGTGTATCATATAGGGATGCTACACGAAGCTTTTCGTTGAAATAAAGCCAATGGTTCGTGTACAGGGACACTCAACAGTATAATATACATTACGTCTATGGGGGAAATTGCAGGTAAGTGGAGTTTAACATCTATAGACTGTACTAAACCAAATAAAACGAATATATATTTTGTGTAATAGTGATAGTCAACTGGGAAAAAAAAATTGTGCAGGTAGGAGCCTCGCCTCCCCCCCTGGGAGGGGGGGAAAGTCCCCCCTCGAGAGCAGTAAATTTTCATGATGGGTAACTTTCAAAAGAGCTTGCCAATACCTTTAAAACGAATGGTTGAACCATCGATCTGCGATAATTTAAAATAATGTTATCGATTTTGTTTCATTTTAACAACAACAAAAGAATTTTTTTTTTTTTTTTTTAATGTAATACTAAGAATAAATTCGACTTTTTTTTTTTTTTTTTTTTTTTTTTTTTTTTTTTAATTTAGTGTTATACTACTTCTCTAATATGGAAACCGTGTGCATTATCATGGAAGATAATTTTTTTAAATAATAATTTTAATAAATTATTTTTACTGAATGATTTTGTATAGGAAAATATAAAAGAAAGTCATGTGGTGGCCACAACAAACTAGTTATTTGTTGTTAGTGAATGTGCTTTACTAATAATATTTTACCATTTCCAGGAAAGCTGTTCGGGAATTGAAATAAATACCTCATAGAGATATGGTAAATATGTCGTAAAAGTGTAAGAAAAACTCAAATAATTTGTGTTTTAATATTTCGCTATTAAACAAAGAACTCTTATGCGAATAAACTTTTTAGCCAAGAGAGACGATCTTCATAAATGTACGGGTAGCTAAGAAGAATGTACCACTCCTAACTTTCAAACTGTTTAATCATCGTTTTTTTTCTAAATCTTTTCTCTCGCGCGTGAACAACTGTAATGTATAAGTACTCACTTTTCAAAATGTAAACGTAATAATCGGAGCTCTGTTAAACGCTCCGAAATATTCTTTATTATTCATTTATAATTATAGATCATATAACATAATATTTAATCAAGAATAAAGCTTGTGTCAACAAGAACCTAATTTAATGATGGATATAATATACAGAATAACATTTAACATAGATTAATATTTTCTCCACACACCCAGTTTATTTTCAGATGCCGATCGAAGACGCTCATTACTGTCTCTGGATACAACATTATGGACTGGTGAGAAGGTGAGTACAAATTCTTGCCTTCTTATAAAATCTCTATGATCACTAACTTTTAAAATTATTTATAAATTCTTCAGCTCTCTAATAAATGAGAACATTAAATAAATATTATTTATATAACTGAATTAAAACTAGAGTGCGCTATGCGCAATCTAATCTATTAAAAATAGATTATTTATAAGAGATGTATGAGACTGAATGTCTCAGTTTTATTCAGTAAATAGCTCTATAGGCAATTTGAATAATAAAAAAAAAAAAAAAAAAAAAGAGAGCTGAATATTACAATATAAACAAAAAAAAATATATGGTTACAAAAGAAGAAATGAAAATAAAGAAAGTGTGTGTAGTAATGATATATATATATATATATAATTGGTGTGTTACAATATTATAAAGGTATCATAATATATATATATAGAAATACAAAAAATATATCTGTTTAACAGTCATCTATAATGATTAAATATATGCACACATATTTTTGAATATAAATAAATAAATTAAACTTCAGTTGTGAAAAGCAAACTAATAGAAATAAAAGTAAAAATGGCATCGTCAATAAAGGACATAACATTAGTTGAAAAACTAAATGCGAACAATTATGATTTATGGTGTTTTAAGATTGAAATGCTCCTTATAAAAGAGGAATTATATAATGTTATCACTGATCAACCCCCAGAACCTCTGACTGCTGAATGGCAGGCAAAAGACAAAAAAGGCACGAGCATTAATAAATTTATCGATTGATGACAACCAGATAATAAACGTGCGTCATTTGACCACCGCTAAAGCAACATGGGAAACACTCCAAAACATTCATCAGAGAGCGAATTTGACAAACAAATTATTCTTGCTACGAAAATTATACTCAGCTAAATTGGCTGAGAATGGGGACCTCATTGACCACATTACCAACATTTATCAAATCAGAGATAAATTATTAGCAATAGGTGAAGAGATAAATGACCAACATTTGGCGGCACTCATGCTATGTTCTCTCCCCCCCTCATACAATACATTCATAACTGCTATTGAAAGCAGAAATGAACAGGAATTGACAGCCGAATTTATACGAAACAAATTAACAGATGAATACATTTAAAGATCTCAAAACAAAAACACTCAGGGAGAAAACGCATACAAAATGCAGGTTAAAAACAAAACACAGACTGGCAAATATTGCACTCACTGCAAAAAATCCTCACATACCCGTAATGAGTGTTGGCACTTAAAACCCAGAGGAGGTAACCCACACCGCAATAACAATAATTTCAATAACAGCAGTGGGAACAGTACTAAATATAGAGGTAAACAAAAAACACAGTTAATTAAAGAAACAGAAAACAAACTGAAAAATTTAACTTTTATTATAGACAAAACTGAAAATGATAGTTTCGTTGTCGATAGTGGAAGCAGTGCGCATGTCTGCAACGATTTACGTAAATTTACATGTTTAAGAAGCGACGAAAAAGTAAATGTGATGTTAGCAAACGGACAGACCGTAGTTTCTCAGGGACATGGGGACATAAATATAGATGTAGTTAACTCCGATAGAGAAACGAACAGTATTACATTAAAGGATGTATTATATATCCCTGACATGGCTACTAATTTGATCTCCATAAAGAAAGCAACTGAGAATGGCTGCGTTGCCATATTCAAAGACAAAAAATGTCAAATTAAATACAACAACAAAACATACATTGAGGCTAACCTAACCGATAATTTATATGAGATAAAAACACATAAAAATTTATCGTAAAGT
This sequence comes from Salticus scenicus, assembly GCA_963930645.1. NCBI lineage: Eukaryota > Metazoa > Arthropoda > Arachnida > Araneae > Salticidae > Salticus > Salticus scenicus. The sequence continues at coordinate 40,525,521 of OZ005659.1, forward strand.
ATAAACATTGCAGAAACATGCAATGATAAAAATTGTATTAGAATATGGCATCAGCGGTTAGGTCACAAAAATTATCAACAGATCAGGGAGCTCACCGAGAAGAACATGGCGACAGGAATAAATTTAAATAAGTGTAAACATAATGAGGAATGCGAAATATGTATAATCTCGAAACTAGAAGATGACTCATATCCAAAAAAGGCTAATTACCGAGCAAACAGACCCCTAGATCTAGTCCATTCGGATATATGCGGACCTTTTCAAACGTCGACCGTAGGTGGTAAAAATTACTTCTTAACTTTCATTGATGATTTTAGTCGATATACGTTTACTTATCTATTGAAATATAAAAGTGAAGCATTCGAAAAATTTAAAGAATATCATGCGTTAACTGCGAATAGGTTTGGAAGGAAAATAAAAATACTCCGCACTGACAATGGTGGGGAATATACAAGTAAAGAATTCGAAGAATTTCTCACCAATGAGGGAATAGAACATCAAATTATTGTACCTCACTGTTCACCTCAAAATGCCGTTGCGGAAAGAAAAAACAGAACCTTAGTTGAAATGACTAGGTGTTTACTAAAACAGAGCGGATTACCAAATAAATTTTGGGGCGAAGCAGTCATGACTGCAACTTATCTGCAAAACAGATTACCCACGAGAGCTTGCGACGTAACACCGTATGAAAGATGGACAGGAAACAAACCAGATCTTTCAAATATTAAAACTTTTGGTTGTAAAGCATACACATATACTCATAAAATAAATAGAAGGAAACTAGACAGCAAGGCTAAATTGGGTACGTTTGTGGGATATGACCTCAGAAGCAAGGGATATAGAATTTACATAGATGATAATGTAAAAATATGTAGAACGGTCAAATTCATCGAAACAGATCAAATGCGTGAAATAAGCAATAACAATGACGATAATCAGTTACTAATGAATGAAAATGAAAATGAAGCCGGTACTGGTGAAATAAATAGTAAATCATCCTTTCCGGTAGTTTTAACTGAACAGAATCAGGAATTAGATCACATTGAGGAACCAAATTTACAGAATGAGGAAATTTCAGACCAAAATATTCCCAGAAGATCAGAAAGAGCCAACAAAGGCGTTCCACCTGATAGATTCGCTTTGTTAACAGATACCTTAAATGTAGTCGAACCTAAACCCTTTCGTGAAATATTAGAATTGCAAAACCCTGTAGAAAAAGAAAATTGGCTAAAAGCAGCCAAAGATGAGATTAATTCACTCAAAGAGAATAATACATGGATATTAGTAGACCCTCCACCCAACGCACATATAGTAGGTTCTAAATGGCGTTCAAAGCCAAATACAATCATATGGGAGAAATTCAAAAATATAAAGCGAGGTTAGTGGCGAAAGGATTTAGCCAAAAATACGGAGTGGATTACGATGAGACATTTGCCCCAGTGGCGTCTCACACAACTATCAGATCATTTTTAGTCATGGCTCTATACAATAATCTAGAATTAAATCATTTAGATGTAAAAACCGCGTTTTTGCATGGGGAATTGGAAGAAACAATTTACATGTCACAACCAGAAGGATTTATAAATCCCGGGGATGAGAAAAAGGTCTGTAGATTAAAAAAGGCAATCTATGGTCTCAAGCAGGCAGCCAGAGCCTGGAACTTGAAAATAAATGAGACATTAATTAGTCTAAATTTTACACAAAGTCAAGCTGATAAATGTCTATATAAAAGAAATATTAACGGTAGAAAAGTCTACGTGCTAGTGTACGTAGATGATATTTTAATCGCTGGAACTAAGAACGACATAAAAGAAATTACTGAAAAACTCAGCCGCGAATATAAAATTACTAACCTAGGGAATGTAGTTAATTATCTAGGTATAAACATTACTAGACCGGATAACAATACATTGTTATTAGATCAAACCAATAAAATTAAACAATTAATAGACAAGTTTAACTTAACAGATTCAAAACCTACTAATATCCCAATGGATACAAATTATTTAAAAAATAATAATAACGATAATTTCTTGCCAAACAATACAGACTATAGAAAAGCAGTAGGGGCATTATTGTACATTTCCACAACATGTAGACCAGATATAAGTGCGGCTGTCAACTTTCTGTCCAGACATAATGAAAATCCCAGGAAATGCGACTGGGAAGCTGTAAAAAAGGTCATGAAATATCTCAAATCTACGATAAATCTAAAGTTAGCGTATAATAAAAACGCAGCACCAGTTTTAACAGTATATGCGGACTCAGACTATGCAAATGATCCAGGTGACAGAAAATCTGTCACAGGTAATATTTTCTTCATTGGAGAGAACCCAATATACTGGGTTTCCAAAAAACAAAGTAACATAACATTATCTACCGCTGAGGCAGAATACGTTTCTGCCAGCAATGCAGCTCAAGAAACTGTGTGGCTGTTGCAACTGCTAAATGACTTAGACATGAAACAAGAAAAACCAGTTGTAATCTTCGAAGACAATCAAGCATGCATCAAACTTATCGAATGCAACAAATACCAATCACGTTCAAAGCATGTGGACTTGAAATACCATTTCATAAAGGAACTGTACGAAAATAAGATAATAAAATTGCAATATGTTGATAGCAGCAACATGACTGCCGACATCATGACGAAACCATTACCAAAGACAAGTCTACTTAAACTCAGAAAGAATCTGAACTTACTAGATTACAGCGAAATATAAAACAAGTAGGGGTGTCGTAAAAGTGTAAGAAAAACTCAAATAATTTGTGTTTTAATATTTCGCTATTAAACAAAGAACTCTTATGCGAATAAACTTTTTAGCCAAGAGAGACAATCTTCATAAATGTACGGGTAGCTAAGAAGAATGTACCACTCCTAACTTTCAAACTGTTTAATCATCGTTTTTTTTCTAAATCTTTTCTCTCGCGCGTGAACAACTGTAATGTATAAGTACTCACTTTTCAAAATGTAAACGTAATAATCGGAGCTCTGTTAAACGCTCCGAAATATTCTTTATTATTCATTTATAATTATAGATCATATAACATAATATTTAATCAAGAATAAAGCTTGTGTCAACAAGAACCTAATTTAATGATGGATATAATATACAGAATAACATTTAACATAGATTAATATTTTCTCCACACACCCAGTTTATTTTCAGATGCCGATCGAAGACGCTCATTACTGTCTCTGGATACAACATTATGGACTGGTGAGAAGGTGAGTACAAATTCTTGCCTTCTTATAAAATCTCTATGATCACTAACTTTTAAAATTATTTATAAATTCTTCAGCTCTCTAATAAATGAGAACATTAAATAAATATTATTTATATAACTGAATTAAAACTAGAGTGCGCTATGCGCAATCTAATCTATTAAAAATAGATTATTTATAAGAAAATAATGTATTTTTTAAGCTAAATATTCAACGCTTGTTTTTTGTACATTAATGAAACGGGGGGTTGAGGGGGCCTCAGCCCCCCTTACACAGAACTAATTATCATATAAAACTCTCCCTAAGCCTAATTTGAATTATTTAACATAGTTTTACATAACAGTACTCGTTATATTACCTCTTAATCTCCAACCTGTGTTTATAGTATTAAATTTCAGGGTAAGAGAAAGTAGTGTGAGTGACACATCAGATTATTTCTTTGAGAAATAAAGAATTTTATAAAATCATGTTTTGGCTCCTGCACGACACTTACCGACCCACCACTGAGTGGAAGTGGGGAAGATTTTGTAAAATTGCTTGTCAGTGGGTGGCTATGTCACAGAAAGAAAATTTTTGCCAAATATCATACTCCTGGGTTCAGAGGTTAAAGCTGGGCGATGACGAATCACCCACTCCCTCAGGACAAACGATTTTACATATATACATAAAGAACAAAAGTAAATTCATTAACTTTATATATATATATATATATATATATTAATTTTCTAAAAAAGAATAACGAATGACATATGTTAAATGTATATCATTTGCATTCTAAATACCAAAATACACAAACACTTTATCTTAAGGTACTTGAAAAAGAAAACCTCCATAGCAAACGATAATCAATTTTATGCTCTTCTATTTCAACTCAAGGTAAATGGATAAAGATATGGAGCATTGTAACGTTGTCATGTAATAGAAAGATTGTGATAAATTATAGCCTAGCGTTAATAAAAATGCTGCACAAATATGAATGCGTTTGAGATATTAAATTACAAAAGTTCTAGATGCTCTTTGCATATTAATTATTACAAATAGGATAATGGCATTGAATGATACTTAAACTTAATCTGTCTAGAAATCGTGTTGAGATATTTCCCAAATCAAAGAATAAACTGTTTTCATATTTAAGTATCTATATTTAATAATGTAATGAAAAGCAATTTTACAAATAAATTCTAGTGAGACTGAGATGAATATTTTAAATTACATTATTGTAAAATTTAAAAGAGTACTATAATATTTAATATCCAAATAATGTACAATAATTCATTACGAATACTGTATATCAGATTTTAATAATATTTATTTTGAAGACAGTATAAGCATATGTATGAATTTAGAATTTTGAAAAATTGTAAATAGTTCAATCTTCTAAAATTTAAAAGAAAAAAAAGTTTCATTGATGATGTTAAGAAGAAATTTTATCTTCTAAGATTATTAATTTGTTATTCTTATTTATAAATTTATTTTACTTTTTACTTTTATTGTTACTATTATTGGAATTTTTGAAAAGTTTAAAGTTACTTTCACCGAGAAAAAATATATACCGCCTTCATCTAGAATGAATAAATGGTCATTTTCTAAATCCTTAAACTAGAAATATAGATTTCCGAGCTATGTGCATAAGGCGTGCCAATAAACTGAATAGATGAAATGGTCGAGAATAGTCTACACATTTCTAGATTGTGAAACAATATTCTGAATCTTTTGTATTACGAGAAATTCTCGCTTAATTTTCTAGAATTGGATCATAAACCAAGATTATAGCTGCTGAAACCCGCCTCTTGTATTCACATAAATTTGGAGATATTTTCAGATAGGTTTGTCCTCGATAGTATAGGCAAACGCTCAAGAATTCTAATAGAGGTCTCTAGAATTCGCTTTCGAAGGGGACTAGAAAAATTTTTATAAGAAATTTATTAGGATGACATGGAACTATTTTTTCTAGAGCCACAATTTAGATTCTAGATGCCAGTTATAGAATTTTTTCTCAGTGTATTGGCGTGCCTTATACTCATAGATCGGAAATCTATATTTCTAGTTTAGGGATTTAGAAAAGGACCACCTATTCGTTCTAGATGAAAGCGGTATATATATTTTTTCTCAGTGTTTAATTTTAACAATATAAATTCTTAATGATACATTCAAGCACAGATTATAGTCTAACGTGTGTGAATTTTTATTTTTTTATTATTTGGGAAATGTGTGTGCATTGTGTGAATTTTTGTTTAAAATAATAATAATAATAATACCATTTTTTTTTTTCTATTTAAGTACAATTTAATAGGAATTAAAAAACTTTAACAAAATATAAGAAAACTTGTTTGAATGAACTAAAATTAAGTAATATCTCAATATTCACTGGAAAGAAAAGATCATTTATCCATTTGCAAGACGATTGCACTTTGCACTTTGCACTTTGCAGTTTGTTGTTTTTTTAAATTAATTAATTAATATTATTTTTTTAATCGGAAAATTAAGTAGGTAGTTTTTATTCATTAAATATCCCGTAAGTTAATATTCTCAGATGTCTTTTGATAATTTTTCGCTCTGAAAAATATCAAATATGAAATTTCACACTTCACTTGTGGTTTTTATCGGAATCATACGTGAGGTGAACGGGTTCATAAATATCTATACCTATCCAGATGTGTTTTTCAACTGCTTCTTTCTTTCTCAGCAGAATGAAAGTCAAAAACCTCATACAAAGCGCAGATAAAAATTTAAAATTTGATAAATTAATTTTCATTTTTTTTTTTTTTTTTTTTAACGAGAAAGACTAAAAATATATTGTTCGTTACAGATAATTTTGAGAAGACACAGTCGCTGTAATTAAAAATTCAACAATCAATATTGGAATTATCCGGTTGCCAATAACGTTTGAAATTTAAAAAAAAAAAAGTTCATATCGATTAAAAAAAAACAAAAAAGAGTAGATGTTGCTTTGGAGTAAATCGTGGTTTTATTAAGTATTCAAAATGTTCTCACCAGGAAACAGTGTTGTCATATTGGGGATTTTGTCCCCATTCTGGAGATTGTTTTGGCTTCTGGGAACAATTTTGGGGACCGAATGTTTGTGGGGAATTTCAAGGGGATTTTTGAAATTTTTGGGGAGAAAGCTGGGGAATTTTTCAACCTTTTTTTGACATATTTGTATCTACCTGTTAAGTTTATAATGTTGTCAATTGCAAGGATTTGACCCTACGCGTAGGAACTTTTAACAGTTTTCTTTAGCATGTAGGGGCTTTTGAAGGAACCCCTTCTCACCAGAACAACCTCAGGATATCCGGAGGATGAAAGTACATTTTGCTTGTGTCTTCAGCACTAAAGTACTTTACGCAGGTTTAAAATTTTCCGATAAGTAGTGTGCATATAAAAATTATTTTTGTATATGGGGATTTTTTTTTTTTCAAAAATGAGTGGCATTTAGGGGAAAATTTGGGCTTAAATCTGTTAAATATTTAAAAAAAAAAAAAAAAAAAAAAAAAAAAAAAAATTAAAAAATTTACTCTTTTAATAGAAATTGAGTTGGGGATTTCTTTTTTTTTTTTTTTTTTTTTTTTTTTTTCCTGAAAAACCCCCTGATTTGGGGAAATTTGAAAGTCTGTTTTGGGAAACTGGCTGTCGACTATCTAGCAACACTGCTTACAGGAAATAAGCGCATTTTCTCATTTGTCTGTGAACGGAGAAGTCTCCAATTTTTGTACTCCTGTACAGTGTTCACCCAACCCTCCCGCGCACTCTCTTATAGATAAAATTAATCTTCAGCAATGAAATCTTTATATGATTCTGTTTCGTTCTTAATTCCTGGGCTATGGCGCGGCCAATGTCTATTTTGATCCCATAATATAGTTATTAATTAATTATTAAAATTAGAATACATGCAACGAAAGTATTTATCGAATACCCTTAAATGTATTCATTTAAAAATTTTCGCATAAAAGAAAGAAAAATCAAAAATTGACTAAATAATTTTATTTCAAATTGTTTTTTACTATTGCCGTATTTTATTTATTTTAACTTACATGAAAATAAAAAAGGATAATCACGTGGTTTGTATGATTCATAAAACATTTGCTAATTCTGTATACCAAATACATCACTTAACGTTTAATGTTTTCCACTTATGTGTTGGCACCTTCAAATGTGTACTATATTGATTTTAATTAAGGAGGTAGAGACTACACAAAATCTATTTTCATAGCTTTCTTTTTAAAGAGAGAGCATTAAATTTATTTCTTATTTGCCCTCAACTAACTATGTGCAGTATAGATGAAGTATTAAAATACACTTAAAAAATCTTTTACGGAACGTAACGTACCCGAATTCTTTTGCAAACCTTTTTCTTGAGTTTATTTCCTGCATCCAGTGCAATTGATTTTTCTCACTTGTAATTGTGCATTTCTCCTCACTCTTTTTGGCCCATGTTAATAGGAAACATGCTGAATTGAGTCTAAATAACATATATTATTTACAAAGCATTCTAAAAGTATTAAATTATTAACTATTAAATTATTGAAATATTAAATTACTAATATAAGTAAAAAATTAAAAATCGATAGAAAATAGAATAAGAATGAAAAAAAAAAAACTCACAATCACAAGTACGTTGGGAAAAAAGGCTAACACCAGAATAAAAATAAAAGCATAATAGACAGGAAAAAGTAACCGAATATGGGGAAGGGTCTGGTATAGGGTCCCTGAGGCTATCGTCGAGGGTTACCTACATCTCGTTTAGTATAAGACTCGGCAGTGACAGGGGCTGGTGGAATAAACCGTACTTTAGAATATAAAAAAGATGAGAAAATGCCAAAAATCCATAGGAAATAGCATGGGATAAGAATGAAAAAAGCTTACGATTACAAATGTGTTGGAAAAAAATAATAAAAAAAAAGGCTACCACCAGATAGAAAATAAGGGCAAAATAACCAAGAAAAAGCAATTTTCCCGGGGAAAGGTCAGGCATAGGGAGCCTGAGGTTATCGTCAAGGGTTAGCTACATCTCGCCTAGTATAAGGCTCGGTGGTGATGGGGAAGGGCAGGAAACACTGCACTTTCGAATCTAAAAAAAAGGGGGAGGGGAGTCAAAAACCCATAGAAAATAGCATGGGATAAAAACGAAAAAAGCTCACGATTACAAATGTATTAAAAAAAAAAGTGTTAACACCAGAAGGAAAATAAGGGCAAAATAGGCAAGAAAAAGAAACCGAAGCTGGGGAAGAGTCAGGCATAGGGGCCCTGAGGCTATCGTCGAAGGTTAGCAACATCTCGCCTAATATATAAGACTTCACTTTAAGACCGCACTTTAAGAATGAAAGACGGAAAAAAAGAAAAGTTAAAAATATATAGAAGAAATCATAAGGTAAAAAAAAAAAAAAAAAGCTCATAATTACAAGTGTTTTGAAAATAATAAAGTAAATAAATAAAAACGCTAACATTGGGATGAAAAATAAGGTCAAAATAGAGGGCGCTTAATTATATTAAATAAGTGTATGATCGCCTTATATATTAGATAAAGAAAAGAAAATTTTATGCATGATTTCAATGAATTTGAACTGAATAAAATAATAGAAAAGAATAATTTGGCGGAAACACAGTCTCAACAATGTACTGAGACAAAGAAAATAAAATGTCATCCATGAATTGCATAGTTTTGGATGATTCATTCATTGCATTGATTTTCAATAAATAAAACAAAACTAGAATGTTGTGGCCATCACATGACTTTCTTCTATATATTTTCCTGCACAAATTCACTCAGTAAATATAATTTATTAAAATTATTATTTAAAAAAATTGTCTTCCATGATAATGCAGACGATTTAGATATCAGAGAAGTAGTATCCCACTAAATATACAAAAAAAAAAAAAAAAAAAAAAAATAATAATAATAATAATAATAATAATAATAATAAAAATAATAAAAATAAAATAAAATAAAATAAAGGAAATTTTATTCTCAATATTACATCAAAAAAAAAAAAAAAAAAAAAAAAAAAAAAATTAAAAAAAAATGAGGGAGGGGGGTAAAAATGAAAAATATCAATAACTTTATTTTAAATTATCGCAGATCGATGGTTCAACCATTCGTTTTAAAGGCATTGGCGAGCTCTTTTGAAAGATACCCATCATGAAAATTTACTCCCCTTGAGGGGGGACTCCCCCCCCCCCAGGGGGGGGAGGCTCTTATATACACAATTTTTTTTTCCCCAGTTGACTGTCTCCATTACAAACATTTTTTTTTTTTTTTCATAATGATTATTAAAAAATAATTCTCTTTATGCACATTTATACAAAATTTTGTCTTATACCACCATGTTACAAAATTAGAAAAGCGGGACGGCAACGCAAGCTATTGAACAATTTTTACCAAAAGTTGATAGGAACTAATTAATGTCAATGTGTAACTACATACCAATTTGTGTGAAATTCTGTGCAGTAGTACCCGATGTACAGTCACCACAAAATTGTATCACACACACACATACACACACACACAGACAGACAGACATTTTCTAAAAATGATCAAATCGTGTTCTACAGCTCTCAAAACGTGTAAATCCATCAAAAACCCAAGGTCGAAAATTATAACGAATCCAATACTTTTCTTCTATTGAATATAGAAGAAAGTAATAACACCGTGAGAAACCGAATTCATGAACACTTATCCATACGTTAGAAAGTATTAAAGACGAAAACTACACAGTTCATCTGTATCATCTGGCAACATATTTAATTAAAGTTCTTGTGAGTTCTCACTTTCAAACTGAGAAAATAATAATATATTCTACGAATTTTTATTTTATTTATTTATTTACTTTATTTTATTTTATTTTTTTACATAAAAACTATGAAAGTGAATGAACTGTGAAAGAGTAAGCTTACGCAGAACTGTCATTTTCCCGTTAACACAAAGAGGAATAATCCCGTTTGTGCGCTACGGAGAAGGCCTCGTCTGGAACTTGATTTTTTTCCTGCAGCAAACAGAGCAGAGAGTGACAAAGATGCGAGAGATTTACTTTTGACGACAGAAATACAGAAAATGACAGATGAAATGACGGAAGATATAATATAAGTGCTTCCAGCTTATAACATCTGTGTCTGTTATGAAATGCATGCGTTAAATAATCGAAATCTGTTTCCTACCATTACCAATTTTGGTAGTTTCTCCAAAAAGGGCTATTTCTTTCTTCAAATGCAGTAGAGTATTTAACCATTTATAAATGATGAAGGATTTCATCATTATCATCATCCTCTTCTTCTTCTTCTTTTATTATTATTATTATTATTATTTATTTATTTATTTCATTTCATTTATTTATTATTATTTTTTTTTTTTTTTACTATAATTTTCTTTTACATGTGTATAAATTAAGTAAATTAAATTCATAATTTTCACTTTTCACAAAATGTGAATATATCCCGTGATATGAGAAAATCTTTCACCCGAGTTTATTCAAAGATGCTCACAAAAAATGTTACAATGTTTTCATCACAAATTGAAAATAATCGTTTTTGAGAGCTTAAAATACTTATTAAAGAAAACGAGATATTATAAAAAGTGGGGGTCATCGGTGGTATCCATATCTATTCGCCTGATGAACAGCTGGGCTTAATTATTTCTATCTGAAACAGTTGTTGCAGTTTTTTACAATTTCTGGTGTTGTCTTACAATTTTTTTTTATTTTTCATCACTCACCACCAATAAGTATGTGTATTTTTCTGCAGAAATCTAAGAAGTAGGTGCTTTATTTTTTTTACCCTAAATAATTTTTGCTCTTTTTTAACACTTTCTAACAAGGTTGAAATGTGTTAATGACTTCCGTTTGTCTGTGTGTCTGTCCGCACTCTAACTCCCGTAAATATTTATGGAATTTTTTAAACTGATTTATGTCATTCAAGTTCACTATTGGATCATCCCTACTGAAAATGGAGTGTATACCTCAACTGATTTGTGTACAGGGACAACCGAAAGTATTCTAAAGCATTGTGATCTATGAGAGGTATTTCTATAAACCATATTTTAATACCTTTACTGTACACAAACCTTAATGAAATTTAAATATGTTATTTTAGTTCACTATCGGATGTTTCCTATATAAAATGGAGTAAATACCACCACTGGTTTGTGTACAGGGACACTCAAAAGTATTCCAATACATTGCGTTCTATGAGAGATATTTCTATAAACAAAATTTTAAAAACTTTACTTTGCACGAAGTTTAATGAAATTGAAATATGTTATTTATATGCACAATAGAATGTTTTGCATAAAATATAGTATGATTAACATTAGATTTACAGGGTAACACAAAAATATTCAGTTACATTAGGAGCTATTAATAAAAATTCGCTAGAATTGCACATTCATTTACATTAAGCATTTTTAACACTTTCTAACGATTTTTAAGTATGAATATGATTTCAATTTGTGTATTTGTCTGCCTGTCCGTCTGTCTGTTTATCCGCGGTCTAACTTCCGTAAATATTTATGGAGTTTCTTGATACTGATATATTTTATTCGAGTTCACTATCGACTGTTCCCTATTGAAAATGGAGTGAATACCTGCAATGAATTGTGTACAGGGACATTCGAAAATATACCGAAGCATTACGTTCTATGAGAGGTAGGTATTTCTATAAACGAAAATTTAATAACTTTACTTTCCACAAACCTTAATGAAATTGAAATATGTGATTCATATGCGAAAAAAAAAAAAAAAAAAAAAAAAACTTTCTCTAGAATATAGTATGAATAGCTTTATATTTACAGGGCCACACAAAAATATTCAGTTACATTAAGAGCTATTAATAAAAATTTGCTTGAATTACACTACATTTATACTATGTTTACATTAAGAGTTTTAACATTTTCTAATAATTTTTGAGTGTGAATATTATTTCAATTTGTGTATCTCTCTGTCCGATTGCCTGTCTGTTTATTTCCTGCCACCAGCGTCCGTAAATATTTTCAGAATTTTTAAAAAAAATGATATACATTAATCAAGTTCACTATGGAATGTTCCCTAATTAAAATGACATTAATATTCTTCGACCACATTTCATGAAACCATGGAAGCCTCTGCGCAAGCGCTAATTCAACGAGTCCACTGTTAAAATGGGGTGACAGTCATCTGGCTCAAAGAAAATGAACGATAACAGAGCGCGAATTATTGGATGTCTTCCAAATCCCAACCTGCCGGTCAAGCTGGCACCCTCCAACATTTTGGACGCGTCGTCACTGGTAGTTTTAGGAAACGTGGTTGCACTATAGATCCCGTACAACTAGTTTGTGTACAGAGATAAGAACAACAAAAATGCCAAAGCATTACGTTTTAGGACAGACTTTTTAAAAATCACATTTTAAAAACTTTCTATTGTAAAGAAATTGACATGTTTTGTTACTTTTCTAAAATAATGTTTTGCATAGAATATGATATGATTAGACTTCGGATTTACAAGGCTAAACTAAAATATTCAGATAGATTAAGGACTGCAATTATAATCTAACGGCTACATTTTCTTTTTCGTTAAGTCTTTTTAACACTTTCCAAAATGTCGAAGAGTGATTTTTAATTCAATTATTCCATCTGTATACTTTTCAGTCCTTCTGTCTGTCTGTTGTGTACGAGGAGTAATCAGAAAAAAAGGTTACAAGTCGAATAAAGAAATATTTATTAACAATAGACAGAAAATACAAAAGAGAATTAAGAGGCATATGTGCCTATCACTTTTCGGCATAATCACCAAGTCTGTTTAGGCATTTATCAGAACGCGGAACCAACTTGTTTAACCCGTCTTGGTAGAAATCAGTTCCCTGTCCATTGAGCCAGGTCTCGGCGAATGTTTTCACAGCACTGTCTGATAAGAACTGTGTGCCGGATAAGTGCTCCTTCAACCTCGGAAACAGGAAATAATCACTGGGTGCCAAATATGGGCTGTATGGGGGTGACTCCAGATTTCCCACCTGAACCGTCGCAACAATTCCTGCGTTGCTTGAGCAGTATGGGGCCTGGCGTCATGCAGGAGGATGACACCTTCACCCAATTTGCCTGGCCGTTTGCGTCAGATGCTTCGCGGACACATTCTTTGCCCATAAAAATCGAATCACGGCTCGCACTTCCAGATGAGACCAATTTTCTAAGCGTCTTGCCATTTCAATCGTCCTGACGTCTGGGAACTTTTACTACCTACCCGTACACCAGCTGTATGGCAAGTAGCACCATCTGTCTCGACTCTGGGGAAACAAAAGTTCTCCACAATATGTAGTTTTCAAATGCTGCAGCTTGTAACCTTTTTTTCTGATCACCCCTCGTAATAATATAGGCAAAGAATGTTGAAAGTTATACGATACAACAAGTACGTACAGTTGGAAAGTGTTACTAATCAATGTGTACTGCATGATTTTTCGTTCTTGTTAAAATTTATTGTGTTGAAATGCATGCTACCAAAGTTCTTCTTCTTCATTATTCAATGCAATATTTTTAATGCGTGAGTGCGTGAGTGAGTGAGTTTTTACATCGCCCTAAAGCTATTTAATAGGCTATTGGCGATGGCCAGGGATTCACCCCTAAGGGAATCCGGAGGCATACCATCACAAATTTGGATCTTCTGCAGAAGGCATGAATATCCCGCTTCGGTGATCCCAGAGTTTTATTTATTTATTTTAACATGAAGGACATTGCAGCCTTGACAGATTTTACGTGCCACCATTAGTGAACACCACGGTCTTTGGCCAGTTAGGTTTTTTGTTAAATTTGCTGCAATATACTACTCAGGCCGTTAACGGATATTCGGTGAATAAATAGAAATACAATGTGGTTCATTATTTTATTTTTATAAAAAAATAATAGAAATGTATAGTTTTTGTATAAATATGATCTTTACCTGCAAAGATATTTGGTACATAATCATATTTTGCCCATATTTTCTCAACGAAAGTGAACATGGAGTTCAGTAAACATCATAAAAGTTACATATATTTTTTACGTACATAAAATCGTGCTTCATTTTATATAAAAAAATAGTCACCATTTATTTAGATAGTGACACAAAATAATTTGAATATGTCAGGGTTATAGTTCGATATTACTTAAGAAGTATTTCAAGATGTATTATGCGTTTTTAAGAAAAAATGCACTGTGCAACTGCATGTGCTAAATTTAAGTATACTATGCGGTACTGCACATACGATTTATAGTTAATATACAAGTTAGTTTAATAAGTTTCAAAAAATTGTCTGGGAAATAAAAATTTCTAAAAAATCGCGTTTTTTTTTTTTTTTTGTGTGTATGTGTGTGTGCGAAAACTTAAATGTTAGCTAGAATATTTAAAAGGGAAATTGAGAGACTGTGATAGTCTCCCTTATGCCAAAAAGAACTGTTTCTCATAGTACAATATTCAAGTGCTGTTTAAAATATTTCGGTAATGTTGAAATACAGTCCGTGTTGTCATACACCTAAAACAAGAATATATATTATATATTTAGGACTGAGAACTGTTAGCCTCAATCTAAGGATTTTTACGGTGCCAGTTTTACGATAGTTGGACATTTATCGAAATCGAAAACCTATCGAAAGTGTAAGTGAATTATTTGAAAGCGATGTTATAATTTGGGGAAAAAAAAATAATGATAATAATAGTCCTCCATAATAAACTAAATTCTGCTTTTGCAAGAATTTCATCAAAATCTTTCTTTTTTTTTTAATAGAAATTCAAAGTAAAAGAAAATAGTGTGACATACCCAACCAGATTTTTTTTTTTCTTTTTGGTCACGTTTCTGTCTTTTAAACTCAACATAGCTTGAAAAGCTTATAAAAATAACGTATTGTATAAATTTACACCGCATTTCCAGCTTCAGATACTTCCTTATTTGCTGGAATTTATGTATACGTTACACTCCTAAATTCCTATTTTTGAAAAAAACACGTACCATTTTTTATTAAAGCAGGATTTATAAAAACGAGAACCAGGAAACTATAACAGAAATAACTGGAAACATTAATAATTTTTTTTTTTTTTTACGCAGTTGAAATGAAAAATGTTATAGGTATGATGTTCATGGATGAGGCTATAATCAAATACATGGAGGATGCTTATAATTCCAGAAGAGAAAAAGCTGTTAGTTCCATACTATGATATACACTTCAACTAACACTTCATAGCGAGAGACTCCATGATGTGACATTCTGGATTACTCTGATTTATCTGTGAGCGAGGAATGACGACAGGAGGTAATTCCTCTTTCCAGGATTTTCAGATATGTCTTGTGACCCAACTCTTGTATTTTTAGCAGCCCTCGAACACGCATTAAATCTCACAGATGCTATAAAGTGCAGTAAATGTTGTCATTTTTCATGAAAGTTATATAGTTTGTGCTGCTTTTCAACAATAAAAATAAATATGTTCTATATATTTTTTGAGAGAAATAACACACATAACGATTTGTCGGATTTTCACTAATGGCGAAGGGAAGATGGGCTGTAATTGTGGAGTGATGATGCGCAAGATGGAGTCACAGACATTTAGTGAAGAAATAATATAAGATCTACATTTCTTTTTCTTTCTTTCTTTTTCTGCGCTTTTTTCTCTATCTAAATTAATTATAGTAAAATACTTCGGAATTATATTTTTGAATGATGATAAATAAAATCTTAGAAGCTATACACTGAAAAAAGTATGCAACAAGCGCTTCGGTTCGAAATAATTAGGCACGATTCTTCATCAGTAAAAAGCATGTTGACATGAATGCGAGAAGTTTTCATTTGTTTCTGTTATAATATAATGTTCTTCTTTTATGATGCAGCTTAATCAACGATTTTTACTTTCCAAACACTATAGTGAGGAAAGTATTGTAATCATGTCAAAAATCCGAATTTGAGATTTTGGTGTTTCTATACGTTTCGAGGTCCCCTGAATCCGTTTTCACTATTTTTACGATGATGTATGTATATGTGTGTGTGTGTGTACGTATGTATGTGTGTGTGTGTATGTGTGTGAGTGAACACGTTAGCGTCTAAACGCTTTGTTCGAATAAGCTGAAAGTTGGTACGTATATTGTAAGTCACCATAGTACGAACCCTATTGATTTTGGTGAATCTAGCACTTATAATTTTTTTACAGGGACACCAGGAAAATTTTTTATCATTATGGCCTATGGGGCAAATTTTTAAAAGTGCGATAGCGTATAAACGCTTTATTAATCTGAGCAAAAAATTTGTATGCATGTTAACTGTCACAGTTGCACGAACTGTATAGGTTTTATTGAATTTAGCACTAACAGTTTTTTTACAGGGACACAAAGAAAAATTTTTATTGTTATGGCCTATGGGACCAAATTTTTAAAAGTGCTATAGCATCTAAACGCCTTATTCAATTGAGCTGAAAATTTATATGAATATTATAAATCACTGTTGCACTAACTATAAACATTTTGGTGAATCTAGCATTTATAGGTTTTTACAGGGACACAACGAAAAATTCTTTATCGTTATGATCTACGGGCCCAAAGTTCAGTAGCGTTAAATAAAAGATCGTGTAATATATGGAGAAAAGGACTCAAACACTCTATTATGGTTTTCTCTCTTTTGTTTGTTTAACAACTCCTCTTTCTTTAATTTATCTACAAAACTGTTAATTACTCAATGTTCGGAAAGTCGAGTGGAGTCACTTCAGATTTTTTTCTTATTCTAACAGTACAGACATTTTATTTATTTTTTAGTACCACAGTCTTATTTTTTTCAGAGAGGGGAAAAAAGCATCGTCACCATTTTCTGTAGATCACCTTTAATTTTTCATAATAAGAAATTATCTGTTACAGAAACTGAAGGTTTATAAATACGTAAATAGGAAAAATCTAAGTCAAAAATAGAACGTGCGTACTGAATTGGATTCTGTTTAGGAAAGAATTTATTTTAAAATTATATTTTGTTTAAAAATTAAATATTTATAATATTTATTTCCATTACCCGACTACCGTAGGTAATGGGGGTATTGTACTCCGTCAAAAATTTCGATATGAAGTTTTCATCTGATTTACAGGTCTCCTGAGTCCAAACAAATGATTTTTCGTAATTGGTCAGTGTGTATATGTGTATGTATGTACGTGTGGGTGTACAGCAAACGACTTGTCGGTCTTCATGAGAAATTTCGTAAATATTTCACTATTTTAACCCCTAATTTTGTATATAAAACATTTTTTATCGCAAGCAGTGGTGGTTAGATATGTTCTGTATAAAGTCGTAGAGAAAGTTATTTAAAAGAGGAATCTATTACATTTCACAGCATGGATTTTTTTTTTTATTTTATTATTTCATACTTTTAAAGTAATTATTTTTGTGAAATATTTACAACTGCTATATTTAGTTCTTTAAACTTAAAAATAACAATCGCCTGTATTATCTAATAATAATAATAATAATAATAACAATAATAAGATGCAATATTAAAACCCGAATAAACTACTACATCAGAAACGCCAAAGAAAAATATTTGAGGTGCATACAGCTGTTTCGGTAACCTAAAGAGTACCGTCTTCAGTGGTTTTTGCACTGAAGACGGTACTGTATGTCCCATTCATCCCCATTTAAACTGTCCCATTCATTCCAACCATCATATGACTATATAAAACAGGAAATAGGCTTAACGAACAATTGTCAATATTCTTCTTGAATATCATAAACACAATAAAATATTATGCCTTTTCACCATATAAGAGTTATATTAACTTTTAGCAAATAGTTAATTTCTTAACTACTACCTAACTGAATCAGTAAAAACTTACTTTGGCAGCTGAAAAAGACACTTTAATTTTTTTCTGCTCTTCTATAAATAGCACAATTCTGAAACTACACTTGATGAATGACCTCAGTGCTGCCATATATCAGAAACATTGTCAAGTTTCCGGTGCTTGCAAAACGTAAAAATTTTGTTATTGTCCCATTCATCCTGCTTTCCATTCAGCCCCACTTTCCCCTAAAGTTATTTACCCTACGTTTTCAAAGTTGATTATTTCACTATTTAAGCATGAAAAAACTAAGAATTGTTCTTCAAGCTTCCAATATTTGACCTTTGCTGTCAAGGGTTTTTTAAACTTTTAATGTGTTTGATTTGTCAATCTCAATCTAAGCTTGAATCCGGTTGGAAATATCCTTGGACTACCAAAATCAAGCTTCTTTCTAGTAAGCGTGCTATTAAAGAAATACTGACTAAAATCTCTTTGAGTGGCTATGCAGATTTGCAAATTTTCAATAGAGGTACTGTGGATGGTCAGAAATAAAGTGAAGAAGTCCTTGATCAACATGTGAGACCTGGTGCTACAGCTATTGGTGATAATTTCCTTGTAATGGCCGATAATGCTTGAGGATATCAATCTGTGCTTCATACACTATATATGTTCTTAACCAAGATATTTGGAATATGAAGTGGCCATCCTGTTAATCTAACTTATATCAGATAGAGCACCGTTGGAGCTATTTTTGCAGAGTTATTACAGCATGAAATGTTCCCATTGGAAGCCGGTTTCACTGAATATAATCTTCTGTAACAGTCCATATGCTCAATAACTTAAGCTTATCAACCGAAAACAAATGTCGATCATATCATGCATTAGGCCTAGCATAGGTTATATTCCCTATTAAATCCCAAATCTTTCCAAAAATGTTACAGTTATCCAATTTCTGATTTTTGACAAAGAATGAAATTTTAAACAATTATTATTTATAAATCATTTAACGAATCCATTAAAATTAATATTCATTCACCAAATAAGTATGGACAATATTCCTGTGACGTCACCGTAGGTAAAATCGCCGAACAATTGGCCGATATTTTGTAAACAAATTAGATTCAAGATGCCATTTTATTGTTACGCATAACATTTTCCTAAATATTTCTGCAGTGAAACTTAATAATAATGTTCAAACAAGAACAAAAGAGAAATGTAAACAGCTGAATCGAATGATAAAGTTAAGACTATTCCATATCGTAAAATTGCAGAACATTTTATGTATACACACACACATATATATGTAATGAATAAAAGATTAATAAGAACGTTTTATAAACACACACATATATATATAGACATCAAAGCTTAAATAATTAGAATTTCAATCACTTTAATAAATGAATTTATTAAATGGAACATCCATTTAAATTTGTTAACATCGCCACAGTTCACATGGCAACTTTTAATATTACATATGTTGATTAATATTAAAGTATATATTACTAAAACTGGATTAAAAACAAAAACAAAACAAAGGTATCACAATATCACTCTTACTTCAATTTCATATAATCTGTAACTCTTATAAATAATATTACAAGATAAAAATTTGCAAGCCACAACGCTTTGCTATGGTAGAGTTGAGGAGTGTTTGCCTAACCAGCTGATATTCTTGTAACCTCGAACCCAAAGTGGGAATATGGCCCATGGACCATATTCCTCCTTTGGGTTCGAGACTATAAAAAATCAGCTGTTTTCGGAAAACAATTCTCAACATTGTGGCCTACAAATTTTTATCTTGCAATATTATTTATAAGAGTTACAGATTATATGAAATTGAAGTAAGAGTGATATAGTGATACCTTTGTTTTGTTTTTAATCCAGTTTTAGTAATATACTTTAATATTAATCAACGTATGTATTATTAAAAGTTGCCATGTGAACTGTGGCGATGTTAACAAATTTAAATGGATGTTCCATTTAATAAATTCCTTTAAAGTGATTGAAATTCTAATTATTTAAGCTTTGTTGTCTATATGTGTGTGTGTGTGTGTATAAAATGTTCTTATTAATCTTTGATTCATTATATATATACAGTCGGTAACAGAAGTGTCCGAACACTAGCAAAAATTCCTATGTAAAAAAAGTACACTTCATACGGTTTTGTTAAATAAATCCTTGTCGAATCCTGTTCTTAGTCAGTCTAAGAACAGGATTTGATAAGGATTTATGTAACAAAACCGTATGAAGTGTACTTTTTTTACATAGGAATTTTTGCTAGTGTTCGGACACTTTTGTTACCGACTGTATGTGTGTATAAATAAAATGTTCTGCAATTTTACGATATGGAATAGTCTTAACTTTATCATTCGATTCAGTTGTTTACATTTCTCTTTTGTTCTTGTTTGAACGGATATCTGATTATTAAGTTTCACTGGAGAAATATTTAGGAAAATGTTATGCGTAACAATAAAATGGCATCTTGAATCTAATTTGTTTACAAAATATCGGCCACGTGTTCGGCGATTTTACCCACTGTGACGTCACAGGAATATTGTCCATTAAAGATAATATAGCGTATTTAAAACCTTAATAACATTCATCTGTATTCAATAAAAGAAAATATTGAATAATTTTTTTTTTTAGGATTATATCTTTCTGACATTTAGCACTCACATCAGAAAATAATTTTGATAAAAATAATTTTAATGAATAATTTACATTACTCAAATTTGTATAGAAAAATATAGAAAAAAGTTTTGTGATGGCTACATACAACATACTAGTTTCCTTAATAATTGGAGATCTGTATAACTTTCTTTTGATATTTAGATTAAAAGTATTTCTTTTCAAGCCAAGAAGGATATCTTATTTTTCTCATCCATAGCAAGAAAGGGAAAGTACTAGTAGGAATTAACAGTGAGAGCTTATTTTAACATTTATAGGAACTAGAAAAGCCTGTAGTAAACAAACAAGTGAAATGAATAAGTAAGAGACTACTAAAGTAAGATAAAGTTGTTAGTTTTTCTCCTCTGGAGTAAACAAGATTAGGAACGTCTTTCTAAATAAAGTTCTCGCATAATCTTGAGCATAAGAAAGATTACCGAATCGATAGAAAATTCCGCAAACAAATAACACTCTGCTAGGAATGCATTAGTTTCCGAATTGTGATGTTAAGGAAAGAAAAATATCATGTTTATATTTTCATTAAAAAGGTAACTAATTTTGTTAATTCGCAAAATTTTATTGATTGATTTACAGGTTCAATAAAGAAAAAAAAAATAATAATAAAATTCGGTATATATTTTAATATATTGGGTTGTTCGATAAATAATGTCGTTTTTTTTTTTTCATGTTTTTCAAAGTGAATTTATTTATATTAACAAGAAACATTAATCAATGATATATTGACCATTTTGTTGGATGACCTTTTGCCATCTTTCGATAAGTTGAAAAATCCCATGTTCGAAGAAGCCTTGGTTTTTAAAAGCGAAGGTTTTAAAAAACGACATTATTTATCGAACAACCCAATATTTCCTATTTCTATATTAATAGAAGAAAGTATTAGATTCGTAAAAATTTTCAACTTTCAGCTATTTAATGGATTTGTACATTTTCAGACGTCTTGAACACAATTTGACCATTTTTAGAAAATGTGTGTTTGTGTGTGGCAAACATTTTGTTGCAGATCTAGATTAACAACTGGAGCTATAAAAAAAGATATATTTAGTTGCACTTTGACATAAAATATTATTTATAAACTTTTGGAGCATATCGCTTAACAGGTAGTGCTGTTATGTCGCGGTTTTCCACATTTACAGGAAAGCTATATCTCAACTTCTATAGTGTATATCAGCAAAAACCTTCATATGTGAAGCTGTCATATCAAAAAACTATACTGATTCGGTTTGAGTACATATTCGCCGACAGGTGACGCTGTTATGTTGCAATTTTCCTCACCTATGAGAAGGCTATAAGGTTATATCTCAGATATTATAGCGTATAAAATCACCAAACTTGATATGCGAGATGGCCATTATGAAGACGAATGCTGACTTAATTTAGTGTATAACGGCTGACAGGTGGTGCTGCTATTAATGTGCTTCTGTAGTTTCCCATATGACTATATCTCAGCATCTATTGGTTTAAACTGCGCCAAATTACATTTGTGAAATCTTCATTGTGAGAAATTGTGATAAAAATTTTTAACCATGTAAACCAATAAATGGAGCTGCTATACAGAATGATGCAGAAAAAAGTTTTGTAATGGCCACATTATATTAGCCACTTAATTAATATACAGGAGGGTTACTGAATTTGCGCTATAAATAACATCCTGCTGTGAAAACGGGTGATCGAATTGCAACATAATTTGGTACGTGAATGTTTTATAAAACATGCACTTAAGCAATTACAAAAAAAGGAAAAAAAAAAGAAAGAAAGAAAGAAAAGGAAAAGTTTTAAAAAATATCCGACAGGTAGCGCTTTAAATGGAAAAATAGCAAATTTAATATATGAAATAACACAGAAGGGAATCAAAAACTAGTCATCGAGTTCAAGATATCTCAAAACAAGGAAATCTTTCGAAAACCGGAAGTTGAACACTTTTATGAATTCTCTATCTTATTCTATAAAAATATAAGAAAGTTATAAAATCCATTCATATAACACGATACATACACTCATAAACATAATAAATACACTCATACACGTACACATATACATAACCGTCTGTTGGCAGACTAATTTTCCGAAGAGTTAAATTACTCATAGCAGTGAAACTCAATTCTGGATAGGGAAGTAACACAGGAATTCAATTACAATTACGAAAGTGGACGCGTATTGAGTGAAATAACCCACTCATTGGATAATTTCATTATAAAACCACGTGGACCTTTCCTTTATTGAGAACATAATGCCATTACAACAACTGTTCCGATAAAATATGTTTCGCGAAATTGCGTTAGGAGAGATTAATAAGAGGGGAGAGAAATTTATGATAGATTAAACTAATTTATAATGGGAAAATATAAGCATGGTATAAAGCAAGTAGTGTTCATTAAGAATACTTAATATTTCAGAATGTGTAAGGGTTTACAGATTTTATTAACCTACTCTGACTAAACTTTATTTTATTGTGAAGAGTGTTATTTTGTAACTAAAATTATAGAACTTTTACAAAGAAGAATGAATGAATTAATATATATAATGACCCTCATCGTCATCTGTCATTCACGATTCCGGTTTGCACCGCTTCAAAACAGACTTTTGGTAGCCATTTTTTTTTTTTTTTTTTCCCCAATTTGTTCAATTCAACTTACGAAAACATACATATCATTTTCATACATGTTTTGTATCGCACATATTGTTATTTATTCCGTCTAAAACCTTGAAAAACTATTCAATTGTAATGTTTAAATGTTTAAAAAAATATAACGGATCACTGGCTATTATAAACATGAACCTATAAATAGAATTATGTAACTTCATGATTATAAACAAAGCAAGACCAAATAAAAACAAACCAAAACTGTTGCCATTCAGAAAATACAAATTCCAAATGGACAACTTTTTAATTCCGAATGAACGACTCTTTGACTGTTTCATTAAAAAAACGCTTAAAATATTTCTAAAACATATTAAAGCCTTAAAAATCTTAAAATATTTGTAAAAACGCATTAAAGCCTTTAAATATTTTTATCAAACTTTATTGTTTGTTTACATTGTAAGGTATGATTGGCGCCGAGTTTAGTACGTAAATGTCGCCAGTTGATTTTAGTTTTGAAATTAGTGTAAAATGATAGTTGAGATAGAATGTTTGGTTGGGCAAGTAAAAGTCACCAGTTGAAATGAGTATTGAAATTAGAGTAGTCTAATGTCATAATGTCGAGTCAAGGTAAAATGTTCGGTTGAGAATGAGAAAGTCCCTAGCTGGATCCTGGATATTTTGGCGATGTTGAGGGTGAGATAGCTGGTTGGAGGTATCGAGTAGAGGTGAATTTGGGTTAGCATGGAGTGTCTGTAGTTATTGGATAGTTAGTTAGAAAATTTGAAAACAGGATCTACAATAGTCTTAAAAAAAAGTATTTTGGTAAAATGAAGTGAATCGTTTTTTCTTATTATGAGGACTTTAAATAGGCAAGCGAAGTGATGACGTCACTGGCAGGTTCGTGGATACAAGAAAAATATTTCCTATATTAAACGCCCCATGGATTTTTCGTAAAAAATTATTAAAAATCGAGGGAAATTATTTCCCGAATTCAATCCCCATATTTAGGTTTAGATATGTATTAGTTATCATGTGCATGCGTTAGATTAAGTTGTTTTTGTTCTAAAATTGATAAAATTTGAATTTTAAATTTCAAAACTTTAAATTTCAAAAAACTTCCATATTCCATTGAAAACATAAACATTTCATTTCAAAGGATGATATTACACAATAAATATCCAACTAATATACTAATTAAAAGGAAAATGATAAATATTCTATCATAATTTGAAGTGAAATTTGTTTTCAAATGTCTAAATAAAGTATCTGATATAAGATACTAATATGCTGCAGCGGAATAGATTTGATATCGGTCATCCTTGGCAGAAAAAAAATATATATATATATATATATATCGCCAAATTATCTGGCGAATATAATTTTATTCCTTTCAAAAATCATGGTTATTTTAAAAATTTATATTAAGAGAGTAAGGAATAATATGAAACAATATTTCGCACAACACAAATTACGAAAATATACATCTGGCATGTATATTTTCGTAGTACGTTTTTGATCGCCAAATACAAAAACGCCAAGGACAACAGAGTTTTGAAATTTAAAATTAAAAATTTTGTCAATTTGACAGCAAAATAACTCAATCTAACATATGCACATGATAACTAATACATATATATACCCAAATATGGGGATTAAAATCGGGAAATAATTTTCCTCGATTTTTAATAATTTTTTACAAAAAAACCAACGGGCGATTAACATAGGAAATCATTTTCTTACATACATGGACGGTCAGTGACGTCACACTTCGCTTGCGTATAGAGCACTTAATGGAACACTGGGATGTGTTGTTGCTGTTGTGTTGTCGGGCCTATATTTTTTGTCAACCAGCAGTTTTTTTATTGTCATTCATATTTGTTGATCGGGTAAAATTTTTGAAGTGAAAACTTCTTTAGACGCGTTGGGCACTTTTGGGTGAATAAAAATCATTGAACTCCCATCATCGTCAGCTAACGCTTTCCATTTGAAGTGAAAACTTTTGGGTGAAGAAAAATCATTGAATTCGCGTCATCGTCAGCAAACGCTTTCCATCCTTGTATGATACAAATAATGTATCACACAATTAACTTGCTAATGTGATGTGTTAATAATTATATACTGTATATTGTTTTAAAATCTGGTGCGGCGTTACACGACTTCTCTCATCTCCGGGCACTGTCTCTATTGCAGTTAGACCTCACAAAACAGTGAGAAAGCCCAAAGCTGCCATTTTTCTCACGTTTTTACAATCTGGTGCGGCTCTACACGACTTCTCTCATCTCCGGACACTGTCTCTTAAAGATTGCAGCCGGAAACGTTGCAGTTAGGCCTCACAGAACCGTGAGAAAGACCAAAGCCTCCATTTTTCTCACGTTTCTACAATCTTGTGCGGTTCTACACGACTTCTCTCATCTCCGGACACTGTCTCCATTACAGTTAGACCTCACAAAACCGTGAGGAAGGCCAAAGCCGCCATTTTTCTCACGTTTTTACAATCTGGTGCGACTCAACACGACTTCACTTAACTCCGGACACTGTCTCTTAACGATTGCATCCGGAATCGTTGCAATTAGACTTCACAGAACCATGAGAAAGACCAAAGCCGCCATTTTTCTCACGTTTTTAAAATCTGGTGCGGTTCTACACGACTTCTCCAGAGCTTCCAACCTAATCCGGCAAATTGTTAGTACCGCCCCTTTTTCTTCACCACTTAATTTTTAGAGTATTTTTCTTCTTAATTCATTGTAGATACATTTGAAGAGAATTTCTCTAAAAATTAAGTGGTGTAGAAAAAGAGGCGGTACTAACAATTTGCCGGATTAGGTTGGCAGCTCTGCTTCTCTCATCTCCGGACACTGTCTCTTAAAGATTGCAGCCGGAAACGTTGCAATTAGACCTCACAGAACCGTGATAAAGGCCAAAGCCTCCATTTTTCTCACGTTTTTACAATCTGGTGCGGCTCAACACGACTTCACTTAACTCCGGACACTGTCTCTTAACGATTGCATCCGGAATCGTTGCAGTTAGACTTCACAGAACCATGAGAAAGACCAAAGCCGCCATTTTTCTCACGTTTTTAAAATCTGGTGCGGTTCTACACGACTTCTCCAGAGCTTCCAACCTAATCCGGTAAATTGTTAGTACCGCCCCTTTTTCTTCACCACTTAATTTTTAGAGTATTTTTCTTCTTAATTCATTGTAGATACATTTGAAGAGAATTTCTCTAAAAATTAAGTGGTGTAGAAAAAGAGGCGGTACTAACAATTTGCCGGATTAGGTTGGCAGCTCTGCTTCTCTCATCTCCGGACACTGTCTCTTAAAGATTGCAGCCGGAAACGTTGCAATTAGACCTCACAGAACCGTGATAAAGGACAAAGCCTCCATTTTTCTCACATTTTTACAATCTGGTGCGGCTCTACACGACTTCTCTCATCTCCGGACACTGTCTCTTAAAGATTGCAGCCGGAAACGTTCCAGTTAGACCTCACAAAACCATGATAAAGGCCAAAGTTGCAATTTTTCTCACGTTTTTACGATCTGGTGTGGCTCTACACGACTTCTCTCATCTCCGGACACTGTCTCTATTACAGTTAGACCTCACAAAGAACGAAAATTATAAAATATCGAAACACATTCGATTTATAAACAAAAATTGAAAATACATTTAAATGATCACGTGGTAACCATCATGATCTAAACATTGTTTTGAAGATTTATCGTTCACATTCCGTCATTTTTGACGGGTTATATACTAGTTTATAAATAGTTTACTCTATAACAAAAAAAGCGACGCATTGTAGGAGTAATGCAAACTGGACAAAAATTGGCATGCATACAGGTTTCGATAGAAAATGCAAAATTTTAATGTTTGGTTGGCATCGAATGAGCATGTGACGCTGCAGCGCATCTTAACTGCGCAATTGGCAGAATATTAAAAATGAGAAATTTTATTTTGATTCCAGGTCATAAATTTTTCGATAATTTTATTCCATCTTCTCAGAAAGACAGGAACTATGCCTCGCATACAGATGCGCAAACAGCATGCGCAGATGTCAGCATTTGAGTGTGGTGTGTACTTGGGCTGAAAGAAGCCGGTTGGTCTAATCTGCGATTGTTTTGACAATTGGATAGGAACGGTACCACTATTAGATAATACTGACGGAATGGGTGAACGATGGCCAAACACATTGTCAGGGAGGAAGTAGTCGGCGTAGAGAGAGGAGAGAACATGAGAACCGATCAAACGTTAGAATGGTACTCAAGGCCACAAACCAGCTCTGGATTATACCAATCTAACGCACCAATTGGACGGAATTTGCCACGATACTTCACAGGAGCACATCTGCCAACTCTATCAATTAATACCAAGCCGAATAACTGCGTGCCTAAGGGCCAGAAGTGGACCGACGCGTTATTGACTTGTTTACTTTGTGAGGCCCTTTCTCTTGATTAAATCATTCAAATTTTCTGAAACTGTATTCAGTTGTTTTTCTCTACATGTACGTCGCATCTATTAACTTTTGTCCCATTCGGATAACTCCTTCTTGGTGCGCCGCTTTTTTTTTTTTTTTTTTGTTATAGATTGTATGTTCTATACATCTTTTCTTTTTACTTTCTCTTAACCATCTTATACGATAGAGACGTACTATTTTTAGGTCAAATTTTCAAAATTGAGTTTTTGTTATATTTACACGGTTTGAGGTCTCCTGAACCCAAAATCATGTTTTTAGCGGTTGATCTGCGTGTGTGTGTCTGTTACCAGCATATTTCAAGAATAAATAATAGCAAAAAATCCAAACTTGGTATTCTAAATGTGTATCATGTACGGTAAACTTTTCGGTGAGATCAAGCAAATGGTTCGAGTACAGGGACATCCAAGAGAATTCAAACACATTATGTCTATGTGGGGAAATTTCTAGTAAGTACAGTGTAACAAAATGGTTTGTAATGGTTTGTTATGGTCAGTGTAACAAAAATTTATTTTATGCATAAAAGCATGTTTTGTGTAGATTTTTGTATGGAAATCATTCGTCGTTCGTATTTGAATATATTGAGGCTATACTTGGAAATTGCAAGAATAGTAATTCCTTTTGTGTTTGATGTTTTTTAAGTAAAACAAATTTTAAATACACAGTATTGTTTACAGTGCATATTGTTAATAGACAATATACAAGGCTACCAGAATTAAGCAAAACGTTCTTTTCTATTGAATGTAATTGATGGAAGTGCTTTGTACATTTTTCAATGTCGACAAATACTCTAATATTAATTTTACACACCCATACTGTAAACAAAGTATTTTTTAAAGTTCTATTTTCAACTCTTTTTTTTTTTTTTTTTTTTTTTTTGTATATCACGTTTTGAGGTGCCCTGGTTATGAAAGTCCAATTTTTAGTGGTTGATCTGTATTTATATCTGTTATCAGCATAATTAAAAATAATAATAAAATAAAATAACTGCAGGAAATTCAAATTTAGCATCCTGAATTTCATATTAGGTTAACACTTCAAAATTTGATCAAGACTGGCAAATTTAAGGGTAAATTAATAAAAGCCTGGATTTTTTTTTTATTATTATTATTATTATTGTATGCACTGTAATTGAACGGGGAGGGTTGAGGGAGGCGGTAGCCCCTCACACAGAATTACATGTTAAATAAAACTATTATTAAACCTATTTTAGATTATTTTAAAAATACATTGACCTTTATGGCTTTATTATCTTACAATGTTGTTCTTAAGATATAATATGCAATTTATCATTGTAATATTGAAATGCAGGGTAAGAGAAAGTCGTGTGAGTGACACACCAGATTATTTAGTTTCACTTTAGTAAAAGTGGAATTTCATAAAATAATTTACAAAATAAAAATAAATAAATAAAATAGACTTTTTTTATTATACGTTTGTTTCATTATTTTGTCTATGTATAAAAAGAAAATATGACATTTGTGAAATATTTTGATCTTCAGTTTTCGATAAATTTACACATTTTGAGATGACCATGACCTGAACACGATTTGGTAATTTTTTGAAAATGTCTGCCTATTTGTGTATCACCAAAATCTGGAAGTCACTGTATCTCTCGAACCAATGACAAAATTCATAAAATTTTATATTTAGTTGGACCTTGATTCAAGTTATTGTTAATTAGATTTTTATGATGCACAGGCCATCAGTTGGAGCTGTATGCTCCAACTGTAAGTGTGGTTAAAATCACTTAGAAGGAGATAATGTAGTAAGTAGAGATAAAACCCCTTAGAAGGGACCCTCCCTCCCTTCCCCACGAATGACACACAACCCAAGCTTAGGACCCTCAACTAATCAATTCGCCTTAACATTAATAACAACACACCCCCATTTTAGGAAATACTATAGCTCAACTTCTAGAGTGTGTAAATGCACAAAACATGATATGCATGACGGCCATGATGAAAAACTATGTTGATTCAATTTGGTTACATATGGGCACACAGGTGGCGCTTCTCTGCTGCAATTTAGCACGTTCATCATCCAGCGTGATTCGGCTGAGTTTCTCGCTGGGCCCAAATTTGACCGTCGGAGATAAAGTGTACCAGAGAGCCACAAATAAAAAAAATAGAAATAAGAAAATTTCGGGAACTTCTTTTTACTGAATGGCTGTCCTCGGAAAATGCTCTGCCCGATCCCGACAATAATAGAAATAAAACGAGGAACATGTTCCACTGTGCACAGATTCGTAAGAATCACCATGAAAAGCCTATAAGAAGGATGTTATTACCAGAAGAAGATGCAAACTGCAAAATGCCAAGAAACGAAGGAAAATGATAAAAAAAAAAAAACTATTGTTTTAATTGTCCCAAATCACCTTAAATGTGTTTAGAGTGTTTTAACGAACACCAGGCGACATAGTATAGTGTAGTATGTTATCCTAAATATAAATTACTAAAACGTATAGCATATGTGTATATTTTTAGTATTTTTATGCTGTATATCCTATATTTATATTTCAGTGCTTATTCCATTAAAATCTTTTTAAAAATCCAACTGAAAATCCTATTAACTTCAACTAGAAGAGCGTCACCCATATTTGGGTGACGGGGCCCACACGGAAGCATACCGGTCACCCAGATATGGGTGACGCGGCGATGAACGTGTCAACCGCGTTTGCTGGAAGACTATATCTCAGCTTCTACACTTTAAAAAAATACGCAACAGACATCTAGAAAACAAATTGTGGCTTTCGGGAAAATAGTTCCATGTCATTCTTCTAAATTCTTGTTTCCTTTGCTAGAGAGTTCTAGAAATTTCAATTAAAATTCTAACGTGTTTCCCCAGTCAAACTTATTTAAGAATCTCTGTAAATAAATGCGAACACAAGAAGCAAATTTTATTAACTGTAATTCTGATTTAGGAATCAATTGTAGAAATAAAGACGAGAATTTCTCTCAAAACAAAGAATTCATAATATAATGTATCGTTTCATTAGCTAGAAAATTAGAGACCAGATCATTTCGTCTATTATATTTATTTGTTTGCTTTATTTGCATAACTCGGAAATCTCTATTTCAGGTTTAGGGATTCAAAAAGTGACCACATATTTGCTCTACATGAAGACGATATACTTTTTCTCAGTGAATGATATATAAATGCACTACACTTGGTATATGAGGTGTATATTATGATAAACTATGCTGATTTAACAGGTACATGGTACATATCGAACGGTGGGTGATGCTGCAGAAATTCATTTTCTGTGATTTCTCAGATGGTTATATCTCAACATCTATCAGTTAAAACTGCACTAAACTGCATACGTAAAATCTTTATTATGAGAAGCTATGTTGATTAATCTCTTCTTTTATGTTAATCGATAGGTGGTGGTATTATTATATAGAATATTTTAAAAGAAAGTTTTGTGATGGCCACAGCATACTAGTTGCCTTTTGCTTTGTTAAATCTCAAAATTTTTACTAATGAATGTCGCTATAATACTACTGCTAATATTATTAGTTCGGCTTGATTGTCTATATATTTCATGCATTACTATTAACACCACATTCGTAGAAAAAAAAGTGCCACAATTTACAATGTTTAAAATGAAATACACGTGCAAACAGTTAAAACCTGAAAATTCGTCAATTATACGTTATAAGCTTTATGTTTTCAGGTCTACAGTCGAGGTCGCCCCCTTTTCCTTCACCCTGGAAGTATCTATTTTTGTTTCTTTACAGACGCCCATCTTTTTTAAGTTAAAGGGATGCCGATGAAGAATAGGTTACCTCTTGAGTTTGCACACGCATCTGGTGTTTGCCGCCTATTCATTATCTCTTAGAAGATTATTTTTGAGATGATACACATAAACCCGACAAATGTAGCATTTAAAACCGAAAAGGTGAAAAAAATTAAAGCTACTGTGAAAGATTTTTCTAGAGATTTT
This sequence comes from Salticus scenicus, assembly GCA_963930645.1. NCBI lineage: Eukaryota > Metazoa > Arthropoda > Arachnida > Araneae > Salticidae > Salticus > Salticus scenicus. The sequence goes on from OZ005659.1 coordinate 40,557,168, forward strand.
GACACGGAGCAATGATAAAAATCTTGAATTTTGCTCTTATATTGGATGTTCCAGTTTCAAAATATTAACATAGCTAGTTCATAAACGCGCTTATACGTGTGAAGTATTCAGTTATGGGAGGCGGGGGAAGTGAGAGATGTTTCTAAAAAAAAAATATTTCACCTTCGAAATAATAAATAAGTTAAATAGATGTTTTGAATAATTTTATAAATTCTAATTGTTTTTAGTGAAATGAAATAATATTAAACTGTTTCTAAAACTACAATAAATCGAGGATTCTCAAGATTTTTAGCTGTTCCTTAGCTGAACACTACTTTTATATAGTAATCTTCAGTAATGTTTTGTAGTGATTTTCTTCAATTGTTACACACATACACACACACAATGTGTTCAATTAAGGGACCGCATAAAGACTTGGAATTCTCAAAAGCTGATTATAAGAAGAAAAATAATCTGATGTGGCACTCTCACGACTACTACTCGACCTTATAACGATAAATCGTTTGTCGCCAAAAGTTCTCATGACATAATAAATAATCTGGTGTGTCACCCACACGACTTTCTCTTACCCTGAAATTCAATACTATAAATACAGGTTGCAGATTAAAAGGTAAGATAATGAGTACTGTAATGTAAACCTGCGTTAAACAATTCATATTAGGCTTCTGAAGAGTTTTATATGATAATTAGTTCTGTGTGAGGGGGCTACCGCCCCCCTCAACCCCCCGTTTCATTAATGCACCTACATTTATATAGACTTTAATTCGGTTATTAAAAAATAATTCTGTTTTTAAAAAATAATTTATTAATATTATTATTTAAAAAAATTATCTTTTATGATAATGCAGACGATTTCCATATTAGAGAAGTAGTATAACACCAAATATCCAAAAAAAGCCCATTTTATTCTCAATATTAAAAAAAAAAAAAAAAAAAAAAAAAAAAAATTTTAACGAAAAAAAAATTTTTTTTTTTCGTTAAAAGTAAAAAAAATCGATAACTTTGTTTTAAATTATCGCATATTGATAGTTCAACCATTCGTTTTAAAGGTATTCGCGAGCTCTTTTGAAAGATACCCATCATGAAAATTTACTCCCCTCGAGGGGGGACTCCCCCCCAGGGGGGTAGGCGAGGCTCCTACATACACAAAATTTTTTTCCCAGTTAACTATCTCTATTACAAAAAATATATATTCGTTTCATTTGGTTTAGTGCAGTCTATAGACGTTAAACTCTACTTACCTGCAATTTCCCCCATAGACGTAATGTATTAGAATTCTCTTGATTGTCCCTGTACACGAACCATTTGCTTGATCTTAACGAAAAGCTTACTGTAGCATCCTTATATGATACACATTTAGAATACCAAGTTTGAACTTTCTGCCATAATTTGTTTTTGAGATATGCTGATAACAGACAGACACACAGACAGACAGACACACAGACAGACACACAGACAGACACACAGACATACACACAGACCATTTGCTAAAAACATGATTTTCGTATTCAGGGGACCTCAAAACGTGTAAATATAACAAAATCTCGCGTTCGAAAATTTGACCCAAAAACAATACTTTCTCTACCTTATGGGTAAGAGAAAGTAAAAAGTCAATAAAAATAATAGTTCGAGAAATAAGAATAAAAAGTCAGTTCTTTCATAGAATGAGTCACTAATTGTTCAAAATATTTAAAAGTCATTCAGTTTACAACAAGAATAGTTCAAAGTTTAACGTTAAATAGTAATAAATAATTTTTAACGTTAAATTGTAATGAGGTGTGGAAGGCCTCTAGAATTTTTTTTATATAGCATATCAGCGTTTTATCTCAAAATATCAGCAGTATGTTCATTTAAACATTCATATTAAATAGAGTAAACGTACATTTGTTTTAAATATTCATTTATTTAACTCAAATGAAATGGGAAAGATTTTCTAGTATAAATTGCCAATACTCTTCATTATTATTATTATTATTATTATTATTATTATTGATAGTTTGATATATTGGGAATAAAAAAAAAATTCGCAATTTACTAAACGAATGCAAAGAACCATTGAAATAAGATACACGTAACAGTCGATTTAGATGATAAATTACACATTCATTCTATATATCATAATCCGTCTCATGTAACAATCAATAAAGAACATATAATGCATTCGCGACAGCTCATTGATTAAAAAGCAAAATTTATCATATTTATTTTTCTTTTAAATATTTTCAGGTTAAATATCTTTTTGGTTTTTATACGATGATAAATAGGATGGAATTAGGATCCCAACTGAATATCCAGTCGATATTCAGTTTCACGCCAAGATTTTTGCAGCATTTCAGCATGTGTTCCTGCAATGTCTTCAGTGCTGAGATTTCGTGCATATTACAACCATCATCATCAACAACTTCAGGGATTAGGCATAGTGCCTATTCCGGCTTCATTGTTCAGTCCACCGCTTTCTCGGTCGTCGTCGATCTCTCCTGCCCTTTGGGGAGTAGTCGAGGGCAGCTCTGGGGAACCGTGTTTCCGGCATACGCTGTACATGGTCTTTCCATTTAGTACGATATTCTTGCATTCTATCACATACGTTGAAGATCTTTAACTCCTTCCTGATGTCTTCATTCCGAATCATGTCGAAAATTGTGCAGCCTTTTATAGGTCTCAAATGTCGCATTTCTGTTGCTTGGATTCTCGATAGATCCCGGCTCCCCAAGGTCCATGTCTCTGAACCATAAAGTAAGACGGGTGTGGCTATGACCCTATAAAATTCAAGTTGTGTTTCTTTTCGTGTCTTCTTCCTGAGGGTCTTTCTCAAAGTTCCACAGATGTATTGGAATTTGTGCAATTTCTGCTGTACCTCGTTCTCGTATTCATAAGTGAGATCGCAACCTAGATAGGTAAAGTGTGATACTTGTTCTATGACTATGACTTCATTTTCAATGACAATTTTTGTACGAATAGGGTCTTTCCCTTTGAAAGCCATAGATTTGGTTTTTTTTATCGAGATTTTCATTCCACAGTCTTGACAAATTTTGTGTAGGCTATACGTTGATCTCTGTAGATCGTCTACACATTTCTGAATGATAACCTGGTCATCCGCGAACAGTAGCGTGTTGATGAACATGTCTACTTTTAGCTTAATTCCTGGGGCGGCTGAAGTTTTCCATGTTCGGATGACCATTATCTCAATAAAAAGATCACCTCCCTGGACGATCAAAATTGTGATGGCATGCCTCCGGACCATCCTTAGAGGATGTGTACCAGACTTTCGCCAATTGCTCATAGCGCAGCATTAGTGCGACGTTTAACCCAACCAACCAACCTGAATAAAAAGATGAAATTTATAAATAAAAATGATAAAAATTTTTAATAGAAATCAATTTACATTAAAACTTATTCTGTTAAATTTTAAAACGTTATATACATTGCTCTGTAAAAATTGCTGAAATTTGTTGTACAAAACTGTTTTAATTGCCAAGAAAATAATAAATATGTAAGTACCTCATTTTTTTTTTTTTTTTTTTTTCCTTTTCACTGAATAAACTTAACTCAATATTTTCAGACAATCACAAAACCTTTTTTAAGTTATAAATGCATCAAATTTGCTCATATTACGTTTCAAATACATGAATATCAAGTAAAATTTTCAGTTTCACTATACATCTTGAGTTCATCATGTATGCATCTTGAGTTCGAATTTATGGTCTGCTATACTGAATTTTTCTCGGTGTGACGTATCTCTAAAATTAACTGAAAATAGCAGATTTGCTGTCATTATCTAAAAAGATACTTTACCTTAGAAGGAAATAAAAAAACACTTTTCGATATGTCAGGACTATGTTGTTAAAGAATATCCAGTGTGGATTTTAAAAGGGAAACTTAAAAAGAAATGTTCTGCGAACATTTATTTATTGGATTGTAACGACTTATTTTAATTTTTCATTTTTTGACAATAGTTAAATAAAATTTTGTATGTATTGTATTATTTATTTATTTATTTTTACGTTAAGTTTTCTATCTTATGAAGAATAATTTTAAAAAAATACATGTCGGACAACTAAGCTGTCGGTAAAAGTTACTTGTCGAGCAACTGAGCAGTTGAGCAAATGTACCTGTCGGGCTATCGGCCTGATACGATAAGATGTGCTAAATTCATTCTAGCAATGTTGTGATCGAGAATTTATCTAAGATATTCTACAGATTTCTTACATATCATAATGAAATTGCATTAAATTTTTTATTTCCATATGGTAATTTTAGTTATTATAAATATGATGAATTTAAATTAACTCTATGTAATTAAAATTACTCAAAGGTAGAATTTTCACAAAATATTTAAAGGAATCTTTTGTTCTATTTACAC